>CAWUFW010016346.1:0-314481 GCA_963921515.1 Calotriton arnoldi
ACTTCGTTCCAGTTGCATGTGCTCTTGACTCCAGTGGCGTAGTGAGCACGGGACCCACGTCTGGGCATACCCTTCCCACTTAGGGCGAAATGCAAAACACACAAGATGATGGACGGAATGTTGCACATTGGCAAACATTCACCCCCAATCACAGATCTGGGTTTAATCCATCGTTATTTTTGCTTCACCACGCCACTCCAGTTCAGACATAGCCATATGCAAATCAGTCTTGACCCTGTGCCTCATGGGAACAGTCCAGACCGAACTGCCAAGCCATGTCTTCCCTGGACCGGAATCAAGCATCCTAGGACCGGTTTCGGGCTTTCAGCCCTCATCAGCCAGGATAGCTTGACTCCAGTGGCGTAGTGAGCATGGGACCCACGTCTGGGCATACCCTTCCCACTTAGGGCGAAATGCAAAACACACAAGATGATGGACGGAATGTTGCACATTGGCAAACATTCACCCCCAGTCACAGATCTGGGTTTAATCCATCGTTATTTTGCTTCACCACGACACCCCAGTTCAGACATAGCCATATGCAAATCAGTCTTGACCCTGTGCCTCATGGGAACAGTCCAGACCGAACTGCCAAGCCATGTCTTCCCTGGACCGGAATCAAGCATCCTAGGACCGGTTTCAGGCTTTCAGCCCTCATCAGCCAGGATAGCTTGACTCCAGTGGCGTAGTGAGCACGGGACCCGCGTCTGGGCATACCCTTCCCTCTTAGGGCGAAATGCAAAACACACAAGATGATGGGATGGAATGTTGCACATTGGCAAACATTCACCCCCAGTCACAGATCTGGGTTTAATCCATCGTTATTTTGCTTCACCCACGCCACCTCGGTTCAGACATAGCCATATGCAAATCAGTCTTGACCCTGTGCCTCATGGGAACAGTCCAGACCGAACTGCCAAGCCATGTCTTCCCTGGACCGAGATCAAGCATCCTAGGACCGGCTTCGGGCTTTCAGCCCTCATCAGCCAGGATAGCTTGACTCCAGTGGCGTAGTGAGCACGGGACCCACGTCTGGGCATACCCTTCCCACTTAGGGCGTAAATGCAAAACACACAAGATGATGGACGGAATGTTGCACATTGGCAAACATTCACCCCCAGTCACAGATCTGGGTTTAATCCATCGTTATTTTGCTTCACCACGCCACTCCCAGTTCAGACATAGCCATATGCAAATCAGTCTTGACCCTGTGCCTCATGGGAACAGTCCAGACCGAAATGCCAAGCCATGTCTTCCCTGGACCGGAATCAAGCATCCTAGGACCGGTTTCGGCTTTCAGCCCTCATCAGCCAGGATAGCTTGACTCCAGTGGCGTAGTGAGCATGGGACCAACGTCTGGGCATACCCTTCTCACTTAGGGCGAAATGCAAAACACACAAGATGATGGACGGAATGTTGCACATTGGCAAACATTCACCCCCAGTCACAGATCTGGGTTTAATCCATCGTTATTTTGCTTCACCACACCACCCCAGTTCAGACATAGCCATATGCAAATCAGTCTTGACCCCATGCCTCATGGGAACAGTCCAGACCGAACTGCCAAGCCATGTCTTCCTGGACCGGAATCAAGCATCCTAGGACCGGCTTCGGGCTTTCAGCCCTCATCAGCCAGGATAGCTTGACTCCAGTGGCGTAGTGAGCACGGGACCCACGTCTGGGCATACCCCTTCCCACTTAGGGCGAAATGCAAAACACACAAGATGATGGACGGAATGTTGCACATTGGCAAACATTCACCCCAGTCACAGATCTGGGTTTAATCCATCGTTATTTTGCTTCACCACGCCACCCCAGTTCAGACATAGCCATATGCAAATCAGTCTTGACCCTGTGCCTCATGGGAAAAGTCCAGACCGAACTGCCAAGCCATGTCTTCCCTGGACCGGAATCAAGCATCCTAGGACCGGTTTCAGGCTTTCAGCCCTCATCAGCCAGGATAGCTTGACTCCAGTGGCGTAGTGAGCACGGGACCCACGTCTGGGCATACCCTTCCCACTTAGGGCGAAATGCAAAACACACAAGATGATGGACGGAATGTTGCACATTGGCAAACATTCACCCCCAGTCACAGATCTGGGTTTAATCCATCGTTATTTTGCTTCACCACGCCACCCCAGTTCAGACATAGCCATATGCAAATCAGTCTTGACCCTGTGCCTCATGGGAACAGTCCAGACCGAACTGCCAAGCCATGTCTTCCTGGACCGGAATCAAGCATCCTAGGACCAGCTCGGGCTTTCAGCCCTCATCAGCCAGGATAGCTTGACTCCAGTGGCGTAGTGAGCACGGGACCCACGTCTGGGCATACACTTCCCACTTAGGGCGAAATGCAAAACACACAAGATGATGGACGGAATGTTGCACATTGGCAAACATTCACCCCCAGTCACAGATCTGGGTTTAATCCATCGTTATTTTGCTTCACCACGCCACCCCAGTTCAGACATAGCCATATGCAAATCAGTCTTGACCCTGTGCCTCATGGGAACAGTCCAGACCGAACTGCCAAGCCATGTCTTCCCTGTACCGGAATCAAGCATCCTAGGACCGGCTTCGGGCTTTCAGCCCTCATCAGCCAGGATAGCTTGACTCCAGTGGCGTAGTGAGCATGGGACCCACGTCTGGGCATACCCTTCCCACTTAGGGGCGAAATGCAAAACACACAAGATGATGGACGGAATGTTGCACATTGGCAAACATTCACCCCCAGTCACAGATCTGGGTTTAATCCATCGTTATTTTGCTTCACCACGCCACCCCAGTTCAGACATAGCCATATGCAAATCAGTCTTGACCCTGTGCCTCATGGGAACAGTCCAGACCGAACTGCCAAGCCATGTCTTCCCTGGACCGGAATCAAGCATCCTAGGACCGGTTTCAGGCTTTGAGCCCTCATCAGCCAGGATAGCTTGACTCCAGTGGCGTAGTGAGCACGGGACCCACGTCTGGGCATACCCTTCCCACTTAGGGCGAAATGCAAAACACACAAGATGATGGACGGAATGTTGCGACATTGGCAAACATTCACCCCCAGTCACAGATCTGGTTTAATCCATCGTTACTTTGCTTCACCACGCCACCCCAGTTCAGACATAGCCATATGCAAATCAGTCTTGACCCTGTGCCTCATGTGAACAGTCCAGACCGAACTGCCAAGCCATGTCTTCCTGGACTGGAATCAAGCATCCTAGGACTGGTTTCGGGCTTTCAGCCCTCATCAGCCAGGATAGCTTGACTCCAGTGGCGTAGTGAGCACGGGACCTCACGTCTGAGCATACCCTTCCCACTTAGGGCGAAATGCAAACACACAAGATGATGGACGGAATGTTGCACATTGGCAAACATTCACCCCCAGTCACAGATCTGGGTTTAATCCATCGTTATTTTGCTTCACCACGCCACCCCAGTTCAGACATATCATATGCAAATCAGTCTTGACCCTGTGTCTCATGGGAACAGTCCAGACCGAATGCCAAGCCATGTCTTCCTGGACCGGAATCAAGCATCCTAGGACTGCTTGGCTATCAGCCCTCATCAGTCAGGATAGCTTGACTCCAGTGGCGTAGTGAGCACGGGACCCACGTTTAAGCATACCCTTCCCACTTAGGGCTGAAATGCAAAACACACAAGATGATGGACGGAATGTTGCACATTGGCAAACATTCACCCCAGTCACAGATCTGGTTTAATCCATCATTATTTTGCTTCACCACGCCACCCCAGTTCAGACATAGCCATATGCAAATCAGTCTTGACCCTGTGTCTTCATGGGAACAGTCCAGACCGAACTGCCAAGCCATGTCTTCCCTAGACCGGAATCAAGCATCCTAGGACCGGCTTCAGGCTTTCAGCCCTCATCAGCCAGGATAGCTTGACTCCAGTGGCATTTCGCCCTAAGTGGGAAGGGTATGCCCAGACGTGGGTCCCGTGCTCACTACGCACTGGAGTCAAGCTATCCTGGCTGATGAGGGCTGAAAGCCCGAAACCGGTCCTAGGATGCTTGATTCCGGTCCAGGGAAGACTTGGCTTGGCAGTTCGGTCTGGACTGTTCCCATGAGGCACAGGGTCAAGACTGATTTGCATATTGCTATGTCTGAACTGTGGTGGCGTGGTGAAGCAAAATAACGATGGATTAAACCCAGATCTGTGACTGGGGGTGAATGTTTGCCAATGTGCAACATTCCGTCCATCATCTTGTGTGTTTTGCATTTCGCCCTAAGTGGGAAGGGTATTCCCAGGCGTGGGTCCCGTGCTCACTACGCCACTGGAGTCAAGCTATCCTGGCTGATGAGGGCTGAAAGCCCGAAACCGGTCCTAGGATGCTTGATTCCGGTCCATGGAAGATGTGGCTTGGCAGTTCGGTCTGACTGTTCCCATGAGGCACAGGGTCAAGACTGATTTGCATATGGCTATGTCTGAACTGGGGTGGCATGGTGAAGCAAAATAACGATGGATTAAACCCAGATCTGTGACTGGGGTGAATGTTTGCCAATGTGCAACATTCCGTCCATCATCTTTTGTGTTTTGCATTTCACCTTAAGTGGGAAGGGTATGCCCAGACGTGGGTCCCGTGCTCACTACGCCACTGGAGTCAAGCTATCCTGGCTGATGAGGGCTGAAAGCCCAAAACCGGTCCTAGGATGCTTGATTCCGGTCCAGGGAAGACGTGGCTTGGCAGTTCTGTCTGGACTGTTCCCATGAGGCACAGGGTCAAGACTGATTTGCATATGGCTATGTCTGAACTGGGGTGGCGTGGTGAAGCAAAATAACGATGGATTAAACCCAGATCTGTGACTGGGGGTGAATGTTTGCCAATATGCAACATTCCGTCCATCATCTTGTGTGTTTTGTAAGTTATACTTATGCCAGTTACGTATAACAGGTGAATTTCCCTATTTTTTGTTTTTTAAATGGATGTGTTTTTCAATAAGTTTCTACGTTTTTTTTACATTTGTTGAAATCTTACTTCCTATCTCACGCATAACTCCACTTTATCCCTTGGTTTTTAGTGAATTTCTTTTTTTATTTTAAATGCAAAATGACATCTTATTACAATACGTTTATGTCCAACCCCTTGTCGCACATGGCAGAAGGCTGTGCATGTCAAGGGAGTTGTTGGGTGTCGCCAGGCCCTGCATCTCACCCATCGCTGGGGTGTTAATTTGGCAGAAACCTAGAGCTTTACCTAGAAAGCGTGCATTTTGTGATTTAATGTACATTGTTTAGTATTTTTTGTGATATTATGGTTCAAAATGTAAGTATTGGAAAACAACAGAAGAGTGAGGAAAGTATGAGGGGGTACGGCCTCTTCCCCAAACAAATTATACTATGAACAACGTGGACGAACCCATAGGTAAGTGTTGCCACTTATATCGACTCAATATGAAGTTGCAGAGTACAGACATCCAATGGATTTGTAAGAAGACCCCTCACCCACCAACCTAGTTGGTGGCATGCTTCATCATTGGGGTCCCAGCTGGGCTGTCGAGTACAACCCAGCTGTGCTTCAACGCCTGACTACAGCGGAGCAGGTTTTTTTTTTTGTTGTGCAGTGAGGTAAGTGCTAAGTGGTGAAGATTAAAAATGTCTCTAAGAATGCCCACTTGCAAAACTTTATTTAAAGGGTCTTAGGACAAGGTTAAAAACTGGTAACGGGATATAGTGAAGATAAAAATGTTACTTCAACATCCCTTACGTGTGGGTCAACATGTTTCAGCCATTTAGGGTAGTCATATGGCTTTCTTCAGGACCGCTATGTAAGAAAAGGTGAGTTGGCTACAAAGTGGAGGTAGCCTCATGAGTGATATAACAGCACACACGCTAAGGTGTGCTGTAAAAAGTGGGAGAACCGTACTTACGGGCCCACTTAATGGTTGGAAATCTGAAAAAAAAAACACACAATATAACATGAAGGACATACAGAACATTAAAAATATGTGCATGATACATATGGAACATTTGGAAAGAACACATATCTGTCCTTACTTGCATGCTGCGTGCATTTCTGTGCTCAGATGCATCTGTTGAGTCGTAAATCTAACCCCAGCCGAGGTGAACCTATACAGTACTTCTGTAGAGACATCATGCGTTCTGAAGATGAACATGCATATTTATGCACTAGCGAATACCATGCGTGGTCACAAATATGCGCAAAATAGCATTCGGCCATCAGGGCACACACACGTGCGATTATCCGTGCGCTTCATTGTAACAGTAACCGTGAGCGCGGCGTGATGGTGGCTTATATGTGAGCAAACTAATACTGACAACAACATTCGGCCATCAGTGAAAACGTATTTACATGTATGATTATTTAGATAAATACGTATGATACATTGTATCTATAACTATGAGCACGGCATGAAGGAGACTATTATGCCTGCAGAGTGCGTAGTAATATGGGAAACAACATGGTTGGGAGGGTCCCGGAAAAAACAATAACACGGTTAAAGATATCTTACTTTAGCCAACTTAAAAGGATCTGATGGACCCTGCAAGGGGGAGCCTCCTGTCGTCAAACACTGCGGGCAGTAAAGAATGAAAATGGGTGAAACGGTCAGTGGGGAACACCCAGATGTAGGTATCGCTATGGGGTTAGAGCCTGCAGCACTTACTTCGTCAAGGAAGGGCTCCCACGTATCAAACCTATTTGGTGCTTGTCAGGATCCCGCCGGTGAATGGGCTGGTGGGGGCCTAGCAAAGATAGTGCTTCCTGGAAAGGGCGTGGTCTCGTCAGGAGACGTGAACCGCGTGATCCAGAAGCTAGAACGCTGACTTCGCTAACGTGGTGAGGTCTTACGTGCGGGAAGGAAAGCGCGTTACTGTTGACTTAGTTTTAGCGTGTTGTTACGAAATAAAACTCAAAACTCCTTTTGAAAGAAAGGATTATGTTTATGGTTACAGATGCGTGTAAAATGAGACACTGGAGCCAAACTCAGTGGTTACTAGCTTTACGAGTGATATGGGACACTGTTTACGTGTCTGAGAGTGATGTTAATAAAGTTGACATTGACTGTAGAAGGGAAATATGTATATGTAAAGAAAAAGAAAAGCAAAAAGGCCGGTCTGGCATGTCAATAGCTGTAAGTGTGACAAGTCGCCGGCGTAAATAATGCGCAGGTCTAGGATGTTAATCATTATGATAGCATAGGGATACTCGTTTAAGATGCAGGCGGTGTCCAAAGTCCATAGTATGGGAGGTAACAGGACAGTTTCAGTATTGTGCGTGCCCCAGGTGGGAATGGGAAACCAAGTCAGCATTAGGGTCATCTTCCCTCACATTTTTTTCCTGACACTTTTTTGATATTTTTTTTGTTGGCTTAGGACTCTGTGCACTTTACCACTGCTCACCAGTGATAAAGTGCATATGCTCACTCTTTAAAACATGGTAACATTGGCTTGTCCCTAATTGTCATATTTGATTTACTTATAAGTCCCTAGTAAAGTGGGGCTACTTGTACCCAGGGCCTGTAAATAAAATGCTGCTAGTGGGCCTGCAGCACTAATTGTGCCACCCACTTAAGTAGCCTTGCAAACCTGTCTCAGGCCTTCTATTGCAGCCTGTGTATGCAGTTTTAAAATGAAATTTCGACCTGGCAAAATAAACCTTTTGCCAGTCTCAAATCTGCCTTTTTAATAATTGTAAGTCACCCCAGGGTAGGCCCTAAACAGCGCACAGGGCAGGATTCATATATTTAAAAAGTAGTACATGTACTTTTCAGTTTTACATGTCCTAGTAATTAAAAACACCAAAATTCGTTTTTCACTACTGCAAGGTCTGCTTCTTCCATAGGATAACATTGGAGTTACCTAATTCCATTTAATAAGCTGTGACTTCCAAAGGGGAACAGGAAAACAGTTCATGTTTGGTGTCTTTGGAATTGTAATGAAAGATCCTCTTTTTGATACACCAACTTTATTGTTTTCTTGGTAACCGAGAACAAAAGCATATTCCACAATGGACATATCGTAGGGAGAGCCTGCATGCACCAAACCCATCCCTATCAGTCACCAGAGTCCAGTCCATAATAAGACCACCATTTGCCCCAAATCCTGTTATGCTTCTGCCGGAAAAACCTAGCAAGGTACATTGGCATTTCCATCGGAGCACACCAGTCCATTCCCATTCGCCATTCAGTTAGGGTGAGGGGGATGAGAGGATCTCCACCTACGGGCAATGTCACAGTTGGCCACCATTGGGGCTATTCCCACCATTATCCGCTCACCACGGGGGCACCCCAGGTTTTCCAAAATGCCAATAAACCCCATCTTCGGAGTTAAAACCACTGTCCTGTCCAAGACCCCAGACAGCGCCTTCCCTATACCCTGCCAGAAGCCCAGTATTCGAGGGCAGGTCCATATCATATGGTAAATGCCTATGTCAGTTTGGGGACATCGGAAACAATTTGGTTGAGACAACATCCCTGCTGTGGTGTGAAATAGGTCACATGGAGGTATTGAAATTGGATCAAATGCATCTTGGAGGAGATAGCTAACTCGCAGGGGGCCATCTGGGCATCTCGCCGATCATCACCCTCCAGCAGACCCAGCCAGCCCTCCCACCTCTGCCAGAGAGATACCAGCGTATCTGGATCATTATTAACCAGTTTGTGGGATATCAACGATACCGCCCCTTACCGAGATGGCCCATCATAAGTTTTTCCTCAAGTGGGCTATAGTCTGGCAGGGTGCTCTGGGCTCATATGTGGTAGGACAGGGCATGGCAAAGTTCTAGAAATTTGTGAATTTGCGTATGTTTTAGTGAGAACTGATGTTGCAGTCCCTGAAAGGAATGCAGGTGGTCCCCTTCCTGGACATCCCCCTGTGTGGTAATCACAATATCGTCCCAATGTCTAAAGCCTCAGAGGTGGGTGGTGTTGTGCTGCCATTCTCCCTGCCATAGTGGAGTCATTCACATGATTTTTTAATCCCATCCCGTGAAGCGTAGAGCCAGGCGCCAAATCCAAATAGGTGTTGCCTTCAATGCGGGGGAGATGGCTAGGGATTGCGGAGCTGTAGAGCAGACCCAGGCCAGCACTGGGGCCCATATGAGAAAGCTCCAGGCGGTAAGCAGTATTATCCCACCCTCAGTCATTCGTTAATCACCATCATGTGGGCTGCCCAGAACTAAAGTTTAACGTCTGTCATTCCCAGTCCCCCATTATAGACCTGGCGCTGGCACTTGTCGAGCGCTATCGCTGCAGTCGGCCTACCCATAGGAAGACCAGTGTGTCGATCTTCTGAAACCAGCTGTTAGGAATTGTGAACAAGAAGTGTTGAAGGACATAGAGGAACCTAGGCAATATCATCATTTTGAAAAGAGAGAACCTTCCCAATAAGTTGAGGGGAAGACACTTCCATCTCCAGAAGTCTTGTTTCATTTTAGTAATAAGGGGGAAGAGATTAAGTGCTCTGGCCAGTTCTGGAACCCTGGAAATGTGAACACCCAAGTATAAAAAAATAGTCTCTGAATAGGAATGAATGATTGCCAGTCTATTGTGCTTTTGTCCCCTTTTAGAGGGAGGGACCTGGTGTCAGGGCACACAGTAACCGAGTACACTGACAGCCGATGACGAGGCTGCAGAGTGCAGAAGGAACTCGGTATCCCATCATTCCCCAGGTGCCGACGTAGCACGCACAGAGGAGCGTGCCGTAGGACGGAGCCAGATATAGTTGAAGGGTGCCTTCGTGAAGACGCCGATTATTTTGTGGAGATTTGGCGTTCGCTGGATTGCTGTTACGCGGTCTGGTAAGGGTGCTTCTAGCACCACTCTTGATTTCTTGGCAGCAGCTGGTCTTGGGTAATAATTGTTAGCGGCTTCGGTGCGATTCTCCTGTCGGCGAGACGTGTCTTCCGGGCGGTCTCATGTGGGAGAATTGTTTAGGTGATTCCTATTGATCACCATTGCAGAGCTCGTGGTCTCACTGTTGCTAGGGTTCATGAGCCTGTGCGATCTCCTCCGTTGGCGAGTATCCCTCTGAACTGAAGAGGCTCATGCGGAGGAGGTATTTTTGGATTTGTTGATTCAGAGCTGGAATTGATTATCGAGCTTCTGAGTCCTTGGATATTTGCAAGAAGGTATTATTATCCCACCTTGGAGTAAAGTGTGGATATCTATTGTTTTGTCCTTTTGCCGCTTTGTGTGTTCCACCTGGAAAGAGTGACTCAAACTCTTAAAAATGTACTGTGGCTTTCCTATTGCTACGTCCAGAACATATTGGTTACTTTGATACTGATTCAGTGAATATTCAGCCACATCTTTGGTCTTACTCATTTGGTCAAGCAATACATGTTATTGGAAAGAAGAAACACACAGGAGTATTGTTCAACTCAAAAATAGTGATCTTTTTCCTTTTCATATGTTTGCTTACAGAGGAGGTCTGTAGGGGGTGTCCAGGAGAGAACAGTCTCTACTGTCCAATCACATCTTCATGCTTATTGGTATGTAGTGTTATCTAGAGGTAATCTCCTTATAGGAAGGTGTGACAACTGCTGAAAGAGGCTGTTCACAATTATTACTATTCCTTGTTCTTTTATAGGATAATAACGTGTTGATATCCTGATCTCACCCTCTCCTCTCTCCTGGTGTAGGGCAACTTCTTTTTCCCTTACAGGTATTTCATGTACATGTTTTCTTATTGTATACCTTATGATGTAATGAGTACCGAAGGATAGGGAATTGAGTATTGTTCCTTGACATCCTCAGGTCTCCTTCCCTGCTGTTCCTACCCTTTCCTTCCCCCGCTTGACCATCCCAACAGTCCGCGTTGATACACTTATCCGGACTTGGGGCTGTCGAGAGATGGACCCCTCTGAGCATCAGCACGACCCTGAGGAAATCATAGTGGTTCTTGACACCTGGAGGAATTTGTGCTAGTTCACATGAATAGCGAGATTGGGCGGTAAAAGCAGCATTGGGTGGGTTGCTGCCCAGTCTTCGGCAGGACCACTATAGTGGCCACATCGAGGCCAGCAGGGAACTGTTTGGTGTCCATTACCTCAGAGTATACATCTAAAGGGGGGGGGACAAACAAGTCCTGGAATTTCCCGTAAAATTCTATGGGGAACCCATCGGGCTCCCGCGTTTTGCCTGCCTTCATGTCGGAAATAGCAGCGTTAATTTCCCCAAGGGATAGGGGTTCCTCTAGGTCGGTGCATAATGCTGTCAGGAGCTTCAGGAGGGGAATAGGGTACAAGTAGAGGAGATTATGCCCATGTTGTGTTTAAAATATGTGCAGATTTCTGTCTCCAGAAAATCCACGTAGTCAGTGTTAACAAGGTGCCAGGGGTTAAGTTGCCAGATGGGTCATCAAGCCATGTCCTCCGTCCAAAACTGGCAAACAATGGGCGAGTGGTCTAGATTGCTGCATGGGTGGTTTGTAACCCCCACCAGGTGTATGAGGTCCATTGAGGGGAGAAGGGTTAAGTCGAAATGAGGTAATGTCCCGGGTGCTGCAGAGGTGTGTGTATATCCCAGAGTATGAGGGTGCCAGACCCTCCAGGCATCACACAAGTTCAGAGTTTTCCATCCAAGTCTGCAGTTGGTTAGCACGTGATAGGCAGCTTGCTACGGATAAGCAGTAGAAGGCAAAAATGTGGTGTGGGGTGGTGTTAAATTCACCTCCTATTTTTTGTGGTCCCTTGTTGGAGCGCTCATATGGCGTGTTTCACTGCAGTAAATGCTAGCGCAGGTGTATGAGATGGTATATGACACTAAGGAAGTTATAGTAGAGACCCTCAAAAAGCCCCTCCACCCCTATAAAATGGGCATGGGTAACTCCAGTTGTGGACGTCACCACCAGTTGAAAGGAGTTATGGAGGAGGATTGCCACTCCCCACGAGCCCCGGGTGTACCCAGAATAGTACATCCGGACATAGCCAAACCATTTCAGAAAGGGCATTGTGTACCCAGCAGCTGCGCCTCTTGCAACATTAATACTGCAGGTTGGTGTCTTTTGGTATAATCATAATGTAGGACCGTTGTCCACTTAATCAGATCAAGAAGACTGTTGACATTATGGGACATAAATCTAAACTGCCTCATCAGTGTTAGTAGGGGTTTCTGTGTTGGTAAATGGTAGGCATGGGCGCCAAGGGCGCAGCTGACTCTGAGTGTATGTAATGGTGGTCAGTATAGAGCCGGTTGATGCATGGCGCTATGTCAGGTGCAAAAAGGTGGAATGGAGCTAGAACATAAGTACAAATAAAACTTAGTAAAACAACCGATCCCCCACATCCCCCCCACCCGAGACTTCTTCCCTTAAAGCATTTGTTTCCCTGCAACACCGCGAAACACAAAATAATCCAACCAATGTGGGCGAAAACTGTAGCGTGGGTATTCCTCTGGTTCAGGACACATTGGGTTAAGCCATTAAGTTCCAGAATAGCACCAAAAGACTAGTGTGGCATTAGCAGTTGCCAGGGATCACCCAGCTGATGTCTCTGAGTAGGTCATCATCGTCAGATTCCCCATCCCGGATCCACGCCCAGACTTCTGGTCAGAGTTCAAGTTGTGTGCCCCTTGGCACTCAGGGGAGCAATAATTGCTATGGGATCATGCTCTCTCAGCGTCTGAGGATCCTGATGAGCTCCTAATGCAGCTCCTGCCTTTCCTTGATTGTTTTCTCCTGGAGGGCTTGGTCGATTGTGGCGGTTGGGCTGTTGACCAGTTGGGTGTGATTTGTTGTGAAGATCTGGCATTTGAGTCACCCACTTCCAGGCCTCCTCTGGAGTGTAAAAAAATATGTTTTCGAGTTATGGATTACTTTGAGTCTGGCGGGGAATATGAGTATGTATTGTATCTGCATGGCCCTGAGTTTTTGCTTGATGTCCTCATAAGTCTTCCGTCATTGTTGGACTGCCCTGGTGTAGTTTCTCTGCACAGTGCTCCAGGACGGTGGTGGTAGAGAGAAACCTGGACACCGTGCTTTTAAGAGAGGCCACCCCGTCCTCAAGGGTAAACACACTACTTTAACCTTCACTCACTCAGTGGACAACAGGAGATTTAGGAGATCTTGGCACAGGAGAGAGACATCAATCCGTGCTTCCCCTACCATAGTTTCGACCACCTCTTGGGAGGATTGAATAGCTTGCAGTATAGTCCCAGATGGGGATGGCTGGTTGAGTAAGAGCCACCTGCCAAGGTTTCAGTCCCCGCTGGCGTCTTCACAGTAAACCGGTCTATTTTGGCCTGGGTGTGAACGGTGGTCCCTTGATCTTTCCCCATCTTGGCTGCAACTGGAGAGCAGGGCCACAGGGTGGGAGAGATCCGGCCGCTGTGCACTGGTGCTATGGTACATAGCCTAGGTCGCGTCCTGGCACTGGAGGAAGAGGGGAAGGCCAGGTGCTCACCAGTCCCGCCAACTCCCCGGGTGTCCCCCCAAGAATATTGTTGGTCCTGCCATGGCCCGGATGTCTCCTAGGGCCCACTTGGGACCCTTCACAGTTAAGCAAGTGTCAGATTCCCAGCCCGCTTGCCTTGTCCCCTCCTGCATGGAGGGAGATGGATGCAGGCACTGGGTGAGTCAATCACTCTCCAGTGGAGGCCTCCCTCCTTTCCTAAATTATAAGTTGGTAGGCATGTGGTCCCTAGTCCCCTGTGGTTGCCACAGGCCAGTCTCTTGTAGGTGGTCCAGCGGTTGGGTCCTGCAGCCCCATATAGCTCTGACGTTGCATCAATTTGGGCGGGCTGTGCAACATGCCTCCACTCCGGTCAGCCATGGCCTCGTCTGGTCCAGAGGGCCCACAGATCACAAGCGGACCACAGCAAAGGCTGCTGCCCCCACTTCCTCCAAGGTTTGAGTTCCTTCTGCATCCAGTGCTCTGGTAATCGTCAGGCCCTGACCGCGGTCATGTCATGCAAGGAACTTCCGCTCAGGCAGAGGCGGGCCCTCTCCCAGGCCTCACCCATGTCCGGCGCAGCCGCTCGACAGTCACAGTCCCTTGCAGACAGCAAAACTGGTTTGGGGGCTGTTTGACAGTGGCGCTACTTGACAGCAGGACTAGTGGAGGGGAGTAGGCTCAGTATACTCCAGGATGCTGATGAATGAAAGAGAAGTCCCTGAAAGTTCATCTTTTATGGTAAAATTGGATTTTGAATTGAAATTTTGAAAGCATCACATTTAGAAAGTTGGCATTTTCCTGCCCTAGCCATTTAGTGCTTTGTGTATTCTTCCTAGACAGCCACACAAAAAAGAGAGCTTAGGTGTGCCTGGATGGGCCATCACTGGCAGGATGGGAGGGTGGTGTTAGGCACAGCCCCACTTATACCTGAATAGGATGTGTCCTGCCTTCACACAAAGGAATGCATACCCCATGTAGTTAGTCTAGAGCCAGGGCAGGAGAGTCAGGAAACCTGAGCACTTTGAAGGGAATTTGAAAGAAGGAACCAGGTATAAATGTTGGACCTCAAACACCAACTCTTCATCTTCAGTACATCTTTGGACCTCAGGATACTACAGAAGGATTGCTATGCTGCTACTGCCAGAAGTACTGCTAGTCTACTGCCCTGGCACTCTGCTGCCTGCTGCCCTGCTTGCTGAGAAGGAAGAAGATTGGACCTGCACCCTTCATCCCAGGCTGAAGTGACTCCAAGGGTCAGCCAGCTGACTTCCTGTTCTGAGTTATAGGGACATAACAAACTCCAGAGGCTCCCTACAACTGCCATGCCGACATGCCGCCTTGACCTGCAACTGGACTTGCCTGAGTCCTGCTGGCCTCTGCTGGAGTGAGTTCCTGACCCCAAAGTGGTGCCTCTCACATCTGAACCCTTGGTGTGGTCTCAGTTCAGCTCACCTGAAATGTTTGGTCTCTTCTTGAATGTGAGCAGGCCAGTTTGTGCCAAGATCTTTCCAACTACACTGCCCACTAACACAAAGTTCCAGCAAACCTGACTCTTCTCTGTATAGCTATCGCCAACGACGCCCAGCAGTGCAAGATCTGCACTTCAACCTACAGCATCAACAGCTCATGGGGATGCCATCATGAGGCTCCAGCAAGGACTGTCCCCAACACCGAGAGGAACTTTGCTCTACAGCAACGTCCATCTGCAACCCCCCAGCCAGCTTTTCGCACTACCTCAACTATCATCTGCAATGCTGTTCCTGCTCCTCGTGGCCCATTCCACTGCAAACAAAATTAATTTTGCTATTCTTTGAACTCTTTTAGCAGGACTAACCTGGTCCCTGTATTCGGCCCTTGATCCATTGCGGTCGACCTGAACTTGTAGCTTTCATCCGGTCTTGCATGACCAGATAGCGTTGTTTCGTGCTTTTTGGTGGTATTTGCACTTAAATCTTTAAAATTGCATATCTCTGGATCTACCAATTGGATTTATGTTCTTTGGTGTCAAAGTATTTATTATATTTTATCCATTTTGTCTAAATTGGGGTGGGTTTTTTTTTTAATGTTTTCACTTTAGTACTGTTTGAAGTGCTGCATAAATACTTTTCACATTGCCTCCAAGTGAACCCTGACTGCTCTATGCCAAGCTCCCAGAGGGTTGAGCACAGAATAATTTGGAGTTTGCTTGTGACTTCACCCTGACAAGGATTGTGATTACTGCTTGAGTAGGGTTAAACCCCCCTCAACCTCAATTAACCCAATTTCTAACACCCACCAAACAAAAAAGAAAGGCCGGCTCCTGCCACACCCTTTATGGGTGCTGGCAGTGAAGCTGGAGAGACTGCAGTAGCCATGGACCTCCACCCTGGTCCTCAACGTGCCAAAACATATTGGGTGCCCCTGATGGGACGGGGGCATTCAATAATAATGAAAGGAAAAGAAAAGAAAAGCATGGCCGACTTCCACGTAGCCCCACTCACTAGGGGGCTGCATGCATGGAGAGGGCTGGACCATAAGGGTAACACCCCCAAAAAAACTGTGGGTGTCCCGGGTGGGACCGGGATACCCACAAAAAAAACACAAAAAAACAGGGAACGAATAATAAATGAGCGGCATCGCTCATTTATTATTCACTGCTCCTGGGAAGGAGCACCCCATAATGCCTCTCATTAGTGTGTTTATTTCTTTATACTCTGTGGTGCTCCAATGTGGGCAAGGGCATCACCAAAATGTTTTTTGAGTGCTGTGGGGAGAGGGGTGCAGATAGTGCAGCAGCCCCCTAGAAATATTTTACAAAAATTAACCCTGTTTCTTGGTGTTTATAGAACATGACCATAAGTAAAGTTTATGCTGTTTGCCTGCATTCCCAGTGCTGGTGCTTTTGCTCATCAGTTCAGGAATGTAGAGACCCCTTGTGGTTAGTCTAATGGTTGCATCATGTGGCCTGAGGAGTGTAAAAGAAAGAGTCTGACATATTTAATGTTGTTTTGACTAAAAATGTTTTATTTAAATGTTTATTGACAGACATTGTGATGTTTGTTATTAACGATGACTATCTTTGATTATGCTTTTGGAATCTATTAGTTTTAATGGTGATTTCTAACATGAGAGTGTTGTTTTATTAAAGTGGTGACCTTTTGATAAAACAAATAGGCTAGCCTTTATATATTAATGTTCTGACTCCTTGACAAAGCCAGTAGGCTTAGCTTTAATATATTGCTGTCATGACTCCTTGAGAAAGTCAATTGGCCTGCCTTTAAATGTTGCTTCCATATATGTAAGAACAACATATATGAAACTTAACGTTAAAATTAATATATATATAAAAATAGATGTATGCAATGATGTGAACTAAATATATACATATGTGCGTATGTGCATATATATATATATATATATATATATATATATATATATATATGTATATTAAACAATATTAAAAAAATATTAAAACAATAAAAACATCTTAAAATATTAACAATAACTTAAAGTTTCACATTAACCAGCACAATAACAAAAACAGATTTCACACTTAATTAAAAAACAATTGCTTTTTAAAAAACAAAAATAAAATCTAAATAAAAATAGAATTCGTTTGTATAAATATAAACAAAAACAGAAAAAATACAAAAATAAATAAACAACACTCACAAAAGCGTTGGACTTCAAAAGAGTCAGATTTAGTATTCTAACTCCAATTTAAGCAAAAGTACGGAAAGTGTTGGACTTTGGAGGGGTTACATTTACTATTTCAGCTCCAACATTAGCAAAAGCAGATAACTGTTGGACTTTGGAAGGATTGGATTTACTATTACTACTCCAATGCAAGTAACACAAAGGAGAATATAGGACTTTGGATGTGTTAGATTTACTATTCCTACTTCAGTTTAAGCAGCAACACAGAAAGTGTAGGGCTTTGGAGAGTGATAAATTTACTATTCCCACTCCAACATAAGGAAAATCGCGGAGAGAGTTTACTGTGGAAGGGTTAGATTTACTCTTGCCACTCAAATCTTTGTAAGTGTAGGAAAAGTGTTGGACATCGTAAGGTTAGATTTACTATTCACACTCTAATTTTAGGAACAGTAGGGAAAGAGTTGGACTTTGGAGGGGTTAGATTGACTATTCACACTGCAACTTAAGCAAAATCAGGTAAAGTGTTGGACTTTAGAGGGGTTAGATATACTATTCCTACACTAATATAAGCAACAGTAGAGAAAGTGTTGGACTTTGAAGGGTTTAGATTTAATATTCTCACTTCAACATAAGTAAAGTCGGGGTAAGTGCAAAAATCAGGAAATGTGTTGGACCTTGGCGGGGTTCGATTTACTATTCCCCCTCCGATCTTAGCAATAGTATGGAAAGTGCAGGGCTTTGGAGAGGTAAACATTTGTGTTCCCACTCCAAAATATACAAAAGCAGGAAAAGTATTGGATTTTGGAGGAGGGAGACTTACTATTCCCACTCCATTCTAAGCAAAATTAGGAAAAATGTGTTAAGCTTTGGAGTGGTTAGATTTACTGTCCCCAATCCAACGAAAGCATAAGCAGGGAAAGTGTTGGGCTTTGGAAGGTTAGATATACAATTCCAATCGCTGATCATTTTCAAAAAACATTTAAGTACCTAATAACATGGAAATATTAAAAGATATTAAAAATAAAAAATTGCTGTGTTATAAAAAATATTACATGTATTGGACAAAACAACAATTTATTATACAAAATAGTTTTACCAATATCAACAAAATAAATATATTTAAAATGTGGTCATTATCCTAAAAAAACACAACAAGTAATTATAAGGAATTTTGAATGAAACATTACTACCATTAAAACAGTAATAAAATATAACAAATAAAATAAAAATAAATCATAAATATCAAAATTATTTAAAAATGTTTGTTATTGAAAACACAAATTAACAATTAATAAAAATACAACAAATAATTGACTTAAATGATCAATTAAACAATTTACCTAATTAGTTCCAAATAATATTTTAATTAACCTAAAAACTCAGAAATAAAAAACAATAATTCATATTTTGACTAAGATCCCATGCTAACCTCCTAAAACACAACAACCCACTCCTAAATGATAAGTTACTAATTGAATTCTAGAAAATTTAAATTACACAAAAAAATTCAGAAAATATTCTTAATTTATAATTAAGAAAACATTTAGAAACGAAATAATTGACATTATTATTAAACAACTAAATATTGAATTAACATAAAAAATTAAAATGTAAACCAATATTTGTTCATATAATAACTTCGCACTATATTTCTCTACAAACCCAACAACTTGCTACTAAATTACAAATTAGTAAAAAAAACTATAGAAAATTAAATTCCATACAAAAAATCACAAAAAAGCACTTAAATATTTACAAAATTTATTTTTATTAAGCTCTTCAATGTGGTACATTTCAGCCTATTTTAAAAATAAAACATGTTTCCCTCTTACACTTATACAAAATGATTGACAAATGTAATATTTTCTCATCATGGAAGGCAGTGTGTGCCAAATATTCATGGGAAGGGGTGGGGGGGAATGGAGGCATTTAGAGAAAATTACAGGCATATGTGAATCTGCCCACTGTCTCTCTCATGGCTCAGGGATCATGAAGATTAGAGGCTGATAACATGTCCGGACCATGTCTCATGCTTTGTTCCTGGGGCCAGGTGGGTGATCACAACTTCTACAGCTTGTATCTTCTTATTCTTGGGTGGAACAGTGCAGAGCTTGTAGGTAACCTCATCCCCTTTTGTTGGAACATATTCCCCTTCGATGTCTGAAATGTGAAGGAAGATATCAGGTCCACCATCTGCAGGAGTGATAAAGTCATGACCTTTGGAACCACAGAAACATTTGCAGACGCCTTTGTACACGGGGCCTTCTGAAGCACATGCCGACGCGGAGAATGTCTTGTTCCGCCGGGTAGGTATCGGGCTTGGAATGTGGAGCCGCCTCATGGGTGACTGCGAGCAATTCCCTGGGTCTGTGGTTCCCTGGCAGATGGAGCTTTCCTGGTGGTGCTAGTGGTGGGAGAGACACTGAAGAGACATTTGCTTGGGCAGGAATGTCAGTTGTCGATTCAGTCGACAAATTCGTGGTTACACCTTAGCCTGACCACGAAGGTATCGTATCACCCGCTTTTCTCCACCGAAGGTCGATTTCACGGTCTGTGATACTGAGCACTCCAAAATCATTAATATATCAATGAATCAATTAAATAGTTTGCATACTGAATTGCAATTTAATATCTAATTAACATAAAAGATAATTTGAAATAAAAACACTAATTCACAATTTAAAAATCTTCCCAACCTTTTCCCCTACGAACCCAACAACCTGCTACTAAATTATAAATGACCAATTACATTTTGTTTTAATGTATTACACATTTACACATACAAACTATACTAATAATTATGAAACAATTATTATAATAATACTAATACCTAAAAATAACACAATACTAATGTACATTAAAATAATTTTAAAAACGATATTTAATGCAACTATATCAAAGTAAAAGAAATTATATACAATATTATAAAAACAATATTAAATATATTTAAAAAAATATTCTTTATTTCTATATTATCTCCCTCTGCATTTTGGCTTGCGATAATTTTGTCATAATGGTGTTGCATCATAAGATTTTGAAACAATATTTTGGTCATTCATTCCTTAATTAATGCTTGGAAAACTAACAATGCATTTCATGTGATGTCCCTGGTAGGACTTGTCTTTTGACTTGGGTTTTTTTCTCGCAGATATATATAGCGCTAACTCGACCCAAAGGTATTGGAGCACTTTGCATGAGCACCAGTTACATTACACGAGGACACATTCATTTTTTGGTAGGGTCGGGGGAGAATAAGTGATTTTCCCAGAATCACAGGATGCTGAGCCGACGCCAAGGCTCAAACCCAGTTACCCAGCTCCAAAGTCTGCAGCTCTAGCCGTAAGGCTACATCCTCTTCCCTACCATACCATAGACACCGCCCAGGAGGTGGAGGAGGAGGGTCGATGCCCATGACAGGAGTCCACAAATAATTAATTGTTGGGTGTGTTCCAGAAATGTCACTTATAGAGTCAGACAGTACAGCATTGTGCGGCCTGCTCACACAATGTTGTATGCACAATGCTTATCACAGTGTTTAGCGACCTTTCAAAGAGTCGCTTGTTGTTCGCTTGTTTAAATTTCCTTTAGTCACCATTACCTCGTCCACCTCAACTTGTCAATTACCTTTACCTCAACCTCATTGGGTTACGATTCAGGGCCGGGCTGGCAGTACCAAGCATCGGGAGTTTTCCCGGGAGGCTGGAAGGGTGAGGGACAGTTTTTCAGCAGTGGGGGCTGGTCGGCCAAATTGCCAGGGCTGCTGAAGGTTCCCAGTCCTGCTGTGTTACAATTGGCATTGCTTCCACTGTAATAAATGAAGATAAGCTAGGTAAACAGACGGAAGGATAGCCTTCCATCAATGGAAAGCTAAGAATTAGAGTCAGGGGAGGGGTGTGATAGTATTCCTAGCTTCCTTCAGGAGCACAAAACTAGGGGGTATATGTACAAGGCCCTATCGCCACGGAAACGTCACATTTTAGGACGTTCCTGTGGAGATAGGGGCTTCGCCTTATTTACAAGGCAGTGTTACGCCACTTAACATGGCTTAACGCTGCCTTGTAAATAAGGTACCCTTTCATGCTATGCTTAGCGTGAAAGGGGAGGGCAATGGGTGTTGCTGTGGGCGTTCCACCGCAACACTCATTGATTCTGACGCTGCCTCCTATTTACAAGGGCAGCGTAAATAGGAGGCAGCGCCAGAATTAAGACCAGGGAAAACCTGGTCTTACCCTAGCGCAACAAGGAGAAAATGTTACATTTCTCCTCCTTTTTGCTGTTTTCATGTGTGCTGCGTTGTGCAGCACACATGAAAACAGCAAAAGGCCAATATTGTTTATGTACAGGAAGGTCCCCTTTCTTTGTACATATGCCCCTAGATTTGCAATTCACAAATCGTTTCGAACTTATAAAAGCACTTATTCACGGTGAAGTTTGTATGTGAGTAAATCTCCTTCTGTGCATTCTGTCTGTGTAGAGTTGGGATACCAAAGTGGTGATGCCGCAGATGTTTGTGAACATCCACAAATTGTACCTTTGTGTATATTCACAAGCTTTCCCAGCCCTTTATAAGTTGGACATGGCGGGGAGCAGAGTCCGGCATGTCAATGTGTTTGCTGTAAATGTTAATATAGATTATTTGTCAGCAGCACAGAACAGCACTGCATGTCTGCCAGAGAGGGCTTATGGAGTGGTAGGCCCCAGGCCAAGTCCAGGGATTTTAGCGAGACTGAGCACGTGCACATCTGCTTAATTATAGCACGGGCACGTCACGGCGCAGGCCTCGGTGGAGTTTGGAGAGGTTGAAAGCGAAAATAGGTTTTAACAGGGCACTTCAAGAACACTTCAGGCTCCTGCAGGAACATGTAGGCCAGGTTAACAGACACAAACTATAGGCACAATTTTCCGTCTCTTTTGACTGTCATGGCAGGTTCGGGGCTTTTAATGACTTCACATTACAGTTCACACACTTTACTTTTGAAATCATGTGGTAAGAAGACGACTTTGAATCTAGGGACCTGGGTTCAAAGCCTTATCGAATTCATGTGACTTTGGAAATATAACGAAATGACCTTGTGTGGAAATATGTAAAATGTGACGTGTACTTCAAAGAGCTAATAATGTAGAGGGCGCTGTTGCTCCCAAGCTGTGTTTGCTATTTGTAATTGCCAACAAAGTTACAGCAGAGAGTTCCTGCACTCACTGATGGGGCTGCACAGGTGTTAGTTACTTGTAGGAGGGATGGAGGACACTCTGAGTGAAGTGTCACCTGGTCTCAACTAATGCTCTAGAAAAAATGTCTTCAAACTGGGACATGAATCCCTGGGGTGTGCTGAGTTAGGGCCTTAGTACGAGTTTAGCGGTCCATGCCCACTGCCACAAGAGCGCTGCAGCCACACCGCCGGCCCCTCGGGAAACTCGTAATACGGCAGAGGGAAGGCCACAGGCGCAGCGGTCTCTTAGAGGTCACAGATGCGGTCCTTCGGCAGACGGACCGCCGAACTCGTAACAAGGCCCTTAATCTCCAAGGGGGTGTGAAGGGCATGAGGCACTGGTCAAAAAGAGCATAATACTGAAAAAGAAAGTGACAGTGAGCCACCCTGTAACTCATGCCCTAGATGGAATTAGGTGCCAAATGGTGGGCAGGCTCCAAACAACCCTCAAAGTCATTTCTCATAAAGGATCACAATGTGGATACAGTTACACTTTAGGGAGACCAGGCTGCTTGCAATCATGTATTTGATTGCATTTTTAAAATGGACGACTGAATTTAATTGCAATGTGCTAATTGTTAAATATGTTCAGAGCTGCGAATTTCATAGAATAATTATGAAAAAATACGTTGTCATTCTGGGGGTGGCCCAATGATTTTTTTAGGTCAAGCTTGGGCAGCGCATGTGCTGCTCTGCCCCATGCTGTATTGGAGTATGTACTTGAAGCCCCACCCACCCTCCGCCCATATTTGTCATTGGCTTGTGCCATTGTCCTTTGTAAATGCTGGCTTCTGATTTGTTATTAGGCTTGTTAGTCTCTCCTTAGTACCGCCTTGTCTTCATTTGTAACCTCCCATGAGGACGGGCCCTTTTACTTCGGTTGTTACACGGTAGGGCTTTTTTAGTCTGTAAGCACTATTTTCTTTAATGAGTTTCTCTTACTGCAGGAGGGCAGGAGGGCCAAGCATTTGGAATGGAATAGGTCTCGCATTTGCGAGAGTTAAAGCTATTGGTGTTGTAAATGACAATGTCTTTAATTTATGTTTTAAAAAACAAAACATAAATAGAAGGCATTGTCATTTACAATGCCAATAGCTCAAACTTGCGTAAAAGTGAGACCTATTGCATTGCAGATGCTTGTTTAACAAGTGGCGAGGTGTGGTATTTAAAAGTTTGAAGACTGCCACTGTAGAATTTTCAGCAAGGAGTTGACAAATGCTTCTGGTGGGTGGCGTGCTGGGTTTTGCAGAGATTTAATTCTGGTCAAGTAATTCAAAACTGGTAAAAGTAATTAATAAAACTGAATTACATCAGTGATGAGATTAGTGCAGGCTAAGGCCTAAAGGTTAATCTTTACATAGTAATCCAATATAATTAAAAATGGAAAATACAAACAATTGTTATAATCCAGCAATCTGCTTCAGTGCGGAGTGCAGACATGCACAGATGGTTTAAGCCTTCTCTATGTACGGTTTTGAACTGTGCCCTCAAATAACTCATATGGGCACGTCTGTGCAGTGAATTTCAATCTATGTGCATTTGAATAATGTAGTAACTCAGTTCATTTGACAATCCCCTATAGTCATGCCCACTTGAATTATGTGGCAGGGGAGGACCAGATTATGTTGCAGGGTTGACTAAATTATGCAGCAGGAAAAGACAAGCTATGCAGCCGCATATTTTCTTATAGTATTACCTCATAATTTTGTAATTCTTACACATTTTAACACTATCTGGTTAAAGGGTTCACCTCAGTAGTGCCAGTTTTGCACCATAATACAGCAATAAGCAGCAGAAAGGTGACCAATCAATGTTCCAATGCGCACCAGCACATGTCACTGTGTTTTTAGTAACTTTTGATCCATTTGAGCTGCAAACAATTTTTTGGGGTTAAGATCTGCAGATTATGCAGCAGATGATGGTTTATGTTGCAAATGCGATAAATTCATATCAATGCAGAAGACGCTGCAGCTGCAAAATCACATAATTCCAGAGACCCTACCTATAGTTTCAGTAGTGAATACCCTTCCCCAGTCAACTTTGACATTTCTCAGAGGAAGATTTATGATTCACACTTCTACACTGAAGATAAGGTTTAGTTCCCAAACAAGCAGTCCTGATTTCACAAACATTTTGCTATGAGTTGGCTTGACTTAATCTTGTGGTGCTCGTGGTTTACTCCTGAAATGCAGGTGAAAGCGAGGAGTGCTGCAAGAGTAAAATCGTTGTGAACCAGGAGCTTAGTAAATTTACTAGGCTTAGGCACAGACCTACAATTTTTGTAACGTTATTAGCTTTTGAGATGCATAATCATTCCAAAGACAATGCAGGAAAATCTTTCAAAATCATAACTATTTGTTTGAATACTCATATTTAACCTGGTGGTTTTTCCAGCACCAAATAACAGTCGGTTTGCCATTGGGATTAAAGTACAAATGTACTGTAACTATTTTGTATTTTTCTTCAGGTGGGACACATTTTTTACGGTGAAGCAATCCCATCCCCTAAACCTACTGAAAACATGAGCGTCAGTGTTTATTCCACACTCAATTGCACAATTACTCGACTATCATTTTCTACCTCTATTTGCAGGTGCGCAATTTGGGTGTGAACAACTTTGCAATTGTTAGTGAGTGTCCCCATGATAGTATACGGCACATGAAACATACATATGTATTAAAAAGTTCTACTTGAAATACATATCCTCATGGATGGAGTGTAGTAGATGTCTCCATAACACACCACAACCTTTCAGTGGCTTCAGACAAAGATAAAGAGTGGTGAGGCAGGTGGAGGAGTGTGGGGGGGCCACAAGTGGAGCTCGTGGGTGAAGCATGCGATAGGGGGGTATCATAATGAAAAAAAAACAGACTTACCTGGTGCTGCCGGCTGCCTTGCACTCCTCTGCATCCAGTTCCTGGTTCCAGCACTCCCTGGGACAGCCTCATAGACTTCCCATCCAATCCCCATGCTGCCCCCAAGCATGAGAGCAGCGTGGGGATTGGCCTGAGCGGGCTGGATTAATGCCAAACTGACATGTGCACTTAAAAGTGCACCAACCACTCCTCCTCCCCCTCCCTTGGCCCTGCCCCACCCATCCCTGCACACGCTGGCTCAGCTAGCAGCTGAAAAATAAAACAATAATAAAATATTGTTTTATATTTCAGCTGCTGGCTATGAGCCAGTGGGCCGACGCTCCTCCGCCATTGCAGAGGAGCCGCCGCTGCAACCTTTGTGTGAGGTGACAATCATCAATTGCGATGGCTAGTTTTGTTTAGGGATGTTAAGAAACAATAACTTGCTGAAAATGTTGAATGACCAAAACAAATCATATTTGGCAGATCATGAGCAACTTATTATGCATTAAACTTTGTATATGACTAGTTGCCCCTGCAGGAAATTTTGTACGATCCGGCATTACATTGAAGTTTGTGAAGTTTGTGAATGTACATCTGCCTTTGCACAGATTAAAGAAATGCTATTACTTCTGTGGAGGTGTCTGGAACTGTTCATAGAAAATAAATTAAAACCTGAGGCTGTTCTCCATAGGTTAAAGCACTTCATATAAGCTGGTTAGGGAGAAGAACTCAAATGAAGCTCTTCCTAGATGGCGCCCGTGCTTCTTACATTTAACCTTCAACTGCTGATTAGTAGCTAGCTATGCTTTCTTTGGACTTGCTGAAGAGGCACGTGGACTTGGGGTACACAAGATATAAAGGGCATACAATGGGAGACACAAATGCATGCTTTTGGGTGGTATCTCCCCCATTCCCTCACAGCATGGAAAAGCAATGGGTCAACTTGTAAAGTGGGTAAGAGAAGGCAGTGACTTAACTGTGTCCCCCCTTTTTTTACTTGTTGCTGTTTCGCAGGTTGCTCCAGAAAATGGGTACTTGGAGGAACATCACTGGAAAGGGAGAAGACGGAGACAGAGAAAATACAAAAAAGGCAGATAGCATATCCATCAAGGACTAGGTAGCTATCTTTCAAATCAAGTTCTTCCCCATAGGCTGCCCTGGTTCCTAGGAACATATACACTTTTTGTGTTATGGATGGTGACAAAGCTTGTGAAAGGTTGGTAAGGTAAACTGCCAACAAGGGAATCATTCAAAAATATTAAAATTGTAACATTAAAGTCAGTAAAAGATGTCCATATGTAACATCATACATGAATTAGTGATATTTATCTGTAGCAATTAAATAATGAATAAATCACACAGACAGTTGTATATACTTATTAAATGCAACATATTATATTAAACTGAAACAAAAATAAATGCTCGGGTTCAATAATAATGATATAACACGATATATTGACATTGTGTTGTCCAATAAAACCTCGCACTGTTGCTGCTTTACATTTGTCAATGTATTAAAGGCCCACTCTCTAGTGATGACACATAAATGTCTGTCGTGTATTAGGACAAAACTTGTGAAGGTAAAAAAGAATTGTCCAAGGGAAAGATGGGTTGTTCATCACGCGGTGTAAATCCAGGAGATCATCTTCAGGGCCACAATAATTTATGGAGATACACAAAAGACCCTACACTTGAAGAGAGAAACCTTTGTGTGAGGAACTGATTTGTCTTATGGTAGCAGTCATTCAACCAATTAAAACTGCAAGGTTATTCAAAAAGCCCTCTCCACTAGCATGAAAGTAGCCAAATATGGAAAACCGTGATCGAGGCAGGCCGAGGTTTATCGGTGAATAAATCTGATGATTTGAAGTTCGAGCAGCAACACTGCACATAATCCAACTGCTCGGAGAGCGAGAAGGCATGTGACTAATCCCGATTCCTGTGAAAGGGATATCACACACTCTTTGATCCCTGATGACATCATGTGATTGACATGATGTCCGCCCGACACCGTCTCGGTCCTGGGACCGGCTAATTACAATGCGACCGAACACTGTTCGGTTGTATACTCCCAATTCTCAATGGGAGCTTGTGTTACGGCCGTAAACCGGCCATAAGCAAGCTCCCATTGAGAAAGGGGAGGTGTTGTTCATCCCTGCACCCCGTGGCAGGCACCCTGTGAAGGGATCAACAGGGGGGCACGGCCCCCAACCGGACACCGCACACCTCACACCTAAGGGGGCCCTGCTGTGGGCTCCGAAACACGCTTTCTGACATGGTTTCCATGTCGGACAGGCTGGCATGAAAACCATGCCGGAAACCGTGCATCGTAATCCCAAGGGCAGAAAGGCTTGCCCTTTGGGATTACGAGCCGTTTCTGACTGGACGACGGGCTCCTTGAGCCCATTGGAAGCCAACCGGAATAACCGTCCGTTTACTTTCCAACCCCCAGCATCATAATGCGGCAGTCGGAAAGTAAACCGAGTGGCCAACTACGATGCTGGCCGGAAGGCTCCGACCGTAGGTCGCAGCCTTTATGGGCCGAATCGTATTCGGCCCCTAAGTTCCATAGTCAGGCACACAACAGCCTTCTTTTTTTTGTTGAGGGATAAGGGGAAGAGCAAATGCAATCTGCAGAAAGTACTGTGCTCTTGGAGCCCTCTTTACATGTTGTTCCTACCCTGCATTCATGATTTCTATCACTAAATGTTGTAAAGGTAGTGCTCAGGCCACTAGGACAAGCCAGGTGAAACAGCTGCTACCCTTAGGTATTGTTAATAGCTTCCCATGAGAGCATTGTTGTCCGAGATGTCAGGTCATTTGAAATTCAATGTTTTGATGTTTGAATTGGATGGCCCTTCTGAATTCTTAATGAGGAGTAACAAGCCTTCTCAGCATGGCTACTATACTTTTAATAGGATTGCATTGCTACTTTTCAGCATGGTACCATACTTTTAATGGGATTGTATCACTACTTTTCAGCACGTTACTATACCTTTATTAGGATTTTATTAGTACTGCTCAGTATCGCTACCATACTTGTAATAGGATTCTATTGATACTTCTCAGCAGGTTATTTAACTTGTAATATGATTGTATTGCTGCTTCCTCTCAGATTACTATACTTTTAATAGGATTGTATTCCTACTGTTCAGCATGGCTACTACACTTTAATGGGAATTTATTGCTGCATCTCATTAAGTTACCATACTGATTATAGGACTGTATCACTACTACTCAGCAGGTTACTCTAACTTTAATAGGATTATATTGCTACTTCTCAACAGTTTAATATACTTTTAATAGGATTGTATTAGTACTTCTCAACATGACTACTGTAGTCTTAATAGGATTGTATTTGTACTTCTCAGCATGACTGCAAAACTTTTAATAGGACTATGTGACTACTTCTCAGTAGGTTACTATAGTTGTAATAGGATTATATTGCTACTGATCAACAGGTTGTTATAAGTTTAATAGGATTGTATTAGTACTTCTAAGCATGGCCACTATACTTTCTATAGAATTGTATGGCTACTTCTCAGCAGGTTACTATACCTGTAATAGGATTGTATTGCTACTTCTCAGTATGCCTACTCTATTTTAAATAGGATTGCACTGCTACTTTTCAGCAGGTTACTATATTTTTAAAAGGATTATATTAGAACTTTTCAGCGTGGCTAATCTACTTGTAATAGGATTGTATTGCTACTTCTCAGCAGGTGGCTATATTTTTAATTGGACTGTATTAGTACTTCTCAGCACAGCTAATATATTTTTAATGGGATTATATTGCCACTTCTCAGCAGGTTACCATACTTTAAGTAGGATTGTATCATTATTCCTCAGGTTACTGTACGTTTTTAATAGGATTTTATTGCCACTTCTCAGCAGTTTAATATACTTTTGATACAATTGTATTAGTACTTCTCAACATGACTACTATATTTTTAATTAGGAATGTATTAGTCCTTCTCAGCATGACTGCAACACATTTAATAGGATTGTATGGCTACTTCTCTGTAGGTTACTATATTTTTAATAGGATTATATTGCTTCTGTGCAGCACGTTGGCATACTTTTAATAGGATTGTATTAGTACTTCTCAGCATGGATACTATACTTTTTATATAATTGTATGGCTACTTTCCAGCAGATTTCTATACTTGCAATAGGATTGTATTGTTACTTCTCGGTTTGGCTACTATTCCTAAAATAGGATTGTTTTGCTACTTCTCAGCAGGGTTTCTATATTTCTAATAGGATTGTATTACTACTTCGCAGCATGGCTACTGTCCTTTTAATAGGATTGTTTTGCTATTTCTCAGCAGGTTACTACATCTGTAATAGGATTGCATTGCTACTTTTCAGCATGGTTATTATACTTTCAATTGGATTATTTTGCTAACTTCTCAGCATGGTTTCTATATTTGTAATAAGACTGTATTGCTAATTCTCAGCAGGTTATTATACTTGTAATAGGATTGCATTGCTACTTCTTTACACGGTTACTGCCCTTTTAATAGGATTGTATTGCTACTTCTTATCAGGTTATTATACTTGTAATAGGATTCTATTGCTACTTCTCAGCATGGTTACCGTCCTTGTAATAGGATTGCATTGTTACTTCTCAGCAGGTAACTACACTTGCAATAGGATTGCATTGCTACTTCTCAGCATGGCTACTGTGCTATTAATAGGATGGTTATAAATCCAATTGGCACACACTGAGAGTGTAAATGTTTAGTTCGTAATCACAATAAACTCTTTAGTTAGTACATTAGTTTGAATTTCGAACTCCTCGCTTCAAATATTAGTTAAATTCCTGGACTCCACAAGTCATTTATTTTGCTTGTTTGCAAAGCTGATGTGACTGGGAAGAATCAGCTTTGTTCAACAAGCAAAATAAATGACTTGTGGAGTCCAAGAATTGAAATAATAATTGATGTGTGGAGTTCGAAATTTAAATGTATGTACTAACTAAAGAGTTTATTGTGATTACGAACTGAACATTTACACTATCAGTGTGTGCCAATTCGGATTTATAAGAATATTTATAGGATCCTGCTTAGTGTTCCTATTTGTGAATGAAGGGTGAACAGTCCTCCTTTGTGTGTACCACTTCTATATATTTTTTCATATTTTATATAATGTGTTAATTATCAGGTGAGCGCTTTGTAATAAGACTGTATTGCTACTTCTCAGCAGGTTATCATAGTTGTAATAGGGTTGCATTGCTACTTCTTAACACGTCTCCTGTTCTTTTAATAGGATTGTATTGCTACTTCTCAGCAGGTTACTACACTTGTAATAGGATTCTATTGCTACTTCTCAGTATGGCTACTGTTCTTTTAATAGGAATGTATTGCTACTTCTCAGCAGGTTCCTATACTTGTAATAGGATTGTATTGTTACTTCTCAGCAGGTTATTATACGTGTAATATGATTCTATTGCTACTTCTCAGCATTGCTACTTTGCTTTTGATACGATTGTATTATTATTTGTCATCCGGTTACTACACTTGTAATAGGATTTGATTCTATTGCTACTTCTAAGCATGGCTACTTTGCCTTTAATAGGATTGTATTGTTACTTCTCAGCAGGTTACTATACCCGTAAATGGATTCTATTGCTATCTCTCAGCATAGCTACTGTCCTTTTAAATTAATAGGATTGTATTGCTACTTCTCAGCAGGTTACTATCCTTGCAATAGGATTACATTGCTACTTCTCAGCATGGCTACTGTCCTTTTAATAGGATTGCATTGCTACATCTCAGCATGGTTACTGTCCTTTTAATAGGATTGTATTGTTACTTCTCAGCAGGTTACTATACTTGTAAAAGGATTGCATTGGTACTTCGCAGCATGGCTACAGTTGTTTTAATAGGACTCTATCACTTTCTGCTCTTCTGTATTTTTCAAGATATTGTGGTGCTACTTCTCAGCATGACTGCTGTATGTGTAATTGGACTGTATTCCTACTCCCTGCATGACTACTATAGTGTTGATTAAAAAATGGTGCAAATATCATCACTTTTTAGAAGGGGTCGAACTCTCCAGATAGGCAGGAATCTGGAGATAGAATTCACAAAATGCTTTCCTTATTGTAAAAAAATCATAATTGTGTACTTGGCTCTTGATTTCTGTTCAGAGAGCCGTTACCTCCTAATTAGACTTGCACCATATAACTACTGCACATGTAGCCACACATGTAGAGTACACTTTGAATTAAATAGTAAAAACTCTTTTTAGAACTTTTACTATACTTGTAATAGAGTGGTATCTCCACTTACAGGACTGCATCTGCACATTTAATTGGACCTCCCTGTCCTGGCTGCCTAGTCATTTTTAATTCACCACATCAATGTTTAACACCATGCTTTCAACAGAGCGAGAGTAGAACCGGTACTCTCAGCATTTTTATTGGAGTCATTTTGCCCTACTCTTCATTTTTGACTTTTGATAGGAAAATATTGCAATCATCACTTCTCATCATGGATTCTATATTTTTGTTTGGAAAGTGATGCAAGTATCACCACTTCTCATCATGGATAATATACTTTCGAAATAAAATTTGTGCTAGTATCACCACTTCTCATCATTGATAATATGCTTTTGATATTAAATTTGTGCTAGTATCACCACTTCTCATCATGGATCATATACCTTTACTGGGAATGTTTTGCTAGTATCACCACTTCTTATCATGGATAATATACTTTTGATATTACATTTTTGCTCGTATCACCACTTATCATCATGGATAATATACATTTAATAGGAAAGTTTTGCTAGTATCACCACTTTTCATCATGGATAATATACCTTTAATAGGAAAGTTTTGCTAGTATCAAAACTTCTCATCAAGGATAATACACCTTTAATAGGAACTTTTTGCTAGTATCACCACTTCTCATCATGGATACTGTACTTTTGATGTTACATTTTTGCTAGTATCACCACTTCTCATCATGGATAATATACCTTTAATAGGAAGGTTCTGCTAGTATCACCACTTCACATCACGGATGCTATACTTTTGATATTAATTTTTTGCTAGTATCACCACTTCTCATCATGGATACTATACCTTTAATAGGAAAGTTTTGCTAGTGTCACCGCTTCTCATCATGGATACTATACTTTTGATATTTCATTTTTGATAGTATCACCACTTCTCATCACGGATAATATACATTAAATAGTGACGTCCTGCTAAGTAATCACCACTTCTCATCATGGATACTATACCTTTAATAGGAATGTTCTGCTAGTATCACCAGTTCTCATCATGGATACTATACCTTTAATAGGAAAGTTCTGCCAGTATCACCACTTCTCATTATGGATACTATACATTTGATGTTATATTTTTGCTAGTATCCCCACTTCTCATTATAGATATTGTACCTTTGATGGGAAAGGTTTTGCTATTATCACCACTTCTCATCATGCATGCCAAACTTTTGACAGAAAATTATTGCCAGTGTTATCATTTCTCATCCTTCGTGATATTTTTCCGCAGTTTTTTATAGTGTAAGCTTGGCCCAAGGCCATTAGAGCACTTTACATTAGAAAGAGGTTACATTACACAAGATCAAATTTGCTTTTTTCTAGGCATAGGGAGATTAAGTGATTTTCCCAGAATCACAGTATAGTGAGTCGACACCAGGACTAGAACCTGCTTCCAAATTTCCAAATGCGACCGTTCTGTGCGTTAGCATACCTTTGATAAGAAAGTCTTGCAAGTATCACCGATTCTCATCAGAGATGCAATGCTTTTGATTGGACAGTATCAACAGTTCTCAGTATTAATGCTATATTTTTGATTGAAAATATAATTTCTTCTCTAGATTGTTACTATATTTTTAATGGGACTGAATCCCTATTTATCTGCATGGCAGTTATGCTTTTGATTGGACAATGTTGCCACATTTCTTCATTGGCACTTATGCATTCATTTTAACCAGCACATTATATTGTACTGTAGCATTTTTACAGTGCTTCACAACTAAACAGGATGGCAAAGTGCTCCGATTATTATCAGTATCTTAGGTATTCCTTCTGAGTGCAGGGCTGAGCAGGGTGTTGTTTTTAGGTTGAGTTTATGAGAGTTGTTAGGTGGGGAACATGAGGTTTTCCGAGAAGCGGTCTTGGCGTAAACACTTTACTCCACGTCATTACAGTCACTGTCTCCAATTCTGACCTTTTCATCTATAAATCATTGATTTTAAGTGTGTTAGTCCTATAATATATGGGATTCTGTAATCCCTGTATAAACACCAGTCTCTAATTTCTTTATAATCGGCAACTTGTGATGCACCCAGTCACCGATTATAAGGAAATGAAATGACGTCAGAACTCAATTATTATAAGTTATTACAGTTGAGTTCTGATGTCACAATGTCTGCTGCCAGAGCCAGCAGCCAAGGTGAAAGGCAGGTCAGGTCACAGAGCATAATTAAAGCAGCTGTTTAAATCCACAAAAATGGAACAATGCTTTTCTTTCTTCTGCCCAATTTTAATTGCTTACAATGACAAACAGAGAGAATATGTTTATGTTTTGCACTCCTTAGATAGAGAAAAGCTAGAATCTTTCTCCATAATTATACACATTCTAAGCTACTGCATCTTTTTTTTTTAAAAACTGGCTTGTATTGAAATGCTTCTAATACCTGTTTGCAGCAAATACCTAACAGTTTTTTGATGTTTGATTTTGCACTAGAGGTTTTATTTTTATTCTTCACATTTGCAAACATGCTCGCTCTGTTATATGAAAGAGCTATGCACCAAGGTTTTATGTGTTTTGTGGGCAAGGTGATGGTGTGAAGCAAACACAAGGAGATGATGGACGGAGCGCTGAAACTTTTCAGACACTCACCCCCAGTCACAGATCTGGGTTGAATCCATCATCGTTCTTTAGCTCACTTCGCCACCCCAGTTCAGATGGTGTGACCCTGTATTTTATGGAATAAAGTACCCCCTGGTGTATATGCTAAGGATATTGCAAGTCACCTTAGAGTTCTATAACCTTATGAAGAACTCCTCGGTGACTTGCAATATACTTATAATGTACGGCAGGGGGTACTCTATCCCTTATATTAGTTCAATGGAAGCAGAACAACAGAACAATACCTAGAGCGCATTAGGCTATTACAAAAAATCAATCAAGGAGTGGGAAAAATGTCTTTAATGAACTGGTGATAGGTAGTCACCCTAGTGCTTTAATCTTGGTACCAAGACATCACTGCGCAAAAGAATGAAATATTGATGATTAGTGTGAAAAATATCCACAATTGGCCATGCAGATACTTACTCATTTACCTAAGATTTATCATAACATAGTTATAACCATGGGAAGAGCCATGCTTTTAGATGACAGTAAATAATTACTCCTGTTCTTGCACTTTGCTTCACGTACTCACTTTTCGTCATGCAACATGTTCACTTACCACGATATGCCGATATTTTTGCGGTTGTAGTTGAGAGGGACCGAGCATAACTATTTATGTTGTTCACGCAAGTTATCTTCCTTTTGTCAGTTAGCGTTGTAAAAGTGGGATTTGACTACATTTACAGAGTTTGAGTTTATATGTATGTCCTTCAAAATAATTTTGGAAAAGAATATTCATTATGATCTTTCATTCAGTTGCTAGTCAGTGTTGTAATTATAACCAAAACCACAGCATTGAAATATATTACATATGCTCTTTGACTACCTCCACAGTGACATCACAGAAAGGAACCTTTAATCCTAAATGTCAAGATATTTACTGCTTTTTAAACAAATGTAAGTAAATAATCGGCGTTACAACATGTTATGGATCATTTATTGATAACCACAAACATGCAGCTAATAAATATGGAAAATTATGTTTTATTTTTCCTTTTCCTGTAGTGCTGTTAGATAAAAATAGAACATCTTCAGTAACCCTGGGCGAAGTGCTACGCTACGCTCGCGTAGTTTGCGAAGTTGGCGCTACTTCGCACAACGCGAATTGCACGTAGCACAGTGCAAACACGCGTAGCGTAGCGTAGTGCCGCGGTCATTTTGCTTGCTCGCGGTCCTCAACGTCAAGTTGGCGACCGCGAGCAAGCAAAATGACATCCCGGCGAGACTTTTTCCTCGTTCGCGATCAGCAACATCAAGTTGCCGATCGCGAGCGTGGAAAATAAACCTCCCGGCGAGATTCTCAACGCGGGAGGTCAGGTTTCTCATTGCGAGTGGTCGCGTATGCTCGCGACCGCTCGCGATGAGAAACTACCAGTCCGCGTTGAGAAAGCTGCCGCTCGAGTAAAAATCTACTCGAGCGGCAGTAAAGACAGCTCGCACTGTGCAAGTTGCCGTTTTCAATGATTGCACAGTGCGGACAAGCATCCGGCACTGTGCAATCATTGCGAACAGTGCGCTACGCAGTTCGCGTAGTGCTACGCGAAGCTTGCGTAGTGCGAACTGCACTTTGCGTAGCTTCGCGAAGCATTACTTCGCGAACTACGCCCAGCCTTAATCTTCAGTCACAATGTCCTTATTTTAGCATTTAACAGGTTAATATAGCAATTATTTTAGAAGAGTGCATACTTGTAGAGATATGTGTGTTAGATTGTTATGTAGTACCTAAATTTGCATTTTTGTGTGATCCTAATAAACGTTTATAGAAAAAGTATTTGTGGGCAGATGGGTTAAATCCCAGCGATTGCAAGCCAGTCACCATGGATGACAACTAGCAACATTCCAGCTAGCCACGCTTCAGCTGCAGCCCCTTTACTATCAGTTTTGGTTTTTGCGGCACATTGCATGCCACTGAGATCACACCAAAGCAGGGATCTCCTCCCGTCTCTGTAATAAGAGCTACCTATTGCCAAAGGAAATCATTCTAAGCTATTGTTAGCATTAGTGTTGTAATAGTGACCACATCAGACAAGATTACATTAGTGGCCACTGTATACATGATTACTAGCAGTGATCACCTCAGTGCATCAGGCAGGCTTGCCAGCAGTAATGTAAAAAAGGCTTTGCCAATTTTGCAATGGGTAAAACATAACAACCAGAGGTGTAATGTCCCTGGCCCCAAAGTAGTAATATTAGTAATAAGTCTCCCCAACCCATCATAATGTATCACTCAGATATCAGCTTTATATATAATTTTTAAATTATGAGTTTGAGAATATACAAATTTATGTCTTGAATACACACTTTTTATTTTTGGTTTACATCAATTAATTCAAACAAACAAAAGCTTCTAATTTAGTAGGATGGGTAGCACACAGGAAATCTACTTGCAGGTAGGTGGAGAGCTGCCAGTAGCTCAAGGGAGAGCATATGGCTTGAAATATTATGGGCCTGATTCACAAAGGTAAACTTAGACTTTTGTGTAAGTTTACGATTGTTTGCTATATGTGTAGTATCCTTACAACTGCGGAGTCACTGTGCATAAAAGATAGGATAGTCCTATCTTTTTATGTGCGGGGACTCTGCACTCATAAAGATACTGCTTGTAAAATACCTTTGTGAATAGCAAACAATTGTAAACTTACACAAAAGAGTTGGAAAGAGTTCTCCTGGTAATGCTGGCTGAGTCAGGCTCTGAGACACGATGTTCCATGAAAAAAACCATTCATTTTGACCATGTATTTTCGACTTAGAAAGAAGCCTTGGTATCAAGCTTACTCAAGTCTGGTATAGAAAGTGCAGAAGTACATTGACCTGTCCAAGAGCTCTTGTTCTATATTTAAAGTGCTCACGAAGCAGTACTGTGAAAGGCAACTTCATTGTTTGTCTCATTCCTTTTTTAGTCCTGGAGATGCTGCAGGTCATGACATGTACTGGCGAGCCTGCATCTTGTCTTCTCCTTGCCCCCACTTTCTACTTTGTAAGACGCACAGCTGTGACCCAACCACATAAATGCAATAACACACTCTATACAATCTTATAACAAGATTTAGAAAAACAGAAAAAAGCAAGTAGAAACAGTATAAAACAGAATCCCTATAAAAAGGACAGAAGGCAACCTTTTGCTTAACTACTCTGTTACTCAGTGATACACATTAGGCGCGTGACATGACGCGCCCAATGACGTGATAATTGGTGGCGGAGAAAATGACAGTGACTGGACAATGAATGCTTACTATTTTAATTTCTGTGTGGTACAATGTGTTGGCTCTGTGGTTGGGAGTTAGTCTTCAAGCTTTTTCGCCTCATTGTCTCCAGTTCATATATGGCTCATTCATTAAGACGGCAGCGATGACTATTGTCCTGGGCCCTTTTACATTGCTTTTGAATTATTAATTGATTACTCTTCCAGTCGAATTTCAGGGGGCAAGCAGGCATTACTTAAAACCACCATTATCCTAGCTGCCCACATTAGCAGATAAAATAAAGAAACCACAAACTGATAAGAAGAAATCCAAACCATGCAACATATCAAGATTGGAGGCGTTCGATGACTCTTCCAACTCATGGCCACCTCGGAGTGCTAAATCATAGGTAATGTGACAGAAGGCACTGCAATATTTCATTTGTTTTCTCAGAGGGTGTTGTTTTCTTGAAGTTGGTGCTGTTAACCATTACGTGGTTCAGTCTCAGTGATTGTGGATCCCAGCAGAACCGATACCTCCCTAACACCAAAAGAGTCAGAATTTTAGAAGGTCTTGGCTTGACACATGTGGCATAGAGCCTGCTCACATTCTGACTTGTAACTGCTAAAGACCTCTTGAGAAGCACGGTTTTCAAGCCTTTTCTGTACCTCAGTAGCTTGGCTGTGATCTCAGGGATCTCAGTGATCAAGAGGGTGGATTCGAGGAACTTAGGATTTGCTCCTCCATATTTTTCATTATGGCCGTTCCATAGCACATTCATGGTGTTTTTTTATGTCCGAGGTTTATTGATATAACTTGGTGAGAGGAAAACGTTTTAATGTAGCACGGACATAGCTTTGCAAGGCTCTGTGCTGGGTGCATAGAACTGTGGGCCCTATATAAAGTTTGCTGGACAGGGTGCTCTATTGCAAACACATGAGGACCCTGCCTGCCAAACCCTTGGTCTACCCACCTTATTTGGAGATAGGTGGACCACAGACATAGGAGTCCCTGTTGGCTCTCATGACAGAATACTTCCTCTGACAGTCACTTAGAATAGGAGCGGTTGGAAGAAGGACATTATACAGCCCACTCTGTTAAGATTTGACGGTGTAATGTCTGTTTGTCCTATCTTACACTGTCAAGAAAAACCTGGTGGTGAAGGGCTGCAAAAAAACAACAATGACTCCCACACCCATTGGGGGAAAACTCCCATGGTGAGCAGGTCTTTCATTCTTTTGTTTTTCCTATAACAAACTCCCACTATGGGAGTGTGTTTATGAGAAACAGAAAATTAAAAAAGTTTGGATACAGCTGTCAAAATGGATGGCGGTTGTGTACTAAAATATTAGTACATTGAAAGTACATTGAACCTCCGAGGCAGTGGTTCATTTCAATGTACAGATATGACTGCTGTGCTGGTGGTCATCTCTAAATTTGGCAGATGGGGTACAGTTGGGATGGTGAAGGTAATGTCCTCTGCCATCCAGACGGACACTACTCTGTGCGTCGAACCCTAAATCATGCCATTGTCTTTGATCCTTTGATGTACCACAAGCAAGTGGAGTGAGTCCAAGGCAAAGGAGGTATTGTCGAAACGTCTCATGTTGATATGCTTGGATTCTATAACGTTTTTGCATTTCTCACCTGGGTTGGCCAACATCGATTATGTTATAGTAATCCAGCCATCATAATATTGGGAACACAATATTTCCACCCTCTTATTACAATAGAACACTGTGAGCACCCTTCTGTGTTTGGATAGATGGAACTTAAATCATTTAATGAACTCATTTTTATGGGGGTATAGTAAATCTAATGTTTCTATGAGGGCTCCACCGATTTGTTGCTCATTCTGGACCCTATTGTTTCGCTGGCTTTAGAACCCCAGCTAATAACAGGCATTCATACAGCCCAGCTCCCTGTTCTCCCCCTTTTTATATTTTAACATAGTCAAATGGCATACTCCCATTGGATATATTTAACTTATGTAGAATCCTAATGTATGGTACAAAATGTTTCAAGGGCCTGTAATTTAAATTCCACTAATGGGCTAACGTGCCATCCACTACAGTGGCAATGCAAACAAGGCTACTGTTCTAGCCTTACTGTAGCAGTATAAAAACTGCAACCCGACCTGTCAAAATAAGCTGTTTTTTACCAAAAAAACCTTCCCTTTTAAATATTAATAAGTCACCCCTATGTAGGTATTGTAGCTTACAAGGCAGGATTCATGGTATTTAAGAGTAGGCCATGTAAAAATTGAATGTTAACACATCCTTACAATGACTAGTACTCAAAAGCCATTTTCACTGTAGAAATGCTGGGTGGCCCATGGATAAATACTGGGAAGTGATATTAAATAGTAATTTTGTATCCCAAGAAAGAGGCGAGCTAGAAAAATTATTAAACAACTATATTTAATGGTTATTTAAAATCCAATTCAATGGTGAAGTCATATTTTTAATAACTATGAGGAAAAGTAACTTTTATAAAGTTACTTTTTCCCTGCCTGAAGTTCCTAGAGGTGAATTTGCAGTGGCTCTCTAGCTTCTCTCAGCCAGTAATTAGCCTCAAAGGGTGTGAAATAGCTCCCAAGAGCAAACAATAAGCTGATCTGAAGAGGCAGAGATGTCTCCTTTGAACACCACAGAATATGCAGGGCAAGGGGATGTGGGCATCCTTTTTGACACTACTGTGTCAAATTCTGCTTGATTATTAAATCATGCTTGAGAGGACAGCTGGGTTCATAGATAACACTTGAGACACACTTGAAAGGAGAAGCCAAGACAATTCTGTGGATCCATTACCTGGTTCTTGAGGGTCTCTGCTTTTGACCTACCAGACTTTTGTCTCTGGGTGTACATATAACCCTTGTGGCACACTTGAAAGGAGAAAGAACAGGATGCCAAGACAATTCTTATGGATCCACTGTTTCAATTCTGAGGGACTCTGCTTTTGTCCTACCAGATTTCTGTCTCTAAGTTTATTGTGGGTAGAATGCCTGTCTCAGACTGGATGTTATTGTTAGATGTGGGAGGACACTAAGCTAACCATGGTATACCCCCCACTCACACACCCAGCTCTCAGAGCCCAATTTGAGCATGGCTGAAGGCGTTCGCCATATTGAAAATGCCCAAAGTATGTAGAATTGACCCAAGGAAAGCTTACCTCATTAGTTAGGGTATGCCCAGGAGTCATTCGCACCCAGCAGCTTGCACCAAGCATAAATGTTCAGAACATTCCTACATGAGGAAAATCAGAGAAAGACTTAGCCTGCTGTCTCTAATCTTGGAAGAGCCCTGAAATGACTGGACCTTCTCTATCTTGTACCCAGGAAAAAGAAGTGGACTTCATGGGCCATATGGCTGACCTCCTGTTTAAGCTATAAGGATACAACAAGCTACAAGACGTCTTTTCCTGGAAGTATCCAACTAGCCAGTCACAACTGGACCTGGACTGATCCCTCCTGTTGGCCTCGGCCTGATACTCTGTGAGTCTCTAAGAGCCTCTTCTCAGGCCCTGTAGGGCTTTAGAAGTGTACTCTTGAGGTGGATTGGGACTTAAAAGACTATGGGCCAGATTTAGATCTTGGTGGAACTACTGTTATCCCTCTGTGGTAGAGTATACAATTACTCCGCAAAGCTGACTTTATCCTACCTGCCGTATTTAGATGTGTGCTGGCTGAACCGCCGTCCAGATCGGCTGACTGTTTCTCGTCGTGTAAGCGGCACACCTTCGTGGACTTGGCTGACTCCTCTGCTGGCTGCCGTTGCCATCAGATTGGCAGGTTTGCACTGATCATATTTAGTTGTCCCCGTTGTGCTAGCGTTGACCTAACAGCGGTTTGCTGATGGAGTGAGTCCCTAGTTGAGTGGAGACTGGTAAGTACTATTTATTAATGTGTCAATAAACATATTTGTTGTGTTTGCTTCTAAAATATATGTAGGTAATATGTTGTGCCCCTTTCTTCATATTGCATAGCACACAAAAGCACACACACTATTAAATACATACCCACAGACACCACAAGCACAACACCCACAACCACCACAATAACATAATTTATTTTTAAGTGTCAATACAGGTGTTTTCCTTTTACCTTGATAAGTTGTAAAATGAACACTAATGCATTACACATAAGAATAAATTGCATATAAGAGCATTGTAAAAATACACAAGGCTATAGCAATTGTCTACACACTATTCATAGTATGAAAAGTGTAAGAGAAGCTTACATTAGCTCCCCGCGACAACGGAGTTGATTAGCATCGTGGTCAAGTAGTTGCAGCAAAGGGAGGACCTGGACAATAGGGTTCAAGACAGAAACAGAAGTGGAAAACATAAGAAAGGTAAGTTCCCACCTCATTTCTTCGATTCTCAAAGTTGGAGATATCCCCGCCACAGTTTTCTCGATGAAAAGGCACATCGGGATTGGCCCAGCGTTAATCTTGGCTGGACTCCCGCCGAAAGCCACTTCTGCCATTGATGCTGTCGATGCGGAAGAAAATTCCTGATGAAGTCGGTGGAACTCGGGTGGTCTTTCGTCCATGGACTTGCCAACATCTTAATAGAGTAGGCAGACTGCCAAGTAGGCGGGCAGTAAAACCATCGAAAAAGTGACGGCAGGACCAGATCTGCCAAAATCTAAATCAGGCCTTATGGGCCTGATTTGTATTTAGTCGGGCGGTCCGTTTCTACTCCAGGGAGACGAAGTAAATTACTTAGTCACCCTGACAGAGATGCCACACACGTAATTTAGAAATGAGCACGAAGCTGGCAGTCATTTCTAAAGCACTGGCAGGAACTTCCGTTACTGCGGTTCCTATCAATGCTTTTTGCAGTCTGGTGCAGGGCTATGTCTGCACCAAACTGTTTCTTTTTATTTAAAACAAAAATGTTTGTGAAATAAAAATAAAATGATCCCCTCATCATAGGAGTCCTTTCCGGGGAGAGAATAGCATTTAGCAGTTTTTACTGCCTCCTATTACCAGGGTTTTCATGACGGCGATGGGCATTGAAAACTGGCCTTTAATTACGCCCACCTAAATTAGAGGTCACCTCCTACAGCCCTTTCTCCGCTGGGCCGTCGGAGGGGTTTAATCACTGCAGGGAAGGAGTAGTCTCTGATGTGATTAAACCTATGGTCCACCCGCATTCAAATTGAACAGAAGGACCACTATGTTAGTGGGGAGGAAACACCATAGTCGATGTGACGGAGTTCCCTCTCTGCCAGAATATAAATTAGGCCCTAAGTGAGAAGGTAAAATCTTTGACCAAGGCAAACCTGGTATGTGTATCCAACCTGTGCTCCATCGTGGTCAGCCTCAAATTTCACCAACGTCACGATCTACTGCGACCATTAATGAACCATTGGCACTTTGTGCTTTTTGGTGCTATTTCTACTTAAATTTTTAACAAAATCATATCTCCTTTTCCCCTTATAGGATTTTTGGCATTCTTGTTTATTACATTTTTCTTTATTTTTCTAATTCAGTTTGGGATTTTTATTGTTTTGCTTTTTGCCCTTATTACTGTTTGGGTATAGCATAAATATTTTACACATTGCCCTAAACTAAGCCTGTCTGCTCTGTGCAATAGCTACCAGGAGCTTGAGCTCAGGTTAATTTGGTGACTTGTGTTACCCACCCACATTAATAATCCAATTTCTAACAGGGGGAAAAACAATTGACTTTTTAAGCTAGAGGTAGTAATGGCTCCAGGGTGGAGGCCCATGTAAAAGCAAGCCAAGGCTGGAAGTGCACCCTTTGATTAGAACCTCTGCTGAAAAATAAGATTCATTCTATCTCCCAAAAGAATAACTGGCTAAGGCATCTGGTGATATTGCTTTTCCACCCAGACGTCTCCTCCAGCTGGAGGGCCAAGGGGAGGTCATGAGCCTATATCTGGAAATGAAGAGCTCTTTCGACCAATTTCAGTAAAGATTAAATTTTCTAGTATTCTCACATCCTCTTTGACCTGTTCACTGCCATATAAATCTAAATACAAAATAATTACACAAGTCATTAATAATGGAGGCAGAGAGGACTACTTTTGTACCCCACGTATGGCACTTTTTGTCTTTGATTAGAGGAAAACAAAGCAGATTTTTTTCCCCTGGATTAAAAGGAATGAGATAGCCCTCTTCAAGGCCATCAAGAAACCTCTGCCCACTTCTAAAGTCAATTGAACAGTGAATGTTAGCATGGATTTCACTCATGTTTTTGATCATGAAATAATTGTCTTTGCTTCCATATGATTATGAATTGCTGTGTGACCCCCTTTCACAATGTTATGGTTGTATGTTAGAATATCATTGTCCTCAATATTGTTTGACATAAATACCTTACCCTAAATAATATTTACAAAAATTGATTTGACTGGGAGTAGAGTTTTCATCATTAACTCCAATGGGGCGATAGTTTTTCAAGGATAGATAAGACATGATATGTATATCAGTCAATATTCTAGCAAAAATATTCTAGCGCCGAACCAATTTTACTTGGGAACGATAGTTCGACATTGGGCAGTAATTGGGAAGAGTCTTAGTCGTCACCTTTTTCAGTAGTGGAATGCCATTACATTTTCAGACAGACTGGTACTGAGCCTTTAGTAGACGTCAAGTCTGTGGGCCTGATTCACAAAGGTAAACTCAAACTACTATGTGAGTTTACGATTGTTTTCTATTTACAATGGGATTTACGAGTAGTATCTTTACAAGTGTCGAGTCTCCGCACAAAAAAAGACCTATCTTTTTATGTGCGGAGACTACGCACTTGTAACAATACTATTCGTAAATCAATTCGCGAATAGCAAACAATCGTAAACTTACATGAAGGTGTAAGTTTACCTTTGTGAATTAGGCCATGTGGCGTCAGGATCCAGAGTGGGGACTAGTTTCTTGAGCCACAGCACAGAGCAATTATGTGGTAGATTGCTCAAGGACTGATTGTTATTGAGGAATCCAATATTGGGGTCAAATTCATCACTACTAATGTGGGACTCTAGGTCTGCCTCCAATGCTGTATGTATGCCTCTATGGCTGTTAGTATGCATTTAATTCTGTAAGCAATGCTGCAGGTATGCCTGTATACTACAGTCTGCGTGCAGTGCTACAGGTATGCTTGTAATGCTGTGGTATGTCTGTTACATTCTAAATATACCTGAAATGCTATGGCATGGCTGTAGTGCTCCAGGTTTACCTGCAAAGCATTATGGGGCAGATTTACAAGCCCCTTGCGCCATTTTTGCGTCACTTTCCCCATGTTAAAAATGACGCAAAAGTGGCGCAAGGGCCTTGTAAATAAGCCCCTATGTATTGCCAGGTGCGGCCGGCGCAGGTAAGAGCGGTGGGCGGGGCGGGGAGGTGGGGTGGCGAGTGAGTCGACAGACGACGGAATAGGGAAACAAAATTAAAAAATAAAGAAAACCACTTTACTTGTGCTCGCCGCATCGCCGACTCGGCAATGCGGCAAGCACAAGGTAAGTGGTTTTATTTATCTTTTAATTTTGTTTCCCTATTCCGTCATCTGTCGACTCACTCACCACCCCCCAGCCCCGCCCCACCGCTCTTACCTGCGCCGGCCACACCTGTGTATTGCAATACTGCTGTTGGGATGCCAGAAACTGTTTAAGCAGTGCTGTAGAGCCGGTATGTGGTGGGGTGCCTGTAATATTACTGGTGTGCTTGTAATGTTGTTACATTCCAGGTATTCATGTAATGCATTGCATGACTGTAATGCTGCAGGGTTGTCTGTAATGCTGTTGTATCCCTGCTCTGCTGAATCTATTCTTATAATGCTGTAGTATACCTGTTACTTTGTAGGCATGCCTGTAATGCAGTAGCATGCCTATAATGCGTCAATCTTGAAATGGTGTAATATGCATGTAATGTTCCTGGCATGCTTGTAATGCTCCTGGTATGCTTGAGATGCTGTGGTATCCCTGTAATGCTATAAGTATGCCTGGATTACCCTTGCATGCCAGTAATGCTCTAGGTGTGCCGCTAGTGCTGGAGGTCTGTCTGCGGTGTTGATGTTTGCCTGTAACACCCTACTTGTCGATAGATCAGACAAGAGTGACCACTCAGCGCATTTCTCGGGTCACTGGAATTAAATAATGGATATAAAATGAAGCAAACGCCTTTGGCAATTGCCCTGAAAGCCACAGAAACCTGAAAGCAGAAGCGCTATTTTATCTATAAGCTGCAGCCGATCATCCCACGCACAGTTTATTAATACACTGCCTTTCATCCAGCCACTGTGTGAATAAAAAACACACCGAACCAACCGGCGCAGGAAGGAGGCTGGAAGGACGAGCACAAGAGCAGGGGAGGGTTTGTAAGGATGCACGCCTTGAAAGGCCTTGAGAAGAAGCCTGCATGCGAACAGGGGAGCTTCAGAAAGGCCCCAGCCTGCAAGGCCGAAGGGCTCCATCCGCCACGCTGGCTCTGATTGGATAAGGGGCTCACATAAGCAGAGCAGAAGCAGGTCAGGAGAGGTTGCTCTAGTTCGTCATAAAAGATGGCGGAACTGTTGTGCAGCCACAGGTTTTGTGTTGATATTGGTAATTTCTTTTAAATCGTCCAATGCCATTGAGTCATCTCATTGGTAGACAAACAGTTTTCAATTTCCACTATCTTGGTGTTACCTCAGCCACCGAGCCAGGGAGGGCTTCTGTCCCGCAACAAGGCCCTCAGTTATGGCACTGTGCAGGGTATGGTTCTTTCTGGGAAAAGAGGAGTTGGCGTGGAGGAGTGGAGGACAGGGATGAGTTGCGGGGTAGGTTGTGAAAGCTCTGTGCTCCTGTCAGTCATGGGGGAGCACCACAGAAGAGCAAGCTCACATGGGGATACAGTCTGCCAACAGTATTGGCATCCTTCACAGGGGCGCACAGTGGGAAGGTTTCCTCACATGGGAAAACCTAAGGGGGGCTGCAAACATTTCAAAACCGACTTTTACTGGTAGCGCCTGACAGCTCGACACTATTGCAATCTGCTGCTGGTTTTGCCCCCTCCTCATTACATGGAGGGCTGCCCCCAACGTGTTTCTTGGTGCTGTTGGGTGTGGCTTCTTAAGTAACATGTGAGAGCTCTAGTGTGTGCCTGAACTCCCTCAGCCACCATGTGCCACAGCTGTGTGAGCATTGCTGACCCTCATTCTGAAGTCCCACCACCTCTCTAGAGATGTGGCTCCTCCAAGGCCCGTCCTTGCAGGGTTGGATTAAACAATGGAAGTGATTCCCATGTTGACAGACATGCACCCACTGTTGTTATGCTAAGGAAATCCCACTGGGCAGGATGATGCAATGCTACTTACATAATGCTCAGAGAAGTTTTAAGTCATGGGCAAAGTGGGCTGTGGCCCTGGGCCCCAGCCTTTCAGGGGGACCCTGATAGGAGTCTTGCCCTGATGACCTTGAATAATCCTGAAACAGATTGTTTTAAATGCAATTTTCATGTAAATTAATTTTAATGTGGGTGATGTGTTTATTACATTTTGCAGAGAAATGTGTTTATGTTTCATGCAACAGCCATTAAAAAAATTTCTTTTACATCAAAACAGGACCTCACACATGAGAAATTGGAGAGTGTCACAGAGATTATTTGCAGTAATTGTAGTGAGCTGCTGATGTGTTACAATATTGAAACACGTCACTATCTCAGAATTTTAGATGTAAACAGATTTGGAATTTGGACGAGTTTGCATGTGCACTGTCAGTGACCTGGCCAAAGATGGCATGAAAGAGCTGAAATTGGATCCTAAATTCAAAGCTGTTCCAAATTGTTCCCCCTAAATATGTTTGGCACAGGGCCCCCAACATCCTTAAGATGCCTCTGATTATGCTTAAAGACTAAAGGCCTGATTCCGATGTCGTTCGGTAGGCCTCCGAATCGGATTCGGCTTTCCCAGATCCGATTTGTAGCCCTTGTTTCCGACCGAATCGTACAAAGTTTCGAATGACCAAGTATGATGCGAAGATCTCGTTCGCGTCGACCAAATCGTTTCCGAACCTGATCCTGTCCGTACGACTCGTTCGTAGCCGAATCATGCCGCGCAATGGAGCCGGATTCCGAACGAGCGAGTACGATGCACGATGGGGGGCAATTTCAGGTGTGACCTGCACAGTCCTGTACCCCATCCCCTGCTTCAAAGTCAGGGGCATATTTAATAAAATGCCCCACAACGCAGAAGGCCACCTTACTACACTGTGCTGTGCTGCGTGACAGTGAAAGGGCAGGAATGCGCCGTAATGAACATAATATGGTGCATTTCTGTCTTTTCCCAGTGCTGGCGCACAATGTACTGTCTAGTGCCAAAGCAGTGCCTGCATTGTAAGCAGGATTGTTTTTGTGCAGGAAGGGGCACCTCTGGGCCCACGGTGCTACAGGTGGCATTTCTGACTCATGCTTCTTTTTAGACGTATTTTCTCTCTGAAGTACTGTTCAACAACGTTTTAGTACAAGGGGATCTGTAGAGGACTTAGATTGCATGGATAAACTCACTAAAGCACACATTCTCAAAAATATTGAAACACTCCCACAGTAAGTCCAGTTGACTGGGTCAAATGCCTTAGATTCATCTAATATTAACACAGTCAAGGTTATTTTGTAAGACTCAGATAGGCCAACCAAGCCTATGAACAAGTGAGGTTGATTAATTGCCTCCCCAAGATAAAGCCTTTTTGAGCGTCATGGAATAGTTTGTCCATTACTATTGATAATCTTTTAGCCAATATGTAAATACTTTATAATCAGTGTTAGAAACGGGTAGCGTGGTGCAGAGCGGGCGGGCCAAACTCCGGAGGAAATGTGTAAAGCATCTGCGCAGCACACACAGGCGACACACCAGGCACACTACAAAAGGAGACCACACCAGTTTAGGTTAAAAAAACAGCATATGTATTATGCAGAACACATTAGAATGCAGTCACAGGTGTACACATTGTGCCAACTGGCACCAGGTAGCAATATACAGGGGGAAGGAAAGCATTACCAGCATAGCCATAACACTTGAGGCATTTCCACAAGCACATGAGGATGAAGTGTAAGAAATAAATGTAACGTCCATCAGCATTTAGATGAATAACAGCCAGTAGCTTCTGGCAAGTCCATGCACGTAGTTTAAACACATTGGCATAAAAGCCTTAGGCCTAACATGTGAGTATAACCATGAAGCCTCCTAACGTGGCATGAAAGCGTTAACCATGCACAATAGACATATAAACACACTATGCGCCATCCCTATTAGACTGGGGCCTAAAACCTATGCGCATGAAGGCAGACATCAGCAGTGGGCATCATCCTCAGTGTAGGAGCATTAGGCGTTATCATTAGGCATCACTCCCATTAGCATAAACCCAGGGGGCATCTCAATAGCACCTTATGCATAACCATACTACCAGGGGGGCATAAGCCACATTATCCGCATGAGGTATGGCACATGAGGCCTTCCCATAACCTTAGCAGGGTGCCCCCTTAGAACACAATAGGCCTAAAATCAGCACTGCAAACCTGAGGGAAATGCATTAGGTATCATCCTAGGTACAAATGCATCGTACAACCCTATTCTGCAATAAATCATATGGGGCAATAGGCCTCGCCAGCATAAACCCTGGTCGCCCCAATCGGGGGCACAACACTCTGAAACTGGGCCCAGGCCAACTGGCCTCTCTCAGGGGCTTAGAAGCCCTATGTCCTGCAAAGTCAGGGCTGGCTGCCAGGGCAGCGAAAACAAAGGTGCGCAAAGCGCTAGTGCAGGAGGGTCTCTCACTCCTCTCTCTGTTCTCCTGGGTAATCCAATGCCCCCAAAAGAATACTGGCACCGTGGGCGGGCACCGGCAATGTGCCCCGACACACCCCCCAACCACGGGATGACTGAGCCCTACTCACCACCGCGGGGTAATTGAAATATAGCGCTTAGACAGCACAGCACAGCGCTGCAGGCGTCAGCTCCTCACTCCTGGCACTTTAGATGTAGCGCTTTGGAATCACAGCGCTGCAGGCATCAGCTCCGCACTCCTGGCACTTTAGATGTAGCGCTTGCGATAGGCTCGGTCCCACCAGCTTCAGGGACAGCAGATAGCGCACCTCTTCTGGTAATCACGCAAATAGTCCTACTAGGCGCTAGAGTGCAGGCAGAGCAGCACAGGCACTTCAACTCTAGAAATATAGCACTCTCGCAGCGCAGCGCTGCAGGTGTCAGCTCCTTACCTCCTGGGCAGTAAGATATAGCGCTCACCAGGTGCTGGGCTTAGGACGGCAGGAGAGCAGGCAGGCAATACTGGGCAAGATCAGCAGGCAGTGGGTACTCATCAGAACAGGACAGCAGCTCCTAGAAACAGTCATCTCCCATAAAGTGGCACTCCTCCTGACACAGCAGTCTTCACTCCAGTAAAGGGCTCTCACTGGCCCTGTGGACAGCGGAGGGGTGCAGATGGGCACAGGGGCCAGCACACAGGCCCAATGTGGCAGTACCTCCTGGCAGAGTGTCCCCTCTCAGTCAAGTCCACGCTCCGTCTGAGCACATGGAGGCACAGCCCCCCTCACCCCACCTACCAGAAAGGGCTGGAAGCTTCTGGAAGGTTCCCTGGGGAACCGGTCCCAACTGGTTTAGGAGGAGGTGTAAAGCACCCTGGGTGCCAGGCTTCCCTCCAAAAGCTGGGGGTGCTGGGAAACAAACGACTAGACTGGTAACCAACCTCTGGCAGGCAGGCACAAGCACACAGCAATTGCGTCCATTTTAAAAGTAAAATTTACACAAGGGTCAAAAATCAACCTGCGTACACCATTGCGCAGTATTTAACATTTGCATTTCAGATACATCAACATGACATGTTTATTCCCACAAAAGCGAAAAATTCAGGGAAAAAGGGCCAAGTCCAACAATCAGTATTTAGCAAGGAACTGGGGGGGTGATTTATTTCTTGACGGACGGTCCCCGTTCAGCCACAGGGGCGGAATAATTTACTCCATCCTCATGGTGGAGAGGCCACCCGTCAAATTTATAAATGACCGCCAAGCAGGCAGTCCTTTATGAAGACATTGCTAGAAACCGCTGTCACAGCTGTTCCTGGCAATTCATATTACATATTACTCTGTACTATGGGGCTTAGTCAGCAGGATGCAGCCCTGTAGCAATTAGTCATTTTTTTCTTTACAAAAAGAAAATCCCGAAATGGGATTTTCTTTTTGTAAAGAAAAAATATAGTGCTCCTCTCGACATGGGAATGTTCTCCCAAGGGGGAGGCATTATACTGTTTTTACTGTTCCTTACGGCCAACTTTTACCTGGTGGTAAGAAACAGTAAAGAAATATCTACATGTCCACCCATCTAAATTGGGCGGGCCAATGTATAACCATTTTGCAGACTGCCCTTACTCCCCAGGGCTGTTGGAGACATTTGACCATGGCAGAGACAGAGTAGTCTCCACCGTGGCCAAACTGAAGGGCTGCCCGCATTTACATGGGGACCGCAGACCTTCATGTTAGCACTATTTATACTCTGTCGCTGTTGCGATGGATAATACATACGGGCAACATATAAATCACCCCGTTGGTTATGTTATGTTAACCAGATTTATATAGCGCACAGCTGCCCCAGCGAAGAGGCGTCCCGGCGCTGCCAGCCACAGAGAGTAGCAGGGTAAAGGAGAAACTGGTAAGCAACAGGAAAAAAGAGCAGGCGGCCTAAGCTGGCGGAAAGAGGAAGGTTTTGATTGCTTTCCTGAAAGCCAACAAGTGATTTAAGCTGCAAATCTGAGGGGGCAGAGAATTCCATAGCTTAGCGGCCATGTAGTGGAACGATCGACCACCAGCCCGGACGCGCTTCACACGGGGGACAGTGACTAAGTACTGCCCCGAGGATCGCAGCTCACGAGTGGGTTCGTAGGGGGTAACATGTTGGCAAGGAGGCTGGGTGAGGCCAGTTTCAAGATCTTAAAAGATAGGCAAAGTGCCTTGAATTGGATCCGTTTGGCCACCGGAAGCCAGTGAAGCCTCCGAACGGCGTCAGTGGCGGAACAGTGACGTGGGAGCCCTAAGAGGGCTCTGGCAGCCGCATTCTGCACACGCTGTAATCGCGTTACCTCAGCCTGATTGGCTCCTAAGAGGAGCGAGTTAGCGTAGTCCAGTCTGGATAGAATAGCAGACTGGACAATCAGCTGGCGTGTAGGCGAGTTGAAGAACCTCAGCAACGGCTTGAGACCCCGCAGGAGGCCAAAACAAGTGCCTGCGACTTTTTTTGTATGTTCTTGGAAGCTGAGGGTGGAATCCATCCAAACCCCTAAGTTCTTGACCGCCATCTTAGGGGTGGGAGTGTCTCCAAGCACACTTGACCACCATTGCTCATTCCAGAGGTTCCTGTCCTTCCCTACCAACAGTACCTCCGTTTTAGTGGCGTTCAGCTGAAGGCAATTAGAGGTCATCCACTAATTGCCAGGCCGCTCCTAAACCTGAGGGCGTCCAGAGGGGAACCATCGGATAGGGCCACCACTAGCTGCGTATCGTCAGCATATGAGACCATAGTGAGGCCCATCTTCCTGGCCAACGTTGCAAGAGGTTGGACATATAAGTTGAACAATACGGGGCTCAGAGCAGAGCCCTGGGGTACCCCTTGCCCAATGGAATGGGACTGGGAGAGGAACGGGGGGGCTGACACGCGGAAGGATCTTTCACTCAAGAATGACCTAAACCATTCGAGTGCGAGGCCCACCACCCCGGCAGCCTCCAGACGTTGTAGCAAAGTCACGTGTGAAACCGTGTCAAATGCGGCACTGAGATCAAGTAGAATCAGTGCCGCAGTATGACCGGAGTCCAGAATGGTCCGTAGGTGTTCAGTCATTGCCAGAAGAGCTGTCTCTGTGCTGTGACCAGCACGGAAACCATTTTGCGAAGGGTCCAGAATGTTATTGGTATTGAGAAATTTTGTAAGGATGTTGTTGACATGGGCCTCAGCAATCTTGGCTACCCACGGCAGGAGGAGATTGGCCGGAAGTTTTCCAGCTTTGCTGGGTCCAGCGAGGGCTTTTTAAGAATGGGGAAACACTAGCCTGTTTCCAGAGCACAGGGACCACAGCAGTGGTAAATGAAGTGTTAATGATCTGGCACAGAGGAGCCAAAAAGAGAGACAGTGAGTCCCTAAACTGGGCAGGTTTTAGAGGGTCGGCCGGAGAGCCAGATTTGACTTTCTTACTCAGGAGAGTAAGCTCTTCCTGTGAGATACTGGGGATAGCTGTCAGAGAGTGCAAGGGGGAGGGTCCGCAAAGAGTAGCCGTAGAAGACGGCTTTTGTGGAAAGGACCGATAGATGGTATCCACCTTGTTAACGAAAAACAGCGCCAGGTCTTCACATTGTTGCTCAGAAATGATCGCAGAGGCCTGGGATTTGTTTCTTACTCTCAGATCCTTCAAAATTTTAAAAATACATTTAGCCGGGTTAGGACTTAATTGTATTTCGTTAGCATAGTAGGCAGCCCGGGCGGTACAGACATTTCTATGATAGTTTTTAATCGCAGTCAAATAGGTTTTTTTTGTTATAGGGTCATAGTCTTTCCTCCACAAGCGCTCTAGTTTCTTACATGCTTTCCGCAGAGCGGCCAGTGTGTCATTATACCATGGGCTAGGGTCCGCAGAGCGGCCTTTCATCCATTTAGCTGGGATGAGGGAGTCCAGGGTTTGGACAATCCAGTTACAGAAGTCACTGTAAGCCCCATCGGCATCGTTCTGTGGTGCTGGAAAATTCGCAGTGAGAAGTGCATGAAAATCCTCCAGTCTCAGTTTACGCCAAGGGCGCCTGAAGACGGGGGGATGCGTGTCCCTGACAAGGGGTTCGGGTGCCGGAAAAGACATAGTTATCAAAGAATGGTCGGACCAACCTACAGGTTTAGGGGTCTCTACCGTGGCAGATGGAATATTAGAAAAAATAGGGTCCAGCAGGTGACCCGCTGAATGAGTGGGGCCAGGGACCAGTTGGTGGAGTTGGCAGGCTGCCAGGTCCGCCAGCACGCTGATAACTGCGGCGTCATGCGTCTGGTCGAAATGCAGGTTGAGATCCCCTAGGATGGTGAAATTGGCTGTACCCATTGCAAGTGCATAGGTAGATTCTAGGAGGGCAGATTTGAAATGCGTAGCTAGCCCCGGAGGGCGGTATACTAGTAGCCCAGAGATTGTCAGATGGGCACTGAGAGTGATACTGAATCGTGCACATTCGCAGCCCTCCATTGCTTCTTTGACAAAGCTGCAAGAATAACACGATTTGAAAATGACCGCAATCCCACCCCCTCGAGACTCGCGATTGACAGTAAGGATGGTGTAGCCAGGAGGCAGTGCTAGGTTGGGTTCGGCTACCGTGTCTGCATTGAGCCAGGTCTCAGTAATAAGAAACACATCCGGAGCTTCCTCCTTGACCAAATCATGGACTTCAAGGTAGTGTTTGGCCAAAGACCGCACGTTCAGCTGGAGAATTCTCACTGGCGGTCTAGTCTGAGGAGGAGGTGAAGGAAGCAGCGGCATAAAGGAGACATACCTGCAACCGGGACAACAAAAAGGCCCTTCCAAGGGGCCCAACCGAGGCCCGCTGCAACCTTTACCCAGAGAGTTAGCAGCCAATAGCTCCGCCCTGGAATAAATATGTCGTCCCAAAGTGCTCTGGCCAGCATTCCTGGCGTGAGGCGACGTACAGGCGCGGACGGGCGCAGACGGGCTTGCCAGCGGCGCGCCCGCTGCGCGCATCCGCTGCGCGGTCGCCTACACATCCGATCTAAATAGGTACCGGGCGGGAAACTCCTCCTCAGCCTTTCCCCCGGAAGTGTATTGCTTGGCCACGCCCTCCACACAAACGGCACACAGCCGGGGTGGACCGGGGCGGGCTGGAAAAATCAGCGTGCTGCTACCAGCTGATCAGGTACTGTTATACAAGTATATGACACAGTGCAAATAAGCAATAGTAAAAGTTTCAATTTTAAAACCAAGTTAAGCGATTAAAAGAGCAGCGCGCTACTCAGTTTCCTTACTCTGAGTGTCTCTGCGCGGTCGCCTGCACATCCGATCTAAATAGGTACCGGGCGGGAAACTCCTCCTCAGCCTTTCCCCCGGAAGTGTATTGCTTGGCCACGCCCTCCACACAAACGGCACACAGCCGGGGTGGACCGGGGCGGGCTGTAAAAATCAGCGTGCTGCCACCAGCTGATCAGGTACTGTTATACAAGTATATGACACAGTGCAAATAAGCAATAGTAAAAGTTTCAATTTTAAAACCAAGTTAAGCGATTAAAAAAGCAGCGAGCTGTAGGACTCATACATCTTGGAACTCTCAATCGATTTGAGAATTAGTGTAATGGTTCCCTCCTCTAGCAATCTGGTTGCTGGGGCTAGTTTAGTAGAATCACTCTGAACAGTTGCTTCCATACCTCCTGGAATGCCATCAGGACCTGACCCTTTCATGTTCCTGAGTTCCAAGATACCACTCCATATTTCTTCTTCTGAGATCACTTGTACACACTTTGTTCTGTTGTCTTCATTTAATCTGGAGAGTGTCTTCTTACCACGTTTTGATGATTCTGCTGTTACCTCTTCCTCATATGTTATGTTATGTTATGTTAGCGCTTAGAGACCTGTTGGTATTAGGCGCTATACAAGTCGAAATTAACATAACGTTTTGATGATTCTGCTGTTACCTCTTCCTCATATACTCATTTGAAGAATTTGCAGAATGTGTGCTTGACAGCGGCATTATTGATCGTACCCCACTCTTCTTCAAAGTCCTGAATACATTGAATACGGCTTTTAGTTCTTTTAAATCTATTTTTCTAAGCTAACAGCTTGCCACATTTCTCCCGTACTCAAAATGTTAGTTTGCTCAGTTCCGATTTCATTCTACATGTGTAATCTAATCTGATGTAAAAATCATTTTGAATAGACTCCAGTTCTTTCATTCATGCTAACATTCGGGGGAGTTCATCTTGTGTGTCTTGTTGCTCTGTTTGTACCTGTAGCTCCAGATTATGCATTTTTGTGTTAGCAGCATCACTTCTGCCCATTTGATAATAATTCCTCTTAGAAATGATTTATGTGCATCCCAAACATTATTCATATCACTACTTTCTAGTTTAAACCAAAATAATTTGTTTGAATTTGCTTTTAGTGTCTGCATCAATTGCTCATCTACTAGCAGGCAATAGTCTATTGTCCATCTAGGACAATTTGACCTGTAGGGAATGATAAGTCTATCCAAACTACAGAGTGGCCTGATATATGTGCTGATAAATGTCTTATTTCCAGGACCCTGTTAGTTAATGTGCAGTTGAAGAATCAATAATCAATCCTGGAAAAATGGCCTTATTGCTTACTATGAAATTAGTTGGACCTTTTCTTCCCTGCATAAACTCTCCGGATATCATTCGGGCAAAGGTCTTGTATTACAGTTTTGAAATACCTTAACACTGTAGAACAGTTCATATGAGGTTGTTTTGTATACCTATCTAACTTTTTATCCAATTAGCTAGTACAATCATCACACTTAATCTCACTTAATTATTGCAATCTTACATTCCACAAGTTTAGGACAAATGCATTTAAATTTTTGCTGGGTGATCTAGATTCTATCCATAATATCTAGCACAGACCAAAAACGTGTTCTGGATATTAATCTTTGCCAAGTCCCATCTACCCATACTATTATTTTCAGATTCCAATACCTCGATATTATCATCTTTCCTTACTACAATGGTAACGCCTTTAACTGAGCATTACTGATCAGTGCAGACCATCTGTTGGACCATCATTCTTTACTACATAGTTTCTTTCATTCTAGACTTGTCATATGAATTCCCCATAATATTATCAGGTGGCCTTCACTGTGTTGTAGCTATTCCTTTTAAAAGTATTTGCTTCCTTTTAGCATGCATCCCATTCATATTCCAAATCATGAAATATATTCTTCTATTCTGCAAGGTGACCATCTAAGTCTATCAATCATCCACTGTTGAATTTATTTGATCTGGTACAGAATATCTGAAGATTGTTAATTTTTTTGATTTTTTTACCCACATGCTCCACACTTTGGGCCCGATTCCGATCTCGTAAGGAAAGCCCTCCATACGACTCGGGTCTCGAGGGCTTTCCGAGCAAGACGTGCTCCGGGAGTCCGAACGAGCAAGTTCGATGCAGCCGTATGCTTATGGACTCGGCTCGGCTCAGACTCCCATTGAACTCTATGGGAGTCCGTGTACAGACGCGTACACAGGCTCCCATAGCAAAAAAGGGATGGGCGGTGAAAAGCGTACACCCTGTGGCGGGCACCCCATGTGGCCCGCCACACTGTGCAAGCTTGGATCGTGGGGACCCATGCGCACCCCGAAGCCTGAATCTGACAGCCGTTTCGTCTCGATGAGACCGAGGCAATACAGCTGTCCGATTCATGCATCATACTCGCTCGGTCTGAAAACGGCTCCATTGCGCAGCACGATTCGGCTACGAACGTGTCGGACGGACAGGTACGGGTTCGTAAATGATTCGCACAGCGCATACAGGATACTCGCATCATACTTGCTCGTTAGGAATGGGGGACGATTCGGTCGGAAAGATAGGCTCCGAATCGGATTTGGTCTTTACAAATCCCGTTTGGAGGCCTTCCTTACGAGATCAGAATCGGGCCCTTAGTGTAACCCCATTGGTAAACCCTCACTTCTAATATGCTTCCTTGAGAGCCCATTAAGTGCTCACTACTTCCCTGAACTCCTATGATTAAAAAGTGTTTTAAATTTTCACATCTCTCAACAACACCCACTGCAAGTCATGTTGAACATTTGCCTTTTCACATCTCTCAATAACACCCACTGCAAGTCATGTTGAACATTTGCCTTTATTCTTTTAATCGTGCCATCAACTTCCTTCTCATTTCTCATGTTGTACATTGTGTTGTTCCACATTAGCTTCACAATGCAGGGAATCTCTACTGGACTTTTGTTCCTAGCTTTTGAAATTATTTTTTCCCACTGTCCACTTAGAGTGAAAAATATGTGATCATACAGTAAAGGTTGAGTTAATATATGTCAATGTTTTACATTTCAAAGCTATTGCTAATATTTGCTCTATGACTAAATATATTAAACATTTAACTTAACAATATTTTCTTGGGCTTCTTACTGTTCAGATATAAACTGAAGGGGCCTTGGTGCACTCTTTGAATTTGCAGTTCTAGGTTAATATCATATTTGCCTATGAACACTCCATCTTTCAGAAGATTTATCACAAAGGACTGTATAATTTCTCCTTCAGCACCTCTGGCATATTTAATATAATTATAGTTTTCCTCCTTAGGTAGTTTTCAAGCCTTTCAAAGGTCCCCACAATTGTTTTGTCTTGGGCTTTTAGTAGAATGATCTTGTGTGCATTTTTTCCACCTCTAAAGTTACTTTTTGAATTTTGTCTTCTAAGATTCCCATCCTGATGGACAAGTCATCTAGCTTTTTTTTCTAACCTCAAGCTTGTCTCCTGAATGTCTTTTCGATTATTTTCCAAGTAGTGAATATTATATTTTTAATCTCAACAGATAGTTCTTTTACCATTTGTTCAGGACCACTGTCCATTACTCCAGAGCCTTGATTATTTCTGCCAGGCAATTTAGTCCTAGGCTCACATGCCAAATCATTTTGGTTTAATAAGTCTTAATAAGTCTATGGGTACTTCCTCATAACAGTCCTCTGAACTACAGTCTACACTTTTCTTAAATGTTACACAACATTATATTCAATATTATCCTATAACTTGAATGATTTCCCACTCCTGTGTTAGCTTCTGACTTCTCATTTAAGTCATTGGTGGCTCTAAAACTGGTCATAGTACCCATCTTGGGTTTCAAAAAGTTTCCACATTTCAATTCTTGTGATTTTTGCAATTCCCCAGCTAAATTCATATCTTCCCTTTCACTGATATTTCTTTTTTTTGTTGTTGGTTAATTTACTCTGTATATTGACTAGAGATTTGATGCCACCTTCGTAATTGTTTTACAGACTCATCTCATCCTTTGAAATCTTAAAATAAGATAGAAGAGAGGATGTAGGTGTAATGATGTTATTTATTTTTGACAATTCGCTTCTCTGATAAAGTGCTATCTTTTTTTACCTGAATGTTGATTTTTTCTATTCTTACAATGGGTTTATGATTATCAACTTTACCACTCATATAAGTGTATTTTAATGGGGGGAAATTTTGCTAAACTGTTATAACTACTCCTTTCTGAGTATGATGAATAGCCATTAGCTTTGGCTGTGATTCTACCTGTCACAGTGCTTTTTCTGTGGGAGGCACTTGTTTTATGGTTGCCATAACCCCCTCCGACTACTGGTTGTTTACCTTTAAGGAATGAAAGAAATGAAGAAAAATAAATTATTGGTTGTCCAAATTGGGACCTGGCATTTGAGTTGTCTTGGTCTGGGGCAAATTCACTGTTACTTCTTCTTCCTGCGCTTACTGTTTCAGCTTTCTCTTATGGAAATCTGGGATGCTGAGAATATCAGATGCTCAGAGACTTAAAAGTCAGGCTATATCTCCTTAGCACCCACTGTGCTGACTCTGCCTGGGTTTCTCCAGTTTTAAATCCTGTGTGTCAGCTCTCTTTTTTGGTACAGCAAGAAAAGCGATGGGGTCCAGATACAGGGAATTCTCAACTTTGAGTATTCAGCCGGTGGTTAAATGGTATTTAAGGTGATACTTCCTAAATTGAAAAAGGAAACACATGCTTACATCCTGCGCTCACAGTTATAAGATGAGCAAGAACAAGGGATCATTTTTAGGTCTCAGCTCTAGAAGACATGTTGTATATTCTTTGTGAGCTTCAGCCTGCCCGCAGGCTTCCCATTTGCTGGCTCCATCATCACTCTCATATTCTTTCTCACCATTTGTCCATGGCATGCATGCGTCATGCCTCTTCCTGTGTTTAGCCCTCCTGAGGGCATGAACCAATCACTACTATCCATCCACTGCTCGCAATTTAGGATTCGTTTTAGGAACTACATTTTTCTTTCTTTAATAACACTTAACAAGAGCCCTCGTGTTTTCACTTGCTCCAAGCACCGGATGTTCTTATCTCATTTCTTGTCCCTTCCCCCAATCACCCTCCTCCCACTGTTGCTTGCTCCCACCCATGCCCTCGTGGCTGCTTGCCCTGTACTTCTCTGACCGTCATGGAACAGGCCTGTAAATCATGTTCTTATCTTGTTTCTTCTCCTGTCATCCAATCACCCTCCTCCCGCTTTCTCCCTCCCATCCCCACCCGGCTGCTTGCCCTGTGCTTTTCCGACCATCGTGAAATTGACATCAAGTCAAGTTGAACTATGTGCAAACATATCGGCCATCTTGGAATGGATTACCATCTCTCGATGCAAAGTTAGCGAAAAGACAGTGTGCGCTTTATGCTGTGTTTTTCAATACTCAGAAGTTACAGTTCTATTTTGTTACAGATGTTAATTTCAAAATTATTTTTTTGTGTCTTAAAGTACCATTCATTACTTTTTAAAGAAAATTAATTTGTATAATCTGACTATGTTTTATTTCAAAATGTTATACTCTCAGTGAATTATTTTATATTTTTCTTGTAACCAGCGGACAGTAGCAGAATTGTACGGTTGCTTAAGGAAAGGCATTGGCAGTATTGTCTGTCTTCTACTACCATGGCAGAACGGAACAGGGTTCACCACGAGAGCCGAGCAGTGACAGTGTCATTTTGTACCTTGCATATGGCTCCCCCATATGCTTTTCTCCAAACATGGCTCCCGGGCTGCAGCTGCTCTTCGCCTCCTTGGCCCAGGAGACCACGGTGCCTTGATATGCTTCGTACACTGTGAGTTGCTGTTGCAGGACTATGGGTATTTGGGTGCAGGGGACTGGGTAGGTGACTCATTGTCCCATGGCGGTGTTAGTGCTTCCACTTTTAGCAGTGTGCACCCTTTTATGTATTATGTGCCCCTCGCCTTGGTAGAAAATATAATTGATATACTCTTTATTGGTTAATGTACCCTCGGATACATTGGGAGTGCATCCATCATCATCATTTACACCCTTTACATAGGCATAACTGCCAAGTTTTCATATTGTTTATGTGTGACATAACATATCCATGATTTCAGTGTGCTTTTGTGCGACATACATTTACGCTACATGTGACACTCTTAGTGTCACTGTCTCAAGTTTAAACAAGTAGTGAAATTCATGGAATAGGATAAATATCAGAAAGCGCCACATTTACACTCATAGTAGCTCTGGAGAAATTGCCTTGAAACTACTGCAAAACCCTGAAGGGCTTATAGACGGTCACTGACCTACTTTCCATAACATGATCGCATGTGAAACAATTGTGGTGCCATGATATTTAACTAGTATTTTAAATCAGTCTCAGGGATTGTAGCTATTTTCTCAAGGCTGCCCACATTTCTTTATGGTACACTCAATAGTTTTTTAGCTCTCCTCCCGTGCGTGCCCACTCGGCCCTTTGAATGCCGACCACAACCTGTGCACAGTGATTGCCCCAAGAATGTTGCCCAACGCACACAGACGGAACTGTGCATGCTCCCTTTGTATGCTCCCTTGCCTGCTCTGCCTTATGCTTGCTCTATGCATGCTCTTTTTGTTCACACTGCCCTCTCTCTCCCCTTTGTACTCCCCCCTGCCAACAATATGACGCAGACAGCCGCATCAAAGCTTTTTTTTTAAATCTTATTAGCCAAGCTGCACAACATTAGGGATGTTACACACCATGGCTAAAAACCATTGACAAACACCCTTGAGACAAAACAAATAAATCTAAAAAAATCCAAATTACCTACTCAAGTTCCACCAACATATCACTAATTCAAAAAATTATTTATATAATACAGAGACAGTGGAAAAGCAACTAACACATAGCTAAAAGACATTAGTATTGACAACGCCTATAGATCTGACATTTTCCGAGACCTATTGGCTTTGCCGATGCTTGTTTTGTAATGTCATCCATATTGAGAGTTGGGAAATACAATCCTCCGATGGTCTGATTAGCCTGCTGCCATGTTCCCGCCAGGGTACGGGACCAACGGTAAAATAAGACCTTACACTTGCCAAATTCATAAACAAGGCTTAGGCCTTCATTTCAAGTGGGATAATAATGATCGCACCTGATAAATTCCAAACACTTTAGTGTTGAATGTTATTTGGCTAATAGCTATTGCATCTGATAACCTGCCACTCATTACTGTTAAAAAAATAACCAGAATCTAAGAAGATGTTTATTTAATAGTTTAAGCAACACTATTATGCTGTGCCATAAATAATAAATACTTGCGAAAGTAAATATTTTAAACACTGCATCTTGACTTCCTGCTGTCGCTATCTTTGGAGAGTCAAGTTTAGAAAACGGGTAAGTTGGACATTCAATAGGAATTAAATAGTGCTTTAAACCCTGAGACACCAACGGTAAACAACTGTATCCACTGAGTTGCGTTTCAGCTTCTGCATGTGACAGGCAGGCAGGTGCAGCTTTTTTTTTTCAGCCAGCAAAGCCAGAATTAAAGAGCCTTAGTATAATGTCGTGTTTTTGCTTTGCCAAGGCTATATCTTGACAGGTTCTAGCCTACTTAGAGTATTTGCCACAGGGGTTATTTTTTTGTAGATGCAGCCTTTCTCTGAGCTAACGTTGGCATGCTTCTCCTCAGATAACACTTGGTTGCTTCATCTAAGGGTCACCTACAAGATATCCAAGGCCCCAGCCCCCCCAAACTCTCCCTTCAGGTCCCTTATGTCTGACAAGCCCAAATTGTCTTTCCATCGTGGGATTTTGAGTGACACAGGTAATCATTCTCTCTTGTCTACTATGACATTAAGTACATCATGGTGGAAAGAACTTGCTTCTGTCTCATACGTAATTCTAAATGCTCTGTGACATGTCGATTTTGATTTTTCTGCCACTCCACGCTAGTTGTTGAGACTTTAGACCTGGAGAAAATGATATGTGGAGAGTATTTTTGCTATCAAAGTTCTTCTGTGCTATAAAGAAATGAAACAAAAACTAAAAAATGATGGGTGGAATGTTTGAATTATCCTCAGTCTCTGGTAATTACTCCATACCCCATCCTTGTCGTCACTTTTTTGTCCACCATGCTGGCTTGAACAGGAACCGGCCGTGTGCATATCAGCCTTGGTCCTTCTCCAATAGGAAAAGTCCAGTCTGAACTGCCAGGCCAGTAGAGTCAGAACAGGAATGCAAGCAACGCTGGACCAGTTTCAGTCTAATGAGGCCATCTCTGCATGAGTCCTGTGCCACAGTTAGCACAGGACGCACATGGCTGCATCTCCTGTGTTGTTGCCCAACCATAGCCAACATGAGAAGAATCCTATTGAGTGAATTATCTCTGAGCAAAAAAGCAAGTACCTGACTGGAGGCATCGGCCATATGTTTTATTCAAAAAGAACCACACATCCTGGCTCGCTGCAGGTGTTTCATACAAAGCATCAGGGATGCTCTCCAGCCCCGCCCTGGGCCCCTACCTGGCCTTCGGATAGTCCAAAAGGTTATCCCGGATTATTTCAAAGGGAAGCCAGAATGACCCTCAGATTAGACCAGACCAAAGGAGCACTCTTGGCTACCCTTTCAAATCGGAGCACTCAGTATAACGACAGGCTGCTGTCCTCGCTTTGGAGGAACGATTAGAGACTGGAACCCCCCAATAAATATTACTCAGCAACTGACCCCTTCAAAGTGAACTAAATCGCGCAACGCACAGGCACTTTTCCCGGGACATCAGCTCATGGATGGAGCACCGAGGAAGCAGGGGAGATCGGGAGGACAGCAATATAAGGTCCTTTGAGGGGCAGCTGGGCGACGGGGCCCAGTCGCAGAGCGCAAGTCTAAATTAAATCTGAAAATAAGCTCAGAGTAAAAGGATTGAACTTAGTAACTTGGACTCTACTAGAACTTTCGACCCTTTCGCCTGGGCTGATTCTGCACTATGGCTACTGCATTTTATGATGTACCAACACATTTTTTTTTTTACTTTACTACTGTATTGCAATGGTTTTAATTAACTTATGCAAGAAGTAAATAAATACCAAATACGAAATACCACAGGAAGCACATCTGGACATAACCATCACACTTAGGGTGTCGCACTGAGGATGACGGTGGAAAACTTGAATTAACCTCACTCACGGATAATTAATCACAGGTGCATTCCATCAATTTTTTGCCTAGAAGGCTATATCAGACAGAAACCATCAGTCTTAGTCTAGCTCTCATAGGAGCTGCCTAGCCCGAACTGGCAGGTAAGGTCCACTCTGCTTGGAAACAAAAGCAGCCCCAGACTGGTTTGGCCTAGTCATGCCTCGTCAGTGAGATGTAGCTCGAGTCACGTGGTACATTTTGACATTGTGACAGTAAGCACAGCTTGGTGGAGAAAACTTGTGCTTATACGTAATTCTAAATGCTCTCTGGCACATAGTTTTGTCTTTTCTGACCCTCTGCAATATTTGTTGAGACCTTAGGTCTGGAGAAAAGGTTCTGGAGAGAGTGTTTTGCCATCAAAGTGCTATGGTGCCTTACTAATTGAAGAAGCTCTAAACAAATGCATATAACTTAACATAACATAGCATAGCATAACATAACATAATGGAGATGGTAGGATATGTCAGAAGTTTGATAAGTTTAAAAACATTTGCTTTTGGCTCTGTTAAACCTGTGCTAATTTGACCTGTATACAACGTCTTGATTGCAGTATTCCAGCAACAAAATAACAGGTTTGCTTTTCCATTCCCATGAGATTGACAGGGCGGTGGAGAGGGAGGCGAGTGGTTTAATTCTGCAGGCAGACTCTGCATCCGTTTGCAGCATTAAATCTGCTTACTAGGTTGTTCTCGCACCGAGGAGCTTAGACCTGACTCATTATAAAATTACCATTTGAGGTGATTTGCTCGATGACATGAAATGATGTGTGGCCTCATTTCAATGTCCAATGAACTTCTGTTCAAATCCTAAAAGAACACTGTGTGATGGATAGTAATTGACTCCTAGAGCCAAGCTCCACGGTGGCTGCCAAAACAGGGATGCTGGAATGTACATTAGGCTTCTGTGGTCCTGCATTTATAGTACAAAAGCAAATGGCCAATTATCATTACTAGTGGCGTAACGAAACTTAAGGGGGACCCCCTGCAAAGTACATAGAGGGGCCCCCCCTATGCTCCGGGACCAGTCAGAGCTCTCAGTGCACACGTCCAGGACTCGGCTCCCCCCCTCCCCTCCCTGCTGCACCACGGGGTCTTGCAGCAATTGATATGCCACTGATCATTACCAATTATCATTTGCAATGCAATCCGAGTGAGTATTAACCTGGCCTAGCAGTTCTTAACTTTTAACTTCTGTGGACTCCTACTCAATGACTACTGGAAGCAATTTCTATCAATCAATCCCCAAAACAATACACAAAAATACAGAAACAAGTGTGCAGCAAACAGATACAGAAATTGTGAAATATTGTTTTTAATTCACAATCAAACAATTGGCAAAAATCTAAATTGTAATTTTATTTGGAAGGTAGGAGCTTTTCAAAATGTGTCTTTATTTCTAAAACACAAAGTGATATGCAAATCTCTGGCACATCACTTTGCTTTTTTTATCCTAATGAATTGTTTTCTTGTTGTGCATATCAGTGCTTCATTTAAGAGGTATATAAGTGCTTCAATTGAGGCCACCAATTATCCATATAGATTCTGCTTGCTGTAGTTCTTCTGCTTCCACTAATCAAGGTAAGGATGTTAACTTAGTTTTTAGCCTCCAATTTCAAATTCCTATACATTACTTATAGAATGTTTTAACATTTTCAATTTTGCCCTTTGTTGTAATTACTTAGTAAATCTACTCATATTATTTAATTTTGTAAACAGATACGGACCCCCTGAATACATGTTATGTATCCCCAGGGGTCCACGTATTACAGGTTAAGATGCGTTGACCTAGTTTGTCTACACTTCAGTAAACAATACTGAAAGGTTTATTTGCACCTGCAAAGACATAAAGTGGCTCTAGAACAGGCAATTCGCCTATCACGGTTCTATTAAGACAGAAAAACTGATGAAATTAAATCGTGCATTAATCTGAACAACTGGTAATAACTTTAGTGTAATTCATTCTTCTGTGTCAGTGCAGACGGGGACCAACTATATGGCAAGCAAGCCCCAATATATATCCAACATCTACTATGACCAAGAACACAATCATCTCTGGATAATTTTTGGTCTCAGTAGTTCTCAGAAGTACGGTGCAGCCCAAAGGCATCTAGCACAGTCAGTTTTGGACCCTTGTTCTTGGGCGCATGTGCCATTTAGAATGATTGATTCAGATAGAAACAATCTTTTTTTTTTTTTTTTGTAAATTTGTTTATTAAGAGCTTGCAATCACACAATACATGCTCCGGTATGGAGCCAATAATATCCACAAAGTGTAAATCAACACAAGCTTTTTCTTTGGGAATAACAAGATATATCGGAGATTTGATGAGTAAACATAACAACAGCTCCAAGGAGCCAACAGTCCCTCCCACCCAGCTCCTTCAACACCCCCCCCCCCCGGCACTTGTATAAGCATGGCACCTTATAAACTAGGAGTCTTTGGCAATATGAATGTATATGTCCATGTACACAAACAGAAAGGTACACTTGTAATGATTCCCAAGGTGATTGAGACCTGATAAGAAGTATGAAAAACAAAACAGATAAGAGAGATAGGACATATCACAGATCAGGGTGACTCAGTAGGGACATGGTCAGTGGGGCCCAGAAATCTTTGGGCCGAGATGACTCAGGCAGGTCCTCCGCATATGTCTCCAGTTGTTCCCTGCAGTAGGTTAAGTCTCGGACCGACTTGCGAATAGTAGGGAGAGTCTTAGCACCCCAGCACTGTGCTACGGCCCTTTTGGCCATTAATGTCGCCACCGCCACTAGACGCCGGTTACATGGCTTCAAAGACTTCACATCACCCAGTAGGCATACCTCCGGCACACACCGCACACGTTCAGACACCACATCTGTCATCACACCCGCAACTTTAGTCCAAAAGGCAGCTACCCCTGCACACTGCCAAGCGAGGTGCAAGAAATCTGCATCCGCTTGTCCACACCGCACGCAGCAAGCCGTGTCACGTAATCCAAATTTCCATAGTTGCAGTGGAGTATAATATAACTGGTGTAGGAATTTAAAATGGATAATACGCAAATTACAATTAGCCGTAAGGCGTCCAGTTAGCATGCAGCAGAATTGCCAGTGGTCAAGTGGGAGGTTGTAACCCAATGCAGTATTCCATTTAAGATAGGAAGGGTGCTCCCCTAGCTCCATCTCATGTTGGGAATGGGATGCAGTATATAATTTAGTAATCAAACCTTTGCGCTCCCCGCCTGCCAGCACCGCCCGCAGTGCTCGCATCGTTCGTGGCTCGGCAGGATAATCGGGGTAGATCGCTCTAACCGCCTGTCGCACCCTCACATATGTGAAACTCAGCATCAGTCCCTGAGTCTGACCAGCCTGCACGTCCGGTAGCGGGCGGAAACGACCCTGTGTATATAGATCCCCCATCTTCACTACTCCAGCAGCCCGTAGTGCACTCAATGCAGAGCGCTCCTGTGCCGCCGAAATGTCAGGGTGCGCTGCTATAGGCAACTGTGGGGCATAAATGTAAGGTAGCTGCGCCCTCCTTGCGAGAGCCTGCCAAGCCCAGGCTGTACACAAAACTGGGTTGATCTCTTTTCTGGGACCACCATTGCCGCCCACAAGCGCCGCTGCCACAAGCGGTAAGGGAAGAATTGCATCCGCTTCTAACGCCGTATGAGGCAGGAACCGTTGAGGAAAGAACCAATAGTGCGCAAAGTACGCCTGGGCGCATAAATAATAAAGACGCGTATCTGGAGCTTCAAAGCCGCCACGGTCAAACGGCTGTACTAGTGTATCCCAACTACAGCGAGGCTTCTTGCCCCCCCAGATGAACGAGAGCAAGGCCGACTGCAGCGCTTTAAAAATAGAGATATTCAAGCGTATAGGAATATTGACAAACAAGTACAACAGCTTGGGCAGAATAGTCATTTTCATTACCGCGATACGATCCTCGAGCGACAGGGGCAGCCGAGCCCAGCGCTCAGCCTTGTCAGTAATTTGTGAGATGGTGCGGCCATAATTCATGGAAATCACCTGTGCAGGGTCCCTGTGCAGCCAGACACCCAGGTATTTCACCGGGTCACTGGTCCAAGCCAGTGGGAAATCGAGTTCGAACTCGCAGGTGCCAGCTGTCAGGGGAAATACCGTAGACTTAGTCCAATTGATCCCCAGTCCTGAAAAAACTTCAAATTTAACATATTCACGGAGTAACTCCGGTAGGTAGGTGGCAGGCTCACGGACGTATAGCAACATATCGTCCGCATATAGTGAGACAACAAGCGGTCGTTGCCGGAAACGCAGTGCGGCCGATGCATGTAGCAGGCGCAGCTTGCACGCGAGAGGTTCCAAGGCTAATGCAAAAAGCATCGGCGACAGAGGGCATCCCTGCCTAGTGCCCCTTCGAATAGAAAACTCCGAGGACACCCACCCATTAACGCAAACTCTGGCTACCGGCTCAGTATAGAGGACTCTAATCCACTGAAGGAAAAAAGGAGGGAAGCCCATCCTTGTGAGGACAGTAAACATATAATCCCAGTGAAGGGAATCAAATGCCTTCGCTGCATCAAGCAACACGGCCACAGCTTGAAAGTCGGAGTCGAAATAGTGTAGTGTAGCAAAAAGTGTGCGCAGGTTGTGCGTGGTGGATCGAGCAGGTACAAATCCTGCCTGGTCAGGGAGCACTAATAGTGGAACCAGTGGCTGCATCCGGAGAGCAATCATCTTAGCCAATATCTTGGCGTCAATATTAATAATCGAAAGGGTTCTGTAGGAGTCACAGCGATTGGAAGCCTTAACGGGCTTCAACAACATAACCAAGAGAGCTTCCCGTAAGGAGGGCGGGAGGCAGCCAGTATCATACGCCTCCGCATAGACTGCAAGCAGCCGGGGGGCCAGAGCATCCGCAAAAGTCTTATAAAACTCACTAGGAAGCCCATCAAGTCCCGCAGCCTTACATGTGGGAAGGGACATCATGGCCAGTTTTACGTCCTCCACATCAAAGGGTTGCGTAAGGTATTCCCTATGACCAGGTGCCAACCAGCCGAGAGCAACGTCATCAAGATAAGAGTGCAAGTCATCCAGTCGTACCGAGGTTTTATTGTCGTATAGATTGGCGTAGAAACTAAGTATGGTCTCACTGCGCTTCCCCTGCTTCATCAAGTATTTCTGTAATGTTCTCCTGACTATGTGGAGCAGCTAATTTTTGAGCAAGTGAGCGGCTAGGCCTGCCCCCCTCGCCGTAATACCTGGCTCTACTGCGCCTGGACCTATGAGTCATCTCCTGATCGACCGTCTCGTTGTGTTCAGTGACCAATTCCCGGATCGCAGACAGCGTCGCAGGGGAAGGATCCGAATCATATGCGCGTTCTAAAGCGGAAATGTCAGCAGCTAGTTTACGAATCCTACGCCTCAGATCCCTTAGGACGCCCGCCTGCGCTCCCATGCACACCCCCCCGAATAGTTACTTTAAATGCTTCCCAGAGGACACCGGCACTGTCTACTGAGCCCTCGTTTTCCTTGAAAAAGTTGTGGATGGCTTCACCAATTGTGTGTTTAAAAATGGAGTCAGTCAATGAAGACGGCTGCAGCCGCCAAGCGAATGGAGGCCTCTCACACGCTGGCACCTGCAGCTCCAGTAGCACGGGAGAGTGATCAGAGAGGGTCCGGGCCATATGGCGCACCCCAATTGCCCAAGTACACACGGCCTCAGTGACCAACCAGAAGTCCAGGCGAAACCAAGTCCCATGCACAGAGGAAATAAAAGTACTCTCGCGCACCCCAGGGTGCCGCAGTCACCACACATCACTCAAACGGCCAGCATCCATCAGTCCCCTCAACGTCTCAGAAGCCTGCTTAGGCCGTGACGTCTCACTACCCTTACGATCCATAGTAACATCCAAACAAACATTAAAATCGCCACCCCATAATATCTCCATCTCAGGAAAGCCCGTTATATGGCACCACACGTCAGAAAAAAATGCCGGATCATCAACATTTGGTCCGTACACATTCACTAATAGTACATTGGCCCCACCCAATTGTCCATGCACCAACACAATCCGGCCCGAGTCATCGGTGTCAGTGCGAATGACAGAGAATAGAACCCCCTGCTTGACCAGAATCATCACACCGCGTGCATAGCTTGAAAACGAGGAAGCCACACGCACCGCAGCCCATCGACCACCCACATTCTTTTCGGACAGTTTCATTAGATGGGTTTCCTGTAAATAGGCTATCTGAACATCCATCCTGTCTAGATAAGCGAAGACAGAGCAAATCTTTTTGGGGGTCTTCAGGCCTCGAACATTCCAGCTTAAAAACCGTATCTTACCACTCATGGGACTGTGGGCCCTGTGACAAGCCTGATAAGTGAATAAAAAGAAGACGTGTGTTCCCTCAGATAAGGAAGAAGGTGAATGTACCACCACCATAGACTGCGTGTGCCGGCCGGCCCGCCCCCCCTCACCCTCCACCCCCCAGCCCCCCTCCCACTTCAGCGTCCCCAACTCGCCAAAGCCATCCCAACCCTTTACAACCAAACCCCAACTAAGAGCGTAAAGAACAAATCGAAAATGGGGTACTCCCATTGGGGGGCATCAGAGTGCAACTAGCCTCCTAACATGTAGGAGGTGGCTGAGCGGAACAAGCCCCTATGCCTGGTCCAAAAACATAGCAAATGTGCCTCTAGGCACGAAAGGCAAGCATACATAAGATGTCTGAGCAATGTCCACCTGGAAATATAAGAAGGCAGTGAATGCATATAATCGCAACAGTACACAAGGCAAGAATAAAGTAGGCCCATGCCGGGCATGTGATATAGTGAGATACCCATGCGTCCCCCCCCAGCACTACTGGTCCTCCGTCTCGGATGGCGTCTGGGATTCGCGCCGCCTTCTCTTCAGATGCTTCGCATGCTCCAACGCTGCCTTAGGGTTGTTGAAAATCTTGGAATCTCCGTCCGGGCCTATTTTCAAACAGGCAGGATATAGCATTGCATAAGAGACTCCCTCAGATTGTAAAAACTTCTTGACAGCCCCAAACTCCCTTCGCGCCGCCTCCACAGTGACAGTGAAGTCTGGAAAAAAGGAGAGTGTGTTGCCCTGGTGTTCAATAGTTCCCTTGTCTCTGGCCATGCGCAAGATGGTGTCACGGTCTCTATAATTCAGCACCCGCGCAATGATAGGGCGCGGTGGGGCAACCGGGGCAGGCCTAGCTGCGAGGGAGCGATGGGCCCGCTCAATGATAAACATGGCGGAGAGTAGTTCTGTGCCAAAAATGTCTTTTATCAAGTTTTTGACGAATGTCTCCATTTTCCCCACATTCGTTGATTCTGGAAGCCCTGTAATTCGGATGTTGTTCCGTCTGGAGCAGGCTTCCAAATCCTCATTCTTGGCCTGTATGAGGGAGAGAAACTTTTCCATATTAAGCGCTTTCCCTGCCACATCGCTCAAGCCATCCTCGGTGGCAGACACTCATTGTTCCACTTCCCCCATGCGGGCACCATGCTTCTCGAGTTGGGAGGACATGTGATCGAGACGTTGGTGGACGGCTGCCATCGTGCCCTCTATGGATTGGAGGCTACGCTGCATGGCCAACAGCGTCGTCTCTATAGTGGAGGGGCCGCCGTCCTGGGCATCTGCCTCGGAGTCAGATGCCGCCTTTTGCGGGGTTTTAGAGGGCTTGCGTGCCTCAAACGTGAGGTGAGGTTGGGATTTGTCTGTCCGCCCCATAGTGCCCACAAGGTGAATGAAACAGTCAGGATAGGAGGTGGGGATTCCCAAGCTAAAGCCTCTCAGGCCCAAAAATCAATGGTGTGTAGGTACGTGCCGTAGCAAGTCCTGATGGCCCAAGGCGTACTCCAGGCAGAGACGAGTGCACCAATACCTCCGCCCTGGGAGAGACCTGAGAGTGAGAACGCACCACGTGTAACGATATGAGCAGGGGCTCACCCAAACCCACAAGGGGACACAGCCCAGGCCCTCGGCGGTCCCGCCACCCAGAAGCCCAGCGAGGCGGAGCACAATCAGGAAGATTCAGGCAGGCAGCACAGAATCAGGTCGGCTCACAAACAGAGCATTAGCAAGGCCCTAGACAGGACTTCGCAACTGCAGTAGGCGTGAAGGCTCAGAGCGCTGCACCAAGACCAGCTCCAGGAGGACCAAGCGCACCCATCAACAACGCAGCTCCGCCTTGAGGAGTGTGTGGCCAGAAGAGTGTACGAGCAAGAGCAGGCCACAGAGGAGCGGGCAGTCCGACGAGATCTCAGCGAGCCCCCTGACGAATCAGCAGCCAGCGCACCAAAGGAATAGAGGAGCCCAGACAACTATGGAAACGTAGGCAGCTCACCCACACAGCAAGGTGCGCTCTTTTGTGGCAGGGAGTGGTGGCAGGTAGATCACTGTGCTGAACCACTGATGTACCGAAAGGGCACCAGGCGGTAGGCAGGTAGCGATCACAGCAGGGGAAGAGTCCTCGGGCACCTCAGGGGCAAAGTGTAGCATGCCCTCCACAGACGCGTGAAAGTTTGCTGCCGTTTGCAATCCAGTCCAAGCAGTGCAGCCCAAAGCCACCCGCGCGCCCCAGCACCCTACAGCGGCTTACAGGCCGCGGCCCGCACCAGGCCTGCACCCGCCTCCACAGCTACAGACCTGCGCTAGGCCGCACCCCACTCACCACCTCAGGTGCCGGGGACCCAGGGGCCCTCCTCCGCCACAGCCGCCGCGAGCACAGGAGATCGCCGTTCCCTCTCTGCCTCAAAGGGCCTCACGGGGCCCGGAGCAGCTCCCCCAGCAGGAGCGACACTCTCGGGGGAATCGCTGTCCTCCCCAGTCAAGCCGCCGAAGGCAGGTAAGCACCCGCAGACCCAGCAGGGCACAACGATCCAGTCGAGACGGCAGACCTCAAAGCCCCACGGGTGCCGCCATTTTGTGGGCGCTCGGCCACGGGCTGTTATGGCGGATTTTCCGCGGCTGCGGCGGTCGCAGGCAGCACAGAAGGCACCAGGAGAAGCAGGGGCACTTCACACGCAGGATGCACCCTTCCGTGCCTCCGGATGGTAAGTCTTTCAGGCGGATAGTGGTCGGATCGTGGCTCAGCCGGGCAGAGCCTCACTAGAGTGCGGCCATCTTGCCGTGCACCCTCTAGCGCCCCCCCAGATAGAAACAATCTGATGGAAGGAAATGCTGGACTCTCTCTGAACCATTGTGGATCTCTTTGGGAACAGTCTAGTCAGAAGAAAAGGACTAATTGAGTAACAGCAGGAAGAGTCGCAAGTGCACACAACTGACCCCACCAAGATAAAAGTATGTTGTATATGATGACCCAGTCCTTATCATAGATAAGCCCAAAGCCATTCAAAGGTGCACTTCATTTGTCCATTTTGACGATCTGAGATATCGCCTTAGGGGTCCTGACCAATAGAAGGTGCACAAATAACTATAGCCTTATTCGAAGTGAGGGTACAACAGCTGGAATATTTAAAGAAGAGGAAAAATCTGGGGGGAAAACATTCACCTTTGACCTTCCACATGGTTGTTCTGTTAAAATATTGAGTACAGAAACATTGTGCTTCCAAATTATCCTGTTTCTTCAAAAAGAACAAGGGAACCCACAAGGTAGATAAGGACCTTGGGTATCAGTTTTGTATTAAAACAATGGTCCTTAAACAGAGCAAAAATAGGAACGATAAATATAGACTTGAATCAGTGCTATATTGGGAGTGTCCAGCCGGACATTCAATTTAATGAAACAATGGAGTCAAAAATATAAGAAAAGCACATTAATATAGTGGGACGCAGTCCTGCATCCTACAGAAACACATGACAGGTACATAAAGACAAAGACATTTCAGGCAAGACAAGAGTAGCTTGTCAATAGCAAGCTTAGTAGAAACAGTAAATGCACTTCTTTTAACACAATGGATTAATGTGCATGCTGTTTACATTGGTCGACGACGTTTCAATCCTTTCAAATCAATAGTAGGATCATCATCAGGACAGTTAAGTTACAAGCCTGAATTATAAAGTGCCTTAACAATTGATGATACAAGGTAGACGGTTGGGATAAGGAATAAAGGTTCTCACGGCGAGGTGGCAATGCACGATCTGCCGTTGGATCTTGGATTGGATATCTGGCTACTCTTGTCTTGCCTGAAATGTCTTTGTCTTTATGTACCTGTCATGTGTTTCTGTAGGATGCAGGACTGCGTCCCACTATATTAATGTGCTTTTCTTATATTTTTGACTCCATTGTTTCATTAAATTGAATGTCCGGCTGGACACTCCCAATATAGCACTGATTCAAGTCTATATTTATCGTTCCTATTTTTCCAAATTATCCTGGCCAAAATATTGAGGACCAAAATATCGAGAAGGTAAGTACATATAGGTAAGTTTAGATTTATTATTCTTAATCCATAGCTAAGTGCCTTGTATGTGTATGTGTGTGTGTATGTATATATATATATATATATATATATATATATAAAGAACTTAGACGCGCCAATTCTACGTCTATAAAGAAAAGCACTCGCAAGGTATCCGGTGTACAAAGTGCTTTATTCTGCAGACCCCCTACCCCCTGACAGACGCGTTTCGCCTTGCAGCTTTGTCAATGTCAGGTATACTGTGCAACAATTCGACATTTCAAGACGTGACGCCTCACGTGACAATAGTAGATAACAATGATGGACTACAGTATCTCACATATATCGCGGCCATCTTTAAACATGTTTAGTAAAATACAATTCAATGAAATATCGAATAAAACTAAATAAAGTGCCAGTGCAAACGTGAATTAAAAAACATTTAGTTGGGAAAATGGACCAATGTTCTGATTTAGGTATATGTTTATCATTAAAACAAGATATCTCTGTATAAAATAAAACACATATCATGTATATAAAATTCATTTCATGATATTGGTCTCAGTAAATCACATCAATTTAATCTCCCAATTTGTACTATTTAGCCCTGTATGGGCTAGCGTATACATTGCTAAGAGAAATATTTCAAAAAAATATAATTATGATGATGTTTAATTCATATAAGCGGACAGTTGTTTCTAAGTTCAACTAGTATCTGATGTCTATTCATTTATACAGCAGCCTACTATAGATGTACCCACAATTCTTCATCATTATTCAAGCCTAGCGGGGCCTTAGTCTGGAGGTCGATGATATATTTTGACTCTAATATCCTTAGTTGTTTTACTCTATCTCCCCCTCGTTCTTTCCTGTCAACCTGGTCTAGACAGTAAAATTTCAAAAGGTCCCGATTACTTTGATGGTACTTCTTGAAGTGTCGCGCTACAGGATATGTCTTATCTTTGCTTGCTATTGCGCGCATATGTTCGAGAACACGTTTTTTAGTTGGGTGAATAGTGCTACCAATGTATCGCTTGGAGCACGGACACTCCAAGCAGTACACTGTAAAATCAGAATTACAGTTCAGGAACTTAGTTATCTGCCTGATGGGTCTAGGGTCTCCTGGTCTTCCTCTCAAATTGATCATCTTACTACTATATTTACAGGCTTTGCAGCGAAGGCAAGGATAAAAAAAAATATATATATATATATATATATATATTCACTGAAAAAACAAAGGTTACAGGGACATTATATTTAGGCTCAGATTTCACTCATACAAAACTGGTGAAATTCAGCAGTTATAGTTAGCTGAGATAACTATAACTTGCACGCCCGCAATGCACTGCTTATGACCTCACATATTACATCACTCATGACATGGTCAGTGACATCACTGATGACATCACTGATGGCATCTCAAATGACATCACTGATTACATCATTCAGTGACTGGGAGCGTTTTTAAAACGTTTATGTGTTAAATACATATACCAAGGTGTATTGGTGAATCAGTGGGTGTATGAGTGCCTGTATGGATGATTCAGTGGGTGTGTTACTGACTGTATAAGTGAGTGATTAGGTGTCTCAGTGAATGTGTGCGTGAGTTACTGGTTGTGTGAATGTCTGTATCAGTGTGGCAGTTGGTGTCTAAGTGGCTGCATGAGTGTGTGAGTGGGTACATGTGTGGCTGTATTGGTGAGTGATTGGTTGTCTGAGTACCTGTATGGTTGTCCGTTTGGATGAGTGGGTGAGTCAGTGTCCGTATGGGTTAGTAAGTGCGTGTGTGACAGGCTGTATGGGTGAGTTTGTGTATGGCTGTGTGGGCAAGTATGTGGATGTGTCAGTGGTATATGGGTGAGTAACTAGGTATGTGAAAGGCAGTATAGGTGAGTGATGAAGTATATGAGTGACTGGATGGGTGAGTGAGTGAATGTGAGAGTGCCTGTATGGGTGAATGTATGCTTGTGTTAGTGACTGTATAGGTGTATGAGTACGTGTATCTGTATGAGTAACTGAGTCGGTGTGTGTGTATCTGTATGGGTGAGTAAGTGGCTGTGTGATTGACTGTATGGGTGAGTGGATAGGTATGTGAGTAACTCTATGGGTGACTAACTTAGTGTGTGAGTGGCTGTATGGGTGTATGAGTGAATATTTCCGTGGCTGTATTAGTGACTGAGAGGGTGTATGAGTGGCTGTATGCGTGAGTGAGTGGATGTGTGTGTAGATCTATGAATCAGTGAGTGGGTGCGTAAGTACTGGTATGGGTTTGTGAATGGTTGTGTGGGAGGGGGTGTATGAAAGGTTCTATGGGGGTGTGAGTGGGTGCATCAGTGATTCTGTGGATGATGTCATCATTGATGTCATTTGATATGTCATCAGTGATGTCATTGACCATGCCATGAGTGATGTAATATGTAATGTCATAAGCAGTGCATTGCGGGGGGAACTGCTGAATTTCGCTGGTTTTGTATGAGTGAAATCTGAGCCTAACAATAACGTCCCTGTAACCTTTGGTTTTTTCAATGAATTTCTAAGGTTTTTTAAATGCTAATTCCTAACTATAGCGTCTCTGTAACCTTTGGTTTTTTTCAGGTAATTTCTATGGTTTTTTAAGTAGTAGTCACATTTGCAGAGTGGTGGAGAAAGGGGGCGGGGACTCCAACCAGCTCCCAGGAATCCCGCTGTGTAGGACTTGCAGGAGGTACCAGGAGGGTTTCTTGCCCCCCAATGTCCCTTAGGAGTAAAGTGGACTTCATCCCCCCACCAGTAGTGCACCAGGAGCCACGTTTGCAGAGTGATGGAGAAAGGGGGCGTGGCCTCCGAAGACCTCTTAGCAATCCTGCTATGATGGACTTACTGGAGGTAACAGAAGGGGTAGTTGGATCCCAAGGACGTCCTTGGGGGCCAACTACCCCACCTGTTACCTCCAGTAAGTCCCACACAGCAGGATTGCTGAGAAGTTGTCAGTGGCCACGTCCCCTCTCTCCACCACTCTGCAAACGCTCCTCCTGTGCACTACTAGTTGGGGAATGAAGTCCCCTTGGCTCTTGAGCATCCTTGGGGGCCAACTATCCCTCCTGTTACCTCCAGTAAGTCCCACACAGTGAGTTTACTGAGAGGTTTTCTGTGGCCACGCCCCCTTTCTCTACCACTCTGCAAACACCCCTCCTGGTGCACTGCTGCTTGGGGGAAGAAGTCCACTTTAGTACTGAGGCCCTCAGGAGGCAAGGGGACATCATCTCTCCACCAGTGGTGTGCCGAGAGGCGCGTTTGCAGTGTGGTGGAGAAAGGGGGCATGGCCTACGACCACTTCTCAGCAATCCCGCTGTGTGGGGCTTACAGGAGGTAACAGGAGGTCTTGTATGGGGGCAACCCTTTTTCTGGATTTAATACGGCTGGCCCGGTCGTGGAACTGCCCGCCGCGGAGGTGCGGATCTGTGGACCTCGAGTGCGTGGTACCTGGGACTGGTGGTTTTCCTGATGAAGGCTACAGGTATTGGCAGGGAGCAAGTTGGTGACATTAATGCCAACCCACTGTGGTAATAATTTGTGCACGAGACTGGGAGCAACATCGAGACCCATAGGGGTTTTATTTTGTTTTGCAGCACTACCAGCACCAGAATGCTCGGAGGCCCGTTGGGGCGGAGCATCTTTGAAAGAAAAACATGTGACTGCAGTCCTCGCTGTTGACTCTTTGCCTAGCCTGTGAACAAGGGCGTGGAAGCCTGAAACGCGTCTGGCTGTGATTTTAGGCATCTTGTCGCTGCTTTGCTCGCTGCACCTTCATTAAAGGAATTTGAATCCACCTGAGAGGCTTTTCCGTACGGGGGTAACCCTTTTTCTGGATATATATATATATATATATATATATATATATATATATATATGTGTATATATATATAAATATATGTATACACACATACATGAAGCTAGCCTGGCTGAAGAAGGGTGACATACCCTGAAACCGGTCGCCGACTAAAGATTTAGCACAGAAACGTGGTCCGTGCCTGCTTACTTTATCTGGAATGGTGAATGGCGTTAAGCAGCATTTTCGAACACATACATATATATATGTATTCAATCGGAAAGCGGCATAATTTTGTCAGTCCACCATGCAGCAGCACAAACGGAGAAGGATGATTCCGGAGTCTCCAGGATGTTTGACCATAACGGTGTCTTTATTTTTCTTGTAAATTTTGTAATGAACTTGCCAAATGTGTGTGGTCCACAACAACGCAACAAATAACCTGACCGCCGCATTTCGAGCTAACTATAACTTATGCCCCCACAGTGCATGGTGGGCGCATGAGTGCCTGAGTGGGTTTTGCACATTCTCTGCTAGTTTTATGCCTTTTTTCTGCTCACTTCAGACCTTTATTTCACCTCTTCCTAATCATTGCTGACCTTTATTTTGCCTCTTTCTACTTATTTCTGACCTCTAATTTGCCTCTTTCTGCTCATTTCTGACCTCTACTTTGCCTCTTTCTGACCTCTATTTTGTCTCTTTCTGCTTGTTTCTGACCTTTATTTCGCCTCTTTCTGCTTGTTTCTGACATCTATTTTGCCTCGTTCTGCTTGTTTCTGATCTCTATTATGCCTCTTTCTACTCGTTGCTGGCCTTTATTTTGCCCCTTTCTTCTCATTTCTGATCTTTATTTCGCCTCTGTCAGCTCCTATCTGAACTCTATTTTGCCTGTTGCTGGTCGTTTTCTGACCTCTATTTTGCCTCTTTCTGCTTGTTTCTCACCTTTATCTTGCCTGTTTCTGCTTAGTGTTGACCTTTTCTTCTGTCCCTTTCTGCTAATTTCTTACCTTTATTCTGCCTTTTCTGCTTGTTTCTGACATCTATTTTGCCTCTTTCTTCTCGTTTATGACTTTTATCTTCCTCTTTCTGCTTGTTTCTCACCTTTATCTAGCCTGTTTCTGCTCAGTGTTGACCTTTTCTTCTGCCCCTTTCTGCTCATTGCTGACCTTTATTCTGCCTTTTGCTGCTCATTTCTGACCTCTATTTTGCCTCTTTCTGCTAATTTCTGATCTTTATGCAGCCTCTTTCTACTTATTTCTCACCTTTATCTTGCCTCTTCCTGCTCGTTGCTGACCTTTATTCCATCTCTTTCCGCTTGTTTTTCACCTTTATCGTGCCTCTTTCTGCTCTTATCCCCCACGGACCGTGGGGGTAGCCTCAAGGCCCCCCCGGTCCCTGCCCGCTTCCCGGCTCCTGCGGGAGCCGCCATTGCTCTCACAGACAGAGAGCTGCTAAACATACAGCTCCCTGTCTGTGAGAGCAATTGTTTTGTCTGTTCAGACGAAACCTCCGCTTCCAGTAAGGGAAAGCACTTTGTCAGCTCCTGCTTGCTGGAAGTGGAGTGTATGCTCTAACTTGGCGGGAGCTATCAAAGCTCCCGCCAAGTCATGGCAAAAAGGTATGTCCCAGGGGTGGGTACCCCGGGACATAACAGTAGCCGACCCTGGGGGGTGGTGATCTCCAAAGCCATTATTGGCTCCAGGAGGGGAGCAGCAAGGCCCCCCTACTTTCACTTTCATGAACCTGGCCCCGGGGAGGTGGTGGCCCCTGGGGCCAAGACCAACCCGGGAGGGGAGCCAAGTGGCCCCCCTCCTTCTTTAAAAAAATCCCCGGGGAGGTGGTGGTATGTTGAGCATCAGAGGGGTGTCCGCGCAGCCCTGGCTCCGTATTTAAGTTAGTCCGAGGGAGGTGGTGGTCCCTGGGGTTCTGCATGGCCCACCCACGGATTTAATATGTAGCCCAGGGAAGTGGTGGTCCCCGGGGCCTGGGTGGGTCCGCCCGGCCAATCGCTTCTTGATATAATTAGCCCGGGACGTGTTGGTCCCTGGGGCATTTTCAAGCCCTTGTTGAAAATGGAGGGGGGCCCATGCGCCCCACTCCATTTTTTGAATAATCCCTGCATGCCCCCGGGACCTGTCCGACCCGGGGGCTACAATTAAAACAAGCGCGGGAGCCCAAGCTTGTTATTTCACTGCGATATTTGTGAATATTTCACGAAAATTGATGTGAATTAAAAAAAACAATTCAGGCCGTGCATGGTTCCAGGGGAACCCCAAGACCGAGGTTTACGGGTCAGGGTATTTCTACCTTGCACGCTTTTCTTTTTTTCCCCATTATTTTTGTGGGACTCGGCTGAAGCTGAGTCCCAAGATGGCTGCCAACACTTCCTGTAAAAAGGAAAATTGATGGTCAGAATGCAGAACAATGTCATACATTCACCCCAGTGCAGAGATCTGGGCCTAAATCCATCGTTTTTTTGCTCACCATGCCATTCCAGTTTGGAGCCAGCCATTTGCAAATCAGTCTTGACCCTGCACCCAATGGGAACAGTCCAGCCGGAACTGCCAGGCCAGGTCCTCCCTGGACTGGAAACAAGCATCCTAGGACCGCTTTCGGGGTTTACCCCTCATCAGCCAGGATAGCTTGACTCCAGTGGCATGGAGAGCACGGGACCCACGTCTGGGCATTCCCGTCCCACTCGGGGTGACAAATGCAAAAGGAACAATTGATGGACAGAATGCAGAACAATGTCATACATTCACCTCAGTACAGAGATCTGGGCCTAAATCCATCGTTTTTTTGCTCACCATGCCATTCCAGTTTGGACCCAGACATATGCAAATCAGTCTTGACCCTGCGCCCAATGGGAACAGTCCAGCCCAAACTGACAGGCCAGGTCCTCCCTGGACTGGAAACAAGCATCCTAGGACCGGTTTCGGGGTTTCACCCCTCATCAGTCAGGATAGCTTGACTCCAGTGGCATGGAGAGCACGGGTTGAAGTGTTGGCAGCCAATCAGAGCTCTGCATTTCCCTGAACGAGCTTGTTCTTATTCGCAAATTAGCCGCGGTCACAGATATCCTTATTTGCTTTCGCTTAAAGTTCCCACCAACTACCAAATGGATTTACACCGGATACCTAAAAGCGTGATCTGCGATCCAAAATCTACCTTCCTGGCAAATTTGGTGTAATTCTGTTCAGATGTTCGGGCTGTAGTCGTGTTCAAAGCTCCTATGGGAATTAACGTGGGAATTTGTTTTATCCCCCCCTTTTTCTCTGCTCCCGCTTAACGGATCACCCCGAAACTTTGTATGCACAACTAAAATCACTGGCGCACTTTTTCGTGAAGATTCATCAACCAACAGCAAAGTTATAGGCAAGTCATAAAATGATTTTCCTATGGAAACATGCCCCTAACTATAACCACCTACTGGCAAGTGCCAGTAAAATATATATATATATATATAACGAGCTTTGCGGTATATATATATATATATATATATATATATATATATATATATATATATATATATATACCGCAAAGCTCGTTTACCGCTGCCTTCTCCTGAAGGAAAGAACGAGCGTAGACCCAGATTTGGTGCTATTTAGTTTATTGTTGAACACACCGCCAGCCAGCCGACATGACGCGTTTCGGCAGATCCCTGCCTTGATCACATGACAACATTGCTTTGTGACTACTCCTTTTTTTAAATCACAGTATGGTAATTGATCCATAGACATAGACAAAGTATTATGAAACAAATCACTTGATTCTTAATACATGCTTAAATGCATAAAACATTCCATATTTTTAAAATGTAAAACCAAAACAACTCCATTACGAGAATAGTTATTAACTATTCGTTTATGTTGTTTCTGGGAAAATCACTCTTTGATGCATAAATGCGCTATGTGTCCATTGTCTAGAATTTAAATACATGGATCCATACTTTAAAACAGACTTGAATAAAAGGAGTAAGAAAAGTGTAAAAAGATAAGGTGCTAAATGAAGTGCAATAAGTTATAAAGTGCAAAGTGAGCTAGGTGAGCCCGTGTCTCCAATTGTACAGTGCAAGTTTTTCTAAAAAAACCTTGTCATATATGTTGCCTGTATAGTACACCTTCTACTCTATTGGCGTTATTTTTACGGCAACTTTATATTCTCTCCTGTGCAAAAACAGCATGTGCAAAATCGAGCTTGTATAGGAATTTTTGATTTCTTAAAGAGTATTTTTGTATTAATTTCCAAATGTTTCCCACAATCATAAATACATTTATACATATGTAAATAAATAAGTCCTAAATAAATACATATCAATTCTATAAATATACATATCATCTATTTATCAATAAATAACAATAAATACATTTCCAAATGTTAAAAGGGATAAAATTCAATTATACATAAAAAGCTCGTGAATAAGTTCGGTGAGGAAAAAGTACAAAACGTGCAAAATGTGCAAAGATTCAGGGACTGATTGTTCTAACTAATACAGTTATCTGTCATTGTAAGGAAACAGTTTTTTTATTCAAATTTTCTAGAGTCAAATCATATGGTATATCAGGGGGCCTAGATGTTCTAAAGGTAAGTGTACAAGTCCGCACTCATGTTAAGCCCCCCTGGCTGTTTAGTGTCGAGCTCTAGAATGTAGTGGGTTTCCAATCTTCTAAGTTTCCCTTCTCTGTCACCACCCCTTCTCTGTACCGGGACAGTATCTATGACGTAGTATTTGAGATGTTTGAGGTTGTTATTATGATGTTCTTTAAAATGTCGTGCTACCGGGTAATTAGGGTCATTGTTGCTAATTGCCCTAATGTGCTGTAAAACCCGTTTGTGCACTGGTAGCTTAGTACTCCCCACGTAAACCAAATTACAGCTACATTCTAAGACATAGACTGCAAATTCAGTCTTACAAGTCAGATGAAATTTGATATTTTGGGGCTTGTCGTTGAACGCAGTCATATATGAGGTTCTATTCTCTCCATGTGCACATGCCTTACAATTTGTACATTTGAAGAACCCTTTTCTAGCAGTCAGCCAACCTTCTACTTTCTTGTGTTCTGGACTACTCTTGACCAAAACGTTTGCCATAGATACTGATTTCCTGAATGTGATAGAGGGGAATCCGGGGAGGGAACTTCCTATAATAGTATCTTCTTTGACTATATGCCAATTGCGGTGTATAATCTTGCGTAATTGGCGTTCCTGTCGACAAAATGTTAAGATTAATCTCACCGGCTCTTTGGAATTGCTTGAATCTATCTCACTGACCTTTTGAGACCTGTCCCTGTACAGTAAAAGATCTTCTCTGGCCATTGCCCTAGATTTACGGATGGCTGTCTCAATTGCGTTGGAGCTGTAACCCCGCTGCAAGAATCGTTCCCTACTTTCAGATTGATGTTTTTCTAACTCTAGGGTATTGCTACAAATCCTGCGAAGCCGCAGCATCTCCCCATAGGGGATGCTGTGGATTAAATGAGGGGGGTGCGCGCTTGACGCATGCAAAAGGGTGTTGCCAGCCGTTTTTTTACGGAAAAGGGAAGTTGTTAAAATATTGTTTGGTACTGTGACTTTTACATCTAAAAATGAAACACATTCTTCACTTATATCAGATGTAAATGCAAGATTCACGTTGTTAACATTGATAGAAGTAATAAAATCATTGGCTTCTTTCACAGTTCCATTCCATATAATCATCAGGTCATCAATATATCGCAACCAGGATATTACTTTTCCCTCATAAATGGAATCATACTCCTTCCGTAGGACCAGCTCCTCCCACCAGCCCATGAACATGCACGCATAACTGGGGGAGAAGCTGGCTCCCATGGCAACACCCTGTATTTGTTGGAACATCTGCTTATTAAATAAAAAGAAATTGTTTTCCAGACAAAAGATCAACATGTCCAATAGCATTCTGTTGTGTTGCAGATATTCAATAGGTCTTCTTGATAAATAATACTCAACTGCCTTCATACCATCCCGATTACGTATACATGTATATAGAGAAGATACATCTAGAGTTATTAATTGGTACCCATCCTGCCACGTTATATTCTGAATCTTTCGTATAAAATCACTAGTGTCCTGCACATATGATTCCAGTTTATGAACGTGCTCTTGCAGGAAGTAATCTATGTATTTTGATAGATTCTCTAGAGGTCCATCGCAAGCCGAAATGATGGGCCTACCTGGTGGCTTCTCCATGTTTTTATGAATTTTCGGAATGAAGTATATTACAGGGGTTTTTGGATGCTCCTTTTTTAGGAATTTAAATTCCTCCAAACTCAGAAGGCCTGAATTCTTCCATGCTAAAAGTTTGGTATGTAGTTAGTCTTGCATAGTTTTGTATTTCAGGGGAGTGCTTTTCCGATAGCATTCAGTGTTGTTAAGTTGACTATAGGCTTCCGTCATATAATCTGTTAAAGGCCACACCACTAAATTACCCCCTTTGTCTGAATTTCGAATTACGATGTCTCCATCCATTCTCAATTTCGCCATTAATTGGCCATATTTCCTTTCGTGATCAGTAATTTTTCTTTTCTTTTTATTCATAGACATATTTAGTTTCTTAATTTGCGCCACTACCATTTTATTGAATACATCCACAGAATCTCTAGCTGTGACCGGAGTGAATTTGGATTTATTTTTGAAGGGGGTATCAGGTTTTTTCCAAATTACCAATTTAGACCCGTGAGAGGTTTGAGATGGAGTGTTTCCATTGTCTCCCCTTTGCCGGTTTGGTGGATTGATTGGGTCAGACATTTGTATTCCAGTGTCCGACTGTAGATCAGTTAACAATTCATAGTCTCCCACTACCAAGTTGGATGTACTTGGTGCGTCTGCAGATGGCCTTGGCCTGATCCGAGTTTGAGATTGAAGTAGGTGGAATTTACGCAATTTAAGTTTTCGAATAAATTGATATACATCTGCCCTGGTTTGGGTGTAGTCAAAATTGGACTCTGGACAGTATGTTAATCCCAACGAAAGCAGCTGTTCTTCTGCTGTGGTTAGGTTGATTTTTGCCAAATTGATGATTGTATTGGCTTTTTCAAATTTGGGTCGGGTGTCTGCATGGGTTCCTCTATTTGTTCCTCCATGACCCCCGCCCCGTCCTTTGCGTTTCTTCCCTGTGTCGTTTGTTTGCCCTCCTTCTTTCCCTCCTACTCCTTGTTCGCTGTTTTTTGCCGGTTGTTTCCTGGGTCTCAAGGTTTCTCTTCTGATTCGTTTTAGGTAATCTAGTTCTTCCCCCATTGTGAGCCTGATTTTATTCATTTTCTGCTGGTCCTCTCCAACCTCCGCATCAGACTCACTCTCTAACGCGGAACTCAGGTCCGAGGTAGATGGTGCTTCATGTTCCGGCAGCGTGTGGACAGGATGTCTCACTTCTTGTTGGCGCTTGTTAAAGGTGGCATTACGAAAGGTATCATATTTGCGGGCTAATGTAAAGATCTGTCCATTTTCGTAATCTTGTTTGTCCCTCCTAAATTTGTAGGTTTTGCGCTGTTTGATTTTATCCTCCTCTTTTTGGAGCCTAATCATCATTTCCTCACTTAATTTCTTTTTCTGCGGTTGTGGGTCCCCAAGCGCCTTGATTTCCTCATTAATGGCCTCAATTTTGGTAAATATATCTTTCCAGTCAACTTCAGCGTATTTAACTAGTATTTCGACTAGTTTCCGCGAGGAGTCCAGATTGCATTGAGCCCATTCTGCCATCATCATGGGGTTAGGGGTGTTATAGCTAGGCGCTAACATAATTCTTAACCCCCTCGGGATTCGCCCAACATCCAAGTATTTTTGTAGGGATTTGGACTCCCACCATTTGGCTGTCTCTTGTCGCATGAGTTTTTCTAGCGTTCGGTATCTCTCTTTAAGATTATTTCCCCCAGCACTGCTGTCATTGCTGGCACTTCTATTCTCAATTTGCGGTTCTAATGCAACGTCCGCAAATACATCCTCTGCGGCATTTTCGCGGACCCGCAATGTTGCGGCTGACATGGCGGTGTATCTCTATTTCGAAAACAGTTATTCGTTAAGCGTGCGTCCTGACCCGAGCAAGCCTGCTCTGTGGACGGACTTGACGCCACGCACACCTCCCCACCTGTTGTTTATATGCAAAAACAGAAGCAGAGAACTCTGGGTAGTTCTCAAGTTTAGGTGGAAAGCAGCTCCAGTAAGAGCACTCTCAACACAAGCGACACTCTAAATTTGCTCACCTCAAATGTCTGCTTTTCTATCAAAGTCTTTAAGCATAGGATTAGCGCAGTGCTATCCACGCCGAGATAGATATATATATAGAGAGAAAGAGAGAGTCGGGATAGGTATAATTTTAGGGTTAAGTAAAGTAAACCTATTCTTACCTATGTGTGCTGACCTTCACGATATTTCGGTCCTTGATATTATTTCCCCGATATTCTGGCACCACGATATTGTGGAGTCATTATTAAGGATGAGTACCCTTGCAGGTTTTCCCCAAATCCACTTTTTAATGTCTCATTATGAATTAATGAATTTGCAGACTTGTAGAGCCGCAGCTACACCAAGGAGTGTCCCGGCGCTAGTGAACAAGTAAGAGCAGAAGAATGAGGGAGTAATCAAACAGTATGAAGCCATGTCTTCAGCTGTTTTTTAAAAGACGGTCACTCTCTACTAACCATAGATCTGCCAGCAATCTATTCCAAGCTTGCGACCCCAGGATGGAGAAAGATCTGCCTCCTGTTTTTGCTTGTCTAACCCTGGGGATCTTCGCAAAATGACCAGAAGGTGATCACAGAGTTCTAAGGGTAGAATGCAATTGAACCCAATTGGACAAGTACTCTGGCCCAGACTGATGGAGGGCTCTATACATAAGTGTCAAGATTTTAAACAGGATCCTTTTCCTGACACGTAACTAGTGTAGATTGATCAGATGGGTCATCATCGACACCCGTCAGGGAAGATAGAGTACCAGATGGGCTGCTGCATTCTGGACCGTCTGTAATTTCTGCAGCAGATATTGAGGAAGGCATGCATACAGAGCATTGGCATAATCCAATCTGGACACTACCAGGGCCAGGAACATAGTAGTCTGAATAAAGCATGTCACAATGCATGCTATTACATCGTGTGCTTTTACAACGCAGTCGTTACAATGACCGCGTTGTTAGTACGCGATACCTTTACATCGCAAGTCATTAGAACGACTTGCTGTAGGGGGCGCACTGGACTTAGGAATAGTATTATTTTCTATTCCTACTCCAGTGTGCGCAACAGTAGGGAAGGTGTTGGAATTCATTTCCAATACCTTAGCGCCCCTACAGCAAGTCGTTCTAATGACTTGCGATGTAAAGGTATCGCGTACCTAGCAACGCGGTCGTTGTAATGACCGCGTTGTAGTAGCTACTGCAATGTAAGGACAGCGTTGTGAACGCTGTTTCCCTAGTAGTCCTGACAGGTAAAGAGAGGAATTGTAAGAATTTTTTGGCCAAATGCATCAGGCCAAAGAAAGTGAAAACAACTGCTTTGAACTGAGCTTGAAGGGTCAGCTGCTTGTCAATCTTGACACCCAAGTTCTTTACCACTTCAGCTTGGACCTTAGGTGGAGGGGTCTCATCCAGCTAATGTTCTTGTGTATTCAGGGTAACATTATAGCCAAAGCTATGAACCTCAGTCTTATCGGGGTTACACTTAAGTTGATTAAGACTCATCTACTGAAAGACTGCAGATAGGAAGAGCTTGAAGGCCTTTTGATCCATGTCTCATCTTTCTTAAATGAGAAGAGTAGCTGAGTGTCATTGGTGTAGCATACTATTTTGGCTCCAAAGGACTCGACCAAAATTGCCAGGGGGGTCATGTAGATGTTAAACGTTGTAGGGTTAAGGGCTGAGCCCTGGGGCACTCCCACCGACATAATACTCTTGCTGGAGGAGAAAGGAGGCATCCAAACCTCTTGGTATCTATCCTCCAGAAAGGATCTTAGCCAGTTTAGCACTGAAGGCCTGATACCAATCTTGCTGAAATGGGCAAGCAGTCTGGAATGCGGCACCATATCAAAGGTGGCCGAAACATCTAACAAGACCAGTACTGCCTTGCCCCCTGCATCTAGGTATGTTTGGTCTCTTCATATACCTCTAGAAGGGCAGTTTAGGTGCTAAATGTAGGTCTCAACCCAGAATGGCTGGGTTGAAGGAGCTCTTTGGACTCTAAATAACTGGAGAGATGATGATTCACAAACTTCTCAGCAATTTTTGATGAGGCAGGTAACAGGGAAATTGGCCTGTAATTGCTAAGGATGTTTGGATCAGCGTTGGTCTTTTTCAGAAGCGACAGAATCTTCGCTTGCTTCCAAATAGAGGGAACGATCCCAGATATCTGTTAATAAGGGATATTAGCACTGAGTTAATGACATTTGCTCCCTTCGCTAGAGCTGATGGAGGACAAGGGTCTACAGGAGATCCCGATATCAAGTTGAGTATCATGAGTCTCGACTTCTCTAACAAAGTGGGGTCAAAGGAGGAGAAAGCACTACTGATCTCAACAGAAGGGGCAGGGCAGAGGTCAATTGAATTGATTGCTCCAAGGTTGCTTTGAATTTCTGGAATTTTGTTTTTGAAAAAGGATGGCAATTGCTCACATCATATGGTCGATGAATCTACATTGTGATGGCAAACAGTGGGGTCAAGGAACTTTTTGACAATCTTGAAAATTTCAGTGGGCTTATTCTCTGCCTTTTCAATCTTGTCCTCATAAATGATTTTCTTGGTCAGATTAATTAAATTAGAATAGTTTTTGAGAGCCAACTTGTATTTCATTTTGTCCTCTAGACTGTAGTGGCAACGCCAAGCTCTTTCTGATCACAAAGCGAAACCAGTTGTCAAAAATACAGATGTCTGACTCCGGTGTACCAGAGAAAGAAGGTATTGTATTCTCTAGGGCAGTTAACAAGCTTGCCTGGGGGATCTTAGAGAAAAGCCAAGGTTTAGATGTGGGAACTGGAGTTTTCCAACATCCCTTTTGGGCAGCATCCCACCCAAAAGTGAATTAAATTGTGGTCCATCCATGGAAGAGGGAGGGGATCTGATATGCTTAATTTAGTGTTAGAGAAGATCAAATCAATAGTGTTGCCCTCAGTGTGTATGTGGTTAGAAACAAATTGGTAAAAACCAAGTGGAGCAAGAACATTACTGAGGCTGAGCGTATCTTTATTAGCAGGGCAATCCCAATGTATATTAAAGTCCCCAAGTATAAAGCAATGTGTAATTCGAAGTGGGACCTGTGATGCCACCTCATTAAGAGAGTCTAAGAAAAGGACCGGTAGGGCCAGGGGTCGGTAAATCAAAAGGCCCCCAACTAAATGATGGTCTTTCAAAGTAATGTAGAGGCCAGTAACTTCCGCCCCTAAAAGGTCGTTTACTGCATACGTCGAGCATTGATAGATGTCTCTAAAGATAATGGCTATAGCTCCACGTCTTCCGTGCATGCGGCCAAGGGTATAGATCTTATACCCAACTGCAAAAGCGGATTCCAGCAGAGGTTTAGAAGAAGTTGCCAGCTAAGTTTCTGTCATTAAAAGGACATCAGGTCTCTCATAGCAAAGGAGATCGCGAATACAAACAGCATGCTTAGACCACACATTTACCAGCAGGGCTTTGAAAGAGGATTTAGAGGGGATACTTCAACAAGAGTTGTCATAATTAGTCTTAGAGAGGAATACATTAGGCTTCCAGGGACATGAGGTACAAAAAAGGGGAGTATTCACCTCTAAAAGCATGGGTGTGCGTTGGCAAGGAGAAGTATTGCAAAGGGCAAGAAGCTCTTCTTAAGAGTAACTAAGTTAGTCATACCTTCTGATAAATAGGGGGCATAGTGGCTGATGCTGACCACTTCAGGGATGTGGACAGGCGCAGACGGGCTTGCCTTAGGCGCGCCCTCAGCATGCCAGCGGCTCGTCCGCCACAGGACCATCTAAATAGCATGGGAAGATCAGCCAGCGAGCAAGCAGACCTGCCCACAAAAAACACTGGTGCAAAGCAGATGGCGTGATGACTTTACACTGCTGCCATGAAAAAGTAACAAATGTTTTCCCCGAGGTTCCCACACTTGAAACACAAATTCACAGATTTTGCCCCCTGTAAAATCGGAGTACAGTCCCTCACGTTCTACCTTGAAAGAGTTCACAGCAAATATTCCCCCGTCAGCGAATCCCCAAAAATTTGTATGATCATTAAAAGATGCAAGTACAAAGTGCTAACAAATAAAAAAAATAGATTGTTCTTAAAGCAAATTATGTAGATTGTTCTAAAGGCAGTTTAAAAAAAACAGTTTTAAAAGGTAACAAAGACAGCTCCTATTGTCTATGGAGTTTACTATTTTGCTGTTTCCTTTGGCATCTAGTCCTGGCTCCCTGTTCTGGCGGTGACAGTTACAGGATATCTCCCTTTAGCCTGTAAAACCCTTGTTGGCCAGTTCACTATATATCCATGGCACTTGGTCTACCTCTAACACACGAGGCATAACAATGGGTTGAATTCTATCCCGAGTGATTGCCAGTGGTTAGACTATTTGCAAGCATTCATCCCATCACCTTTTCTGTGTTTGATTTTACATATTAACATTTAACTTCATTGGTAAACATCACACATGTGAAATGTCCGTTATAATTTTCTCTCATATACCTCGATGTGTTGCGGCTAGATATCTGAATTATGAGTTAAGCATAATGCAAAAGTCTTTACTTCAGTACTGGTTATTCCAAAGCCTAGCCTGCACTGTTATGTCCTGTTTACTTTGTTTTTTTCCAAGCGCTCAACAAGACTTACTTGATAGAACTCCTTGCGAGAGTGCCACACAGCAACAAATTGCTTTGCAGTTGACTATCACTATTCTGCAAACATCATCCATACCAAAGATATACACACAACAGCCCACTTAGTACACAGTAGACAGCCTTTCCACATGCAACCCACACATTTATCATATAATCAGCCATCATAGGAGAGCCCTCAGCAGTTTCCACCTAACAATAACTAATGCACAACACCCTTCCCATTCATTGCATTTATGTTATAAATTGTATTTGCCTTTGTACAAAACTATTTGTCAATTCTGTGTCACCCTATAACATTCACAGTCAAGTCAAGTCAAGGTAACTTTATTCGGTTCAAATGGACCATAAACGTTTAATATACATATGAAATACTTAAAATTATCATGTCCGATTTATACAATAATATAACTCATGACTCTAAAACTCACAATTTAAAAAAAATTCATCCTTCTCTTCCTTTTCTAAAAACTACTTTAAAAAAACAACACCATTTTCATTTACAATTCATACCGTTTCCTTATTGAAAGTGCAGTTCTGATAAAATTTAGTACAGCAGTGCAAATAACAACAGTAGACAAAGAGCATAAGAAATTAAACCCTCCTGATAGGTACAAGGGCAAATTTCTCTTAGGATTGGGGTAAGGAACCGTGCTCTTGGCTCTTTGTAAAGTGTGCAAAACAGCATAAAGTGCAAGGTGCTTTGTTGTGCTCGATTATTGCAAGGACAAGGGTTAAGGTTCTCGCACCATCCAGCCTGTTTAGGAAAGGCCACAAGAAAGTGCAACGTACCAAGACAAAATCTAGTCATGAGAAATCGGAACTGTGCATTAGTAGTAAAAGACAAGTAAAATTGTTGTTGAAAAGGCGACCGATCTAAATGATATTGCAAACCTGGTTGCCGGCGATGATTATGCGACTCAGCAAAATATGCTTCTTTTATAATCGTTTTCATGTTTGTATGTATACTAGCAGGGTTATCGTAATAATGCCCCAAACCAATTTCGTTAAATTTTTCTTTGACAAAACGGAGCCATGGAATAGCCAGGGCGTTGTCAAGGGTCAGACAGTCCTTGATAATGTCCCTTGTAAACTTTAAGTCCTCTGACAGCCAAATTTTAGCCCAAAGGACCAATGGTGCGATGTTAATTCGGTCCTCTATAAAATCCAGCCCTAATTCACAGTCAGGACACCGTTTCATGTGGAACAGTGAAGACCCTCATTTTGCCTGATGTTTGTTGGTGTTTGCTTGTGTGACATTAGTAGAGGGTAGAAATGTTTTGTGTACATTAGTGTGAAGGTAAATGCCCTAGCTTGCTTTTGCCATTGAGAGACCGATGAAGAGCCTTACGTGTACTGATTGGAGTGCTGAAGGACTTTTTTGTATTGGTCTGGATTGGGTGGTCAGTTGTTTCTTGCTCTGTGTGGAGTAAGGTGTGTTCGAGCTCTGCTTTGTAATGAATGTAGGATATGATATGGTGTAGTGCACGAGAGAGGTGATGCATGTAAACTGGATGTGTGGAGTAAGGGGTGTTCGAGCTACGCATCGTAATGAATGTAGGATATGATGTGATGTAGTGCGCATGAAGGGTGATGCATGCATGCTGGATGTGTGTGTAGTGCGCATGAGGAGTGATGCATGCATGCTGGATGTGCGAGTAAGTTGTGTTCGAGCTATGCATCGTAATGAATGTAGGATATGATGTGGTGTAGTGCACATGGGGGTGATGCATGCATGCTGGATGTGCGGAGTAAGGTGTGTTCGAGCTATGCATCGTAATGAATGTAGGATATGATACGGTGTAGTGCGCATGGGGATGATGCCTGTATGCTGGATGTGTGGAGTAAGGTGTGTTCGAGCTATGCATCATACTGAATGTAGGAAATGATGTGATGTTGTGCGCTTGAGGGGTGATGCATGCATGCTGGATCTGCGGAGTAAGGTGTGTTTGTGCTATGCATTGTAATGAATGTAGGATATGATGTGGTGTAGTGCACATGGGGGTGATGCATGCATGCTGGAAGTGCGGAGTAAGGTGTGTTCAAGCTATGCATTGTAATGAATGTGGGATATGATGTGGTGTAGTGCGCATGGGATGATGCATGTATTCTGGATGTGTGGAGTAAGGTGTGTTCGAGCTATGCATCATACTGAATGTAGGAAATGATGTGATGTAGTGCGCTTGAGGGGTGATGCATGAATGTATGGGTGTGTGGAGTAGGGTGTGTTCGAGCTATGCATCGTACTGAATGTAGGTTGTGATGTGGTGTAGTGTGCATGAGGGGTGATTCATGTATGCTGGATGTGTGGAGTAAAGTGTGTTCGAGCTATGCTTCGCAATGAATGTAGGATATGATGTGGTGTGATGAGGTGTAATGGATGTATGCTGGATGTGCGGAGTAAGGTGTGTTCGAGTTATGTATTGTTATGAATGTAGGATATGATGTGGTGTAGTGCGCATGGGGATGATGCATGTATGCTGGATGTGTGGAGTAAGGTGTGTTTGAGCTACGCATCATAATGAATGTAGGATAAGATGTGGTGTAGTGCACATGATGGGTGATGCATGTTTGCTGGATGTGTGGAGTAAGGTGTGTTCGAGCTACTCATCATACTGAATGTAGGAAATGATGTAATGTAGTGCGCATGAGGGGTGATGCATGCATGTATTGGTGTGTGGAGTAAGGTGTGTTCGAGCTATGCATCATACTGAATGTAGGTTATGATGTTGTGTAGTGTGCATGAGGGGTGATTCATGTACACCGGATGTGTGGAGTAAAGTGTGTTCGAGCTATGCTTCGCAATGAATGTAGGCTATGATGTGGTGTGATGAGGTGTAATGCATGTATGCTGGAATATGTGGAGTAAGGAGTGTTCGAGCTATGTATTGTTATGAATGTAGGATATGATGTGGTGTAGTGTGCACGGGGATGATGCATGTATGCTGGATGTGTGGAGTAAGGTGTGTTTGAGCTACGCATCATAATGAATGTAGGATAGGATGTGGTGTAGTGCACGTGGTGGGTGATGCATGTTTGCTGGATGTGTGGAGTAAGGTGTGTTCGAGCTACTCATCATACTGAATGTAGGAAATGATGTAATGTAGTGCGCATGAGGGGTTGATGCATGCATGTATGGGTGTGTGGAGTAAGGTGTGTTTGAGCTATGCATCATACTGAATGTAGGTTATGATGTGGTGCAGTGTGCATGAGGGGTGATTCATGTATACTGGATGTGTGGAGTAAAGTGTGTTCGAGCTATGCTTCACAATGAATGTAGGATATGATGTAGCGTGATGAGGGTTGATGCATGTATGCTGGATGTGTGGAGTAAGGTGTGTTTGAGCTACCCATCATAATGAATGTAGGATAGGATGTGGTGCACGTGACAGGTGGTGCATGTTTGCAGGATGTGTGGAATAAGGTGTGTTTGAGCTATGCATTGTAATGAATGTAGAATGTGATGTGATGTAGTGCGCATGAGGGGTGATACATGTGTGCTGCATGTGTGGAGTAAGGTGTGTTCGAGCTCTGCATCGTAATGAATGTAGGATATGACATGATGTAGTGCACGTGATAGGTGATGCTTGTATGCTGGATGTGTGGAGTAGGTGTGTTTGACCTACGCATCGTAATGAATGTAGGATATGATGTGATATAGTGCGCATGAGAGATGAGGCATGTATACTGGATGTGTGTGCAGTGCCCATGGGGGTAATACATTGATGATGGATGTATCCACTTGCTCCAAAACTGTATGTTATTGTGGTGTGTGACAATTTTGCTGGTTTGGCAGCACATCCCCAAATATAACATGGTGCTGTTTTGTGTTTCTGTGGTGTAATGGTTCTATCTAGTGTCTGCTGTCTGAGGGTGAACATCTGATGGGACAGTTCAACCCAGTGGATCTGCTAGTCTTTTTCTCTCACAATATTGTTCCTGAAGGCATAACAGCGGACTTTCTTTACCCTTGACTTTAGGGTGGAATGATGTTCTGTCCTCTAAATGTGACTGGAAGGAGTCAGAGTGTCTATGATTTGGGATAGAATGAGTGTATTTTGCATGCGTAGACGCTCTCAGGTGGTAGTTTGAGCAATAATGGGACAGGGATGCTGTTCTGAGTGTAAGCAATACTAAACAAATGAGATCTTACACACTACACAAGCCATCTGACACCTTCATACTTGCAACGGGACATCAACTTCATACAGTTGGCAAAGAGTTGTCTGCTAACCTCCCCCCCTCACCCCCCCCCCAATGATGACAATGTGGAACGTAGAAAGATTCAGATAAACTTGTCTGAAACATAGCACACTGTCACGGTGCATCACATCATAACTATTTACCTAGCAAGTGAGGAATGTCTTGAAATGATCTTCACTGACTGAGCAGTGGGCATATGATCACCAGGTAGAACAAAAAAAACAGAAATGGCATTTGGTACACCCATTCATTGACATAATACACTTCATAGATATGTATTTAGATCCAATTCATTTTACTTTGACATTAATCAACAGGATACATTGATACATGCTAAACAAGACGTAACAAGTCTCTAAGCAACCACGCAACCACACACAATTGATTGACAAATCAATGGAAATCCCAGAAACATGGGAAAAGTCCTCCAGTTTATGAATTGCAATAATGCATGGGGCATCTTTAGAGCTGGTGTGAGTGCTGAGGATGCCCACAATCTCTCAATTTTTAACACCATTCTGCAACGATTGCCTGCCAATATTGCAGGAATAACCACCAATCTTCCTGAACTATCCTGTGCAATGGATTCCCACAGTACTCCAGGAATTACCACCATTGTGCAAGGTCGAACAGTACATACCATTGTGCAGTGGTTGACCACAGCATAGCAAGGATCAGTGCCATGCTGTCATGATCCCAGTTATTCCATGGGTGGAAACCACTGTTGCTAGAACTCCAATAATGTGGGAAAACACCAGCTTGGTTTCCTGGGCCCGCAATATTTACTTACAGGAAGGGTTTTCGCGGTAAGACAAACCTGTCAGAGAATCTCTTCTGCATACAAGTAATGTAGATCAGGGCCCCACCCTCAGCCACCAAAATTAATGATGGTCAAAAGTTGGTATTTTACAAGGGTGCGGAATTAATTATGTGCCATTCTTCTACAAATCATATGAGTAAAAATTATGAACACTGCAGTAGTAAAATATAAAATCAAAGTGAAAATGAAATACATCCTCAAACATAGTTCATCACACCTGTTATTCTAGGGCCTAAATTTGAAATTTGGTGGATTTGTGATATCTGTGAGAAAATAAGAGGCCCTAGACACTCTGTAGGGTCGATGGGGTATCCACAGCTTTCCTGTGAATGCCCCCATTCACTGCACTCAGAGTAAGGTCCTAAGCACCTGATGTGACAAAAGACTGATTGCAAAATACTGGTGAGAAACTGTGACCAGTATTTTGCTACCGGTGTTGTATTTTACCAATCCACCTATGTATTATAATGGGTCGGTTTGCAAATATCTCATTCAGAATGGGTGCCAATTGACCTACCTCCTGCATATTAATGAGGTGATCTCAAATTGTGACTTGCTTCTGTTGGATGCCATCACAGGGATGGTGGCCTGCTTTTGCTCGGCCCTGCTATTCCGACTCCCTATGCTGCTCCTATAATCTGCTGCAGCTCGTAACTAGTGGGGTGTAAGAATGCTCCTTTCGCAGCCAGGGACATTTGGAAGTTACCCAAGCCACTTGGTTTACGCAGCCAAAGAGAACGTTTGAAGAAGGAGTGCCTAGGAGGACATGGGCAAATAGAGCAGGTGGGAGTGCATGGTAAGCAGTGTGGCTAGTGGTCCTGAAAGTGGTGGGGTGTAATACTTGTCACAGGTTCACTTCCTGGTTCTCAAAATATGCCTTAGGTGTCCCCTATGTGTTAAGAATTGCATCCACTGTCCTAATGCCAGAATTTTGTCATGAGTACCTCCTTATGCTAAGAATTGCATAAAATATGTCAGTACCAGAATTTTGCCACTGGTTTGCTTCCCCCAACCAGACCTTCCACCCACGATGTGCCATGGTTGCCAGGTATTACCTCCAGTATTCCAGCGCAACCATTTTTGCTATTAGCGCCCCCCATGGTAAGAATTGCAACCAGTATGTCAGGGTCTACATTTTTCAACTGTGAGCCTCCCCCATGCCAAGAATTACCCTCAATATGCCAGCGACAGCAAGTTATCTTGGTTGTCCCCTGAGCTAAGAATTATCTCTTGTATGTCATGACCTGCAGCAGATTCACAGGAATAAAACATGTTAACAAACACACTCTTACACTCTATCTCTCTCTCTCACGCACACTCTTACACTCACTCTCACTCATACTCACGCACTCTCTTATTCACTCTCTCTCACCCTTACTCACTTTAACTTGCACTCTCTCACTTACTCATTCTGATTCATACTCACTCCCACTTACTGCAACTCACACAGAAATGTACTCATACACTCATGCTCACTAATTTGCTCGCACTCTCATTCACAAACTCACACAAACTCTCACTCTTTCACAATCACTATCCCTCATGCATTCACAAACTCACTTACACACACACTCACTCTTTCACAATCACTGACCCTTACTTACAACTATAGGGGTTTTGATTTGAACTCCTGAGGTAGGCTCCTCTGGCCTCTGTGCCCTGAAGCTCCTACATTTGCTGCACCATTAATAGCAGCACTGCTTACTCACTCCCACTCGTTCTCACAAACTCTTCCTCACTCACAGATTCTAGCTCACTCTTATTGCTTTACTCACTCCCTTGCTCTCGTTTTCACTTATTCATACTCACTCATTGATTCTCACACTCTTTCACTCACATTGACACTCTCAAACACACATAATTACCCTACACACTCTTACTCTATCTCATTCCCTCAATCACTCACAAACACACTTTCTGTCTCACATTCACAGAGGAAAAACACTAGAATTTGTTTTTGCATACCTTTCTTCCTCTGCTGGCAACTACAAGGCTCCATCGCAGCAGCAAAGAAAGTATCCCACTCTGTACATTAGAACCAGCAAACCATGATTCCCAGCAAGGAGCCAGACAGAGCAGCAGAGCCAGGATTAAGAGGAAGACCCACCTCAACCCCATAACCTCCGCACTGGGCCCAGTCCTAAACTTCCATGCATGACTTTGTTCACACATATTTTCCAATAAAGTTTGCCAACACGTGTGTGTTTTGTTTCTTGTGGTATATGTTGGCCGTAGTTTATTTTGCATAACATGTACAAATTACTTTTTGCGTTACAGTACCGTGGTCATAACCCGCTATGACCAGGCCATGAACCCACGTCACGGGGTGTCATGAACCATTTTGACAAGCTCATAAATCTTAGACATGACAGTTCATTATTCAATCCATTTCGCAGTCATAAACCATTTTTACAGGATTGTAAATCACGTGACAGGTCATAAATCACAACGGCTGACAGGTCATAAATCATTCTGACATATCACAATCACCATCTATTAGCTGTCTACCACACTTGTGACAACTCATAGTTTGTTCAGGCCATCATACATGCCGTTTTATGGGGTCATAAAGTTCACTGTTGGTTTTCATGCTGATTGCATGGGAGGGTAGCCTCTCCCTGAAGTTAGACCCCAACTCGCTACCTTGTTTGTCCATTTTGTGCTCTGCCATTCGGCGGGTCTGGGCTGCGAGTGCTGTCTCCGCTTCCTCCCCCTTTACGGCCTACTCACCCTGCCGTGAGGCATCCCAAGGTGAGTAGCCTTCCTCCTGCACACCGCCCTGCCGGTGCCCCTTCTTACCAACAAATGTACCCCTTCTTAGCCGCCACACCGCAAGGGAGGCTTCCGTCTCTCTGCGGCTCCCACATCGTCCTTGTAGATTACTCATTCTTCTTGTTCTCCCTCTCTTTTTTTATTTTTTATGGTGCAGCCTGCCGGTGCCATGGCTGCCCATCGGTTGGCCCAGAAAACTTTTATCCCTTCTACTGTAAGATGCACCCCAACCTGGGCGTAAAGCTCTGGGTGCCCTGGGTTGATCAGGCCATGCCGGATGCTATCCCAGCCATTGGTTTTGCGACATCTGCTGGCTCGCTTAGTTTCCTGCTGGAGCTATCCCTCGTGCTATTTGACAGGGCGCCTCACCCTGCCAGCCTGGCGATTATTTCGGACCATATGATTGTGGTGCTGCCACACAGCTTGACAGCCTCCGTCCAGCCTGTTTGGATGGCATGGAGGAGGCCCCTCCTTCCGAGCTGCGCGAGGTGGCTGCCTCCTAGTTGGATCACCCAGACCTCGGGGTCCCATGCGGATGCCACCTGCAATCCCTTTAGGGTTGCTGAGAGGCTGGTTCCATTTCTCGTAGTTGTGTGTGGGCACAGTCGGATCCTATTCAGCCCCCCAGCATGTCATCTCCACTCACAGATGTCATAAATGAAAGGAAAGAAACAGTCATACACCAATTTTTGGGCGGAGTGATGTAGCACGCCGTACCAAACAAACTCATACCTCAGTTAGTAGGCTGGTGTCACGTTGACTTACCCACAAAGACACATTTCCTGTTTGTACCACGCTGCAAACCAGGAAGGACATTTATGATGTATGGTTTGGAAAAGATATATACATATATATATTTTGTTATAAACGCACAGTAGAACTGCATCACATGAAGCTACCGTCCTAGCTTAAGACAGGAGCGTGTTTCTTTAGCTTTGCTTGAAATTGTATGGCCACTGCTGTCACAAATCGAAATACCAGTTGGGCTACTGCCATAATATGGCAGGGGAGATTATGTTATCATTGTTATTGTCTTTTTTATTTTTTATTTTATTGGTCCCCACTATCCCGGTATGATGTACGCACTCTGTGGCATGTGCCCTGGGCACTACTTAGATTGCAGATGGCAGTCAGTGGATCTCACCGCTCAAACCTAGGGTCCTGATGCCATATTCACTTACTCCGAGGCAGTCAGCCTAGTCTTTTTCTTTTTTTTTAACTAAACATGCCAGCTGGAGCCTGCCTCACATATCTACACAGGTGTGTGCCGATGCCCCAGGAGTCGCCCCCCACAGGCTCTATCGGCTTCTCTTATTCAATTATTCTTAAATTTAAAAGAATTTGATATTGTAGATGCTGGCCCTGCTCAGCATAGGCATCTATTGAATCATGCTTGCATTTTAATTTGTAGGGACTGCGACGCAGCTCTCCCAAGTCTTTTGTTCTGTTTGTAAAGCGTTACCTATAACCCTGTAATGAGAGCAAGGCACTCCCCTTCTCACACACGCCTTTTAGAATGCATGGAGCCCTTTCATGCCAGTTCATAGCTCAATGCCCTACATTGGGTTGGTGACTTGCCTCCTGCCAGTAACAATGGAATCTCTGTGACCACAGCGTTACGCCGGAGCTATCTATTTAAACAATTCTGTGATCTGCATGGTATGCTCTCTTCACCACAGGCAGAGTAACTATCTGCGCTGTTGACTTGGAAGTCACAACTGCAACAAACTTTGACCACCTGCCAGTAGGCTGGTTCATCACCAGTGCTTGTTTTTTTTTTTGAGAAACTGCCGGTCCGGCAAGGAGCTATTCCGCCAGGTCTTTTAACACATATTATGTCTTAGGAAAGCTCCCTCCCGTGGTCGGGCCAGGTTCTGCTGCGCCAGCTAAGGCCATGCGACTGTCATGCGATTCACAAAATAGTCACTAGTCTGGAAGGAGGCATCAGAAATACCCTAAGACTTAGGACAGGAGGGGGGCGTGCAAGAAAAACTAGGGATTCAACTATAGTAAGAACGAAATTGTAATTCATTGAAAAATCATGGCTGGCGCCCAGAATGTGCTGCATTCAGGCAGGACAAAAGTCTGTCTCTCCCAGGGCCCCCCCCCTTTTTTTTTTTAAAAGTTGTATCTGGCACGAACTGAAAACGCAGGTGTCAGATCGCTTTACATGAGCACCAGTTGAATTACAGACGGGCAAATTCAGATCAAATATTTGCCCATGATCACAGGATGTTTGAGCCACCGCTAAACTCGAATCTGGTTCCCCAGCTCCAAAGTTGACCCGTCTAGCCGTTTAGCCACATGAAGCTAAGAGAAAGGTGAGGAGGCATGAAATACATGAACAAATAGATAAGATTGTCCGTCCTTTTCCAAGCCAATATGGAGGCCACTGTATCCTTCATCATCCGCATCCAGCTGCAGAGGGTGGTTCCTAAGTAATCCTTATTGGTGAAGCTAGTGACTGTATTGGATCTGTAGACACCGGTGAACTGACTGCCGTGCGGTCAGTTGTCATCAGTTCTGAACTCCAGTTTCATAAAAACAGTAACCCTCGTTTGCTTATCTCCCATGAATGAAGGCTCATATGCCAGCATTGCATAGAGGGACATTTTTTAACCTCTCCACAAACCTTCCACGTCGGATTTCTGAACTAAAAGGATTCCTAGGGAGAGTACGATCTTCTTATATCGAAAAACCGCTTCTTGTGTTTAACATGTCTCCAACTTAGCAAAAGGCCTTTTTCCGGTTCGGGGTTCGGGTGCCTCGTAACCCACTCGGTGAGCTACGACCTGTGGTTGTGTTCAACCAAAACAGAAGCTCATTCGGGATGGAAACCTGCTGTTCCTTTGCCCGCCTTTGAAACTTCTAAATGACTTTGCTGCCTTCAGCTAGCGCAACACTGCTTTTGATGTAACTTGAAAGAAAGTTGTCCTTCAGTTTTATACCGGTTGCTCTACTTAAACTGATTGCTTCTTTTGAATTTTTTTTTTCTTTTAACCTTTGCCAGCATTGGCAGGATTTGAACCCTGCCTTGGGTGAATCTGTGCCACTAGATGCAAATGATATTGCCTCTGAGCTGTTGCTCCTTAACTCTTATGCCACAACAGGTAATCATGATAAAGGGACATGACATGGCGATGGAACGGTGACGATTAGAAACATACTGTAATGTATGTCTGGCGTGCTGGGTTCACATGGATATATTTATTGGTCAGCAACGCCTTTCCAGTGACTATCAAACTTAATGACATAATACAATGAGGGCTACACCATTTCATTTGTATCGATCGACACGTATTTGCGTGGACGTTTACGAAGTCCCAGAGGATCTTTCGTTCGGGCGCTTTTAAATGCTGTAGTGCCAATATCGGCAACACCCCCTACCCGCAAGCACAGCAATCTCATAATAAAGAACACACAAGACACATTGTTTGTTGGAGAAAACATTGCTGCGGGTTTATTTGCATAAAAATTATGCCAACATGGTGGGTCAACTTACGGGCGATCCAAGGGCAGGCAGCAGTGACACCCCTTAGCTGCCCTGCCCACCTGAAGAGCCAAATTGCAGCGTGGCCTAGCCAATCGGTGCTCACCATTTTGGGGGATCACCCCTTACATCATGTGAACCACCAGTCCACCCATTTACTCACGCCCCTTGAGGGGGCAGAGCGTATCCAGGCAAGCCCCCGTTGTCCAGGTTTACAACCGCCCAAAGGACTAACGGGGCACCGTCGTTCCTCCAGGGTCCTGCCGTAAGGACTTCCTGGGGTTGTTTGGCATTTGCACCCTTGTTGTGCTCTTGAAGAGGGTACCCCTATGTACCATTCAGCCTCTGGATCGCCCTGTAACTCTGCCATAGCTCTCGGTGTGGCACCTGTCACACCCAGGGCCCCCCACCAAGGCAGGCATTCTTACTTACACCCGGCTGATTCTAGGGCATCACCCCGGTCCAACAGAAACAGGTCCATGCCCACTCTAGACAAATGTACCCCATCCACATCTAAACATCCCGTGGACTTGGCATGCAAGAGGCTGTCTCTGAACCATCCAAAACTCCTCTGCTCCGTGAATTTGCGCATGGCACTGTTGACTCTCCTGCAAAAAATTTCCACGGCCTCTCCAGACCTGGCCCCATGCCTAACTAAACGTGGAGTAATCTCAAACCACCATAATTCACGTGCGCCTAATTGGTTGCTCAACTTACACATAATGGATTTCCTCGCTTGCAACAGGACCTTCCTACCCATGAAAGTCAGGTCATTGCCTCCCATGTGTATGACCAAAATGTTGGGAGAGGATCTGCCTCCCACTAGTCTGTGCCGCAGCGTCTTCAGCAAGCTGTGCCAACGCATGCCTGGGAACCCCAACCAGACTATCTCAGTGAAGGAAAACCCATGTCTCCAATTCTTGCTTTCGGCCCATCGCTCCACTCTCGCGATGTAAGAATGGCCAATCACCCAAACCTTTGGTCCTGGCAAAATAAAGAAATGCAGAGTTGCAAGACACATTTTATTGAAAACACTGCACGCAATTCTATAAAAACTACGCAAAATTGCACATAGTTTGCTTCAGAAATAACGCTGCATAGATGTCATTTATACCCCGCATAGCCAGGGAGTCTTACGTATTATTAAACCAATGATACTGTTGAAATCTAAGATTCCCATTTCCATGTTTTGCCGCAGCCCACCTTTTGTGGATCCGCTGGGACCCCTCTGCCTCACTGCAAGTAACCTCGCTACCTAATACAGTTCCCATAATGCACTTGCCTGTCACTGAAAGACACCTGGCAACAACTTGCTCACTGCTGCATAGTGAAGATGGTTTTTGAGCCAAACGTACCCCAGTCCGTGTTTCCAGCATTTATCCTTTATAGAGGCTCCAGTCCGTATGAAGTGTGTGTCAAAGTAATGGCCAGACGTACCCAATAGCCTGTTCCACATTGGTGACTATCCTACTATGAGGTGTAAAGGCTCAGCTATCCGATGAACTTAGAAATATGTGACATTAAGCAAGGGTGTCCTCATGTACTTGCCATGTATCCCCCCTTTCTTACAGGAATTTTGCCTATTTCATCTGTGGTGTTAACCCCCAGACTTCCCAGGCTGCTTAACTGCTAGTGATGTGGACAGTTGCTGACATTAATGGGGGAAACTCCCGGTTGCAACTTGAATTTTTTTTTTTTACTGCCCACCTTAATGTGCCACGTTGTAAGCAATTAGGTACCTAACATATTTCTTCCCCTTGAAAAGATACAATAAACCGCTTTGATCAAGGGGACCTTGATAAGCGCAAAATTTACCAATGACATACCTCTAAATGTCTCAGAGGTGGGGTGGCCGAAGAACCCAAGAGACAGGCAGTGTGCCAAATGAGAATGGCTCTACACAGCCATAAGACCAGAGATACACATCCCTTAAACCCACAGGTACACCTTTGATGTAAGCTCGCCTGCCTATTCACTGGTTTGCCTCCCAGTACCCCTCTACTTGGTGATACGATACATTTTTCTAAGCAAGCCGGCAGTCGGGGTTGCCATCACCATCACCTATCCTCTGCCCATTGTGATCACCCTCCATCCTCATGTGCAGTGGTTCCTTGACTGAAACCAATGGGAACCTTGAATGCTCTTTAATCCACAACTCCACGGCACTCATGGCAAGCACCACTCACTGGAGTGGTGCGTTCTGGAGAGGTATCTAACAACACATGGATGGCCTGGAGGCTATTATAGACTTCCAGCAGTTATTTCGCATACCATAAAACCTTCTTGACAATGCTGTCCCTGCGACTCGTGGAGACTTTGGACGAGATAAGTACAAAACTAATACTAATTCACTTACCTTTGGCTGCTCTAACTTTCTCGTTGCACGCTCCATACGCCCTGGTGGGATAGGAGTCCCAGGGCCAACATCTCCTGTGCCAGGCTTCCCGCGAGGGGTCCAACATCACGGAAGGGGACTACAGGTCCCAGAACTCTTTGCTGCTGCCACAGGTGCTGCCGTGAGGGGGAGGCGCTTGTCATTGCGCTTATAGCGCTGCCTCTCCCCCCGCGGCGCGGGAGTATTCACTTACCTTTGGCTGCTCTAACTTTCTCGTTGCACGCTCCATACGCCCTGGTGGGATAGGAGTCCCAGGGCCAACATCTCCTGTGCCAGGCTTCCCGCGAGGGGTCCAACATCGCGGAAGGGGACTACAGGTCCCAGAACTCTTTGCTGCTGCCACAGGTGCTGCCGTGAGGGGGAGGCGCTTGTCATCGCGCTTATAGCGCTGCCTCTCCCACCGCGGCGCGGGACGCGCGCGGGACATAGCCCGGTCGAAGCCCGGGCCAAGGGCGGGCCCGTCTGTGCCCATCAGGGACCGGATAAGGCCGGGCTGGGCCACCCCTCTGACATTTAGTTTGTGTGGCTGTGTGGGTTGGAGTAGTGAGTAGGGTAAGCTTAGTTGTGGTGCTCGGACATTATGAACAAACGCAAACCTACAGCGGGTGTGGGGGTTGTTGGGACACTTGATGCGTTTCTTACCAGGGCAGAATCAGTGTTAAATCACCAAATACAGCTCACTGAACGTAGGCTATCGCTCGAACCAGTAGTTTCCGTCAGTATTCCTGGACCTTCCCCACTTCTCCCGTGCTGTGAGTTAGTTGCCATTGAAGCTACTGACCAGCAGAGCGGTTCGTCTCCCCTACCTCACAGCAGTCAAACGATATCTCGCTCCTCTAACTTAGGAAATGTGGAAAGTCCTCTTAATACCTCTCTGGTATCTACCAGTGGTCAGAAGCCTAGTCATGTCATTACTGTTGAACCACCGTCTAAAAAGCGGAAAGCCCGAGGACCATTAAAAAATAATCATATGCCCCTTAGATCTGGCAAACGTAAAGGGAGCCTATCGCGAGCATTAGTAACATGATGGCTAGTAGCGGTTTAACTAGCCAGCCTCGCCCAGTGGATGTATGTGTTTCCTCCCACTTGAGTAACGAGGAGATCTTTGTACTAGGATAGAACTTAAATTATCGGCACTGATCGATCCCATAATAAAGAAGTTGTCCCTGATTGAAGAAAGACTTGGCAAAATAGAGATGGGCATTGTTAATCTCCCTCTAAACAATTCCAATGGGACATCGGTGGGTGGGCTTCCAATACAATTGAATGAGAGGTCAGTGGGAGTATCTAGGGGCTTGGCCAGCAGTGTAAGTTGCTCCCCATCTTTGTCAGGTATTGTCACCAAGGTAACACAACCTGACAATCGACCTCAAATCATAAAGCCCTTATCTTCTACTAAGAGGCAGGTAGAGAGACTCACTAGCCCGAAGATACATCAGCCCCCCATTTCTAGTCCTCCGAGTACCCAGACCTTTCTACATCTACCCCTGGAAGCCACGCCACATACAGTTGTTCTGTCCAACGTCCCAGTGCTCCCTTCTTGAGTGCAGGAGCACTGGTCCACGCTTAGAAATAAGGCACTATATTTGTTGAGTGTTAGGACCGGTATCAAGGAACCTCTTTTTCGTGAGTTTAAGATGGTTCGTAGAGTTCCTTGGGTGGGTAAATCCTACAAGTCTCTCCCAGGTGATTGTGTGGTTCTTAGCTTTAGATCCCCCAGATTGGTCCAGCACATATTGGAGAGGGTGTGCAATTGTTATACCAAGGAGGATGATATCAATTGTGTCCCGCTGGGCTTTTTCTATAAAACAGAAGGGAGTATTGGCCATTGAGCGAAGAGGGGCGAACCAAATTTGTGTGGTCAACATACTTTTCAGATTTCCACTTGCAACCAATTTGATGCTTTAACTTCCACGGAAGAAATAGATTGACTTAAAGTTCCTGGCGGCCCGACTAAAACAGGAGCCCTAGCTTATATACGGTCTCTTCGTACTTGGGATGTCTCAGTTTCTGGTTGTGTCTATCGTAGTCGTGCCGACCCTGGGAATGTTTGTGGAACTGGGATGGTTAAAGCACTGGAGGAGAGGACGAGGGAATCTATTATTACCCCCTCGGCTAGCCCTACCCCCTATAGCGTTTTCCAACAGCACAACAGTTTTCCCAGTAAGTCGGTGGTTGTGGGCAATAGTAGTACGGGCGCAACTGACCATCTTTATACTACTGTAAAACGGCTTGCACAGCCATTGATGTCTTTTTCTTCCTGGAATGTAGCGGGGTTGTCTACCAAAACTGTCTCTACTGATTGGGCAGTCTTTATAGATAAATATGACATTTGGTTTTTTCAAGAAACTTGGTCTTTGGCTCCCATTTTCTTCCCTGGTTATCTTAATTTCTCTAAACCAGCGCTGAGGGGCCAGAAAGGTAGACCGTCTGGCGGACTCACATGCTGGGTCAGGCAGTTAGATGGATGTGTGGTGCAGGAAGTTTACATTGACAGTCCCGACATAATGGTATTGCGGTTACGGATGGCTGACGCGTTAGACGTTCTGGTAATTAATGTCTATGCCAGAGGGTCGCCTGGGGGTAAAGCATCATCTGTTGTCGCCCTCCTTGACAAGTTTTTAGGTAGTCTGGGGGGTGGCTGCAACCTGATAATAGCGGGCGATTTTAATTGCACTTTTGAGCCCCTCGATCACGAAGACGGTAATCTTAGTCTGGAAGAGGATGCACAATGGAACATCCCGCAACTAAATTTAAGCCCAATTAAAAAGTGGACTGAGGCTGCACTACAGCTCAAGGGGTTGTGTTTGGAAAGGAGACTCAGAGCAGCCAATGGGAGGACGCATTCAGATAGTGAGGGTACTCACACTTTTGATAATGGATCAAGAAGTAGTCGCATTGACTACATATTTCTTAATGTGGAATTCTGGTCTTTTATGTTGGATATGGTGGTCCAGGCGCGGAATGAAAGTGACCACAACCCGCTGATTCTAACCCTAAAGATTCCTGGCCTTTCTAGTAATGACTCTAGGGCCGCTGAGGACAAGTTAACCGAGGCCATACTTACCAATGATATGAGGAGAGTTAGATGGGCTAGGCTGGTGGATAACAAGGGTGATGTGGCTGAGATGAAATCCTTGGTCGTCCGCTCACTCTCTATTTTACATGAATGCGCCTCCCAAGAGGTGGTAAACCACATTATCCCCGAGGTCCACAATGAGCTCTTTGGGAAGTTAAAATGTTTTTTTATTAAACCAAATAAACAAATGAGGGCTCCATTCATTAAGGCAGCCTCCTGGTATAATAAGGCTTGTAGAGAGGCTTATAGGTCACTGGCTAGGGCTATTAGATCACATGCAGCGGGGGATATAAAAAAAGCTAGAGCTAGGTACAAGGCATCCCAACTGCAAGCGAAGAAGGACTGGGATGAGTCCCGATGGCAGGACTTGCTTGTAGCAAGCAAAGAGCGAAATTTGACGCATTTCTGGCAACTTGTTAAATGGGGCAGTGGAGTTATATCCCAAGTTCCCACGAACCATGTTGCTCCAGAGGTGTGGGTGTCCCATTTTGAGGCACAGTATTTAACCACTAGTTGTAGTGATCTTATCAACCCCCTACCTGTTTTGGATACCAGTGCCTCCTTTTCCTGCCTCGAGGTGGAAAAAGTGTTAAAATCGATCCCATGAGGTCGGGCCCCAGGTCCAGACTGTATTCCGGCTGACCTGTTTGTATCGGACAAAGAGAACTGGGTCCCCTATATTAAATATCTCGCAAATGCAGTAGCTAGTGGCGCAGCTATTCCGGATACTTGGTTCGGTGCTGAAATTTTACCTATATTTAAGAAGGGTGATCGTTCCCAGCCAGGCAATTACAGGCCAATAAGCCTTATTGATTCCATCCAAAAAATAGTTGCAAGGCTCGTCTTAGTCAGAATTCAGGCCTGGATAGACGAGATGGACATTTTGACCCCCTTACAGGCAGGGTTCCGTCCCCACATAAGTACCATTGATCAGGTGATTAGGTTTGCTCTTGTTTATTGGAAGGAAGTTGCTATTGGTGGTGGCACGATTTACGCGGCCTTTGTAGATCTTAAGACCGCGTTCGATCTATTTCCTCGTGCCAAATGTGGAGTGTATTTCAGGCTCTGGGGATGCCCTACGAACTACTAAGTATCCTGGTTAAATTGCATGAAACCAATTATGCACAGGTTCGTTGGGGGAAGCAGGGGAAAGTTACCGAAAGGTTTGTGGTAACTAAGGGGGTCCGACAAGGGTGTGTACTGGCCCCAACCCTGTTTTCACTCTTTATTAATAGGGTGGTCCAATACTTTACATCCCATCCCACTGATGCTCCAATGCTGGCAGGAATGAAGATACCGCTGCTCATGTTCGCGGACGATACCCTGCTACTTTCCAGAACTCAGAATGGGTTGCAAGTGGCACTGGAGCGTTTTGGGGTTTATTGTCGCGAGCATGAGCTAGTGGTAAATGTGGACAAAACGAAGTTCATGGTGTTCCATAGGTCAAAGGCCGTGAGGGGGAGGGTGTACATGGATAATGCCCCCTTGGAGCAGACTGACACCTTCACCTATTTAGGGTTAACTTTGGGTAAGAAACTCAGCTGGAAATCCCAGATTGACCTGCTGACACTTAAGCATTCCCAACTCGCAGGTGCATTGCTTAAAGAGCATAGGCTCTCTAAGACCAAGCCCTTAGCCCCTGCGTTAAAGATATACAACCATAAAATAGGTTCATCATTGTTGTATGGGGCGGAATTATGGGGTTTTAATGATTTAACATCTTTGGCTGTCGCACAAAACAAATTTGTGAGAGCTTTGACTGGCCTTCCGCAGTCTACTCCATTGCGGCCTTTTTTGTTCATAAAATGTGGGAAATGCAACAAGCGATCCATTTTTGTGAAGAAGCGTAAAAGACCTTGTATACGAAACTTAAGTGTTTGAAAGGACAAAACAGCACAGTCAAAGCAGTTCATTTTTTAACAATGATCCTACCCCTGTCCAAAAGTGATGTATGCATTGTGCACATTACTGTCTGTTAGAGTTAGGCCCCATTTAATATGAATATCATAGATATAAATGTGTATTCTACGGCTTCTGTTCAATATGCCCCAGTCGTACAGAAATGTAGGTGATTTGAGAAAACTGTTCCCAAACCTAAGTAACGTGGTTAGGGAGCCAATTAACACCGCTTTTTTGACGGAAATATATTTTCACCAACAGACACGCAGGGGGGGTTGACTAAAAATAAATTATATTTCATTATTTAGCATTCATATGTGCCATGCTTTCAACTCATTTACTAGCCTGGCTACATGCTTACGAAAAACAGCTCAAAAACGTTCTTACCAAAATTATAAACTGCAAAGTCCAACTTGAGGAATTTTCATACATGCATGTATGTGACCTTTGTATAGAGCGAGCCTAGCCAAAAAGGCAGCAGTGCGTTTTACATGGTCAACAAAATAAACTGGTGCTATTATGGGAATCGTTTGCACACTTCGTTTTATCTGACAGCACTGGCCGTTACTCCACAACCTCGCCCTCAGAATATACTGCCGCCGTCGGGACTCACACCCGCTCCCCCATTTGGTTACCCGCATCCCTGCTCATAGTACCCTAGGGGCGAATAACCCCGGAGTTCCACCCCGCCATGGGGGCGGGGTGGAAAAGATGCCGCCGAGCCCAGCAGGCACCCAACCACGAGAAAAGCATCCCCTCTGGCAACATGGGCTCCCTGGGCAAGAAGGTCTCCCGCCGAACAATAATACTGGCATGCAGGCTGGATACTTTGTCAACCGTGGTGTGTAGGGAGTGAGTGTGAAAGAGGAAGCTTTCCACTGCACACTACAAAGTGACTCATGTGAGAAGGGGATGCCCCTCAGACCATGGCAATGCATCCTCTGTGCGTGCGCCAGGTTCAGAGCAGCACGATTGCGCTGTGCCATGCTCTCTCTCCATTCCCCACTACTGCAGGAGTGTAACAACTGACGCCGTTTCCCAAACTCACACCCACCTCGTACAAACGGGAGAATACCTGTTAGTAAAATGGTCTGTGAACCCTCCTTCCTTACACTCGGAGGTCAGACAATGCCCACGATGATGACGACGAACCCGGCGAGACTGGACAGCGTGTCCAGCAAAGTAATGCTGCTGTGAAAATAAATAGAGGCCTTAGCCATCCGACACACCATTCTCCCTCTTCTGCCATGCCAGTCGATAGCAAGATCTAAGGCTTTTCTAATCAGAGCTAGACAGACTAATGCATAAAGGTGGCGAATTTCCAAGTGATTCGCTAACATATTGGGGGCGCGACTGGATCTTATGCTGCTGATAGATCAAGCAAAATTTGAGACGGTCTGTGGTGTACAACGGCCTTGTGTGACAATGCCTTTTCACTGGGAGGTGTTAAGCCAGGGAGCTTTTTGAAGGATTGGTTGGTCGATAAAGATCATGTCCTATGCACTTTAACCCAGTTACAGCATACACACTAGAATTGTTTCGCACAAATAAAAGATGAAACAAGATACTGCGCGCCTACAAAATAATGGGTGGGATGCGTACGTAGACTAGTTAGATGGAGTACAAGATTTCCAAAATCGGAGTGGTTATTCATTCATTGCTGACCTCACAGCATTCCTTTAATTTTGTCCTTATTTTTTATTGTAATTATCATGAAATCTAGAGTCTCATGAGAACGAATACACTATATCACTGTAGAAAGCAACATGAAGCATCAATCACTTGCATAGATCACATAAGATGTCAAGTGCGTGGAACGACTGCTTCTTTTATTTTTGCAGGATGAGCCTCAGCCAACCACAGCGGCCTACCGAAAAACACGCGTGCATCTCCCGTGTGCACGGCGTGTGGTGGGTCTCCTAACATGCTCACACGCGGGGTGTGCCACAACACTGCTTTGAGGCAGAGGCAGACACACGGCCCCCTCCGAGGGCCCCGAACCCGATTGGCCCCCCGATACCCCCCCACGGTGACACGCCGAGGTGAGCTCGCGGCCTCCTCAGCAGTAGAGGCAACCCCGTGCTAGAGTGCACATTTTTGTCCCCGAGCGGCCACCCGGTGAGCCCATCCTATGCCGAAGCAAAGGCAAACCCAGCCCGGGTCCGGAGATGGCCACCCCACTACCCCGGATATTGATGCCCGACCAAGGGGCCTGTTGATCCTGCCACGGTGTCCCTTCCCAGTGCAGCGCCCTGCCCATTCACGCCCGACGGGCGGAGGAGCTGGCCGGCAGAGTGTGGGGGAGTGGGTGTTCGTAATGGAGCCCCACACAGGGACAATGGCACCCCAAAGGAGGGGGGGGGAGACTCACCGCCAAACGCACTAAAGGCGAGTCCGGACCCGACACAGCTTGTCCAGCGGGAGAGAGACGGCGTGAAGTCTCAGCGCAAAAGGATCGCCAGGTGGGCGGGGGAGGTAGATATACCTGGCTCCCTGCCCACTGGCATGCTGGAAATGACACAGGACGCGCAGGATCCTGAGAGGGTCCAAACACTAGACCAGTCGGTTGTGTGCCTTCATGTGGCACTAAGGTAGCCGCCCTCCTATGGGGCCCCCTGCGTGGGCCGCGGGCAGCCTCATTCGTTGCTTGGTGATAAATGCGCAACCCAGTTTAAGCCCCACGATTTAAGAATTACGCGGCGTAAATATTTCCTACACTTTCCAGTGTTTCAATTAGTCACATTCAATTATATAAACCCGGGAGTCAAAATGCTGAATTAACAATAAAATCTGCTTGGTGTGAATCATTTTCATTAAAAACCAGCACTGAACTATGGGACAGTGTCGACTGCCCTCTACTGCGCACACGCCTTGGTAGCATGCCTCTTCTCTGACTAAAAGGCAGGAGGAGGGGCTGCCCGGGAAATAGTACAACCCGTCACTGCCTTTGATGTAGCCACCAAGAGACCCGTTTTTCAGTTTTATACCGCACCAACTAATATATATATTATCCGGTCATATCCTAGGCTGCTGACCCCAGTCTCGAACTCCAGTCAGTAATACATAACAGTACGTGGTTACGCTGATTAACCTAGACAATCGTTGCGTAAAGGTAATAATTATTAGACCTCAGAATGATGGTAGGCTAACCCACCCCCTTTTGATACTCGAACCTGTGACTTGTAGAACGCTGCATTTTTACACGTTGAGAATCAACACACTTAGCCATCTCACCGGCTGGAGCGGTTTACTTGAGCACCAGTTACCTTTCACATGGGCATAATCATTTTTTTTTTTTTTTTTTAAATCACTGGAGGTCAATCTTGAACCGGTCTACCCAGCTCGAAGTCGACTATTATTTTTGTAGCTTGACTATCCCACCAACTCGCCCAGGGAGTATAGGACCCATACACGTTAGTGGGCGGAGGGAGTAAGTGATTTGCCCTAGAGACACAGGCTGTTGGGCCGATGCCGAGAAGAACCCGAGGGTGGGGGACGGGGGGGGGGCACGGCCCGGGCTCAGGGGAAAGGACCAGCGTGGCGGCCCCGCTGTGGGCCTGCCGGTCTTGGAGACCACCTTACACCTTTTTACCAGTGCCTGGGCACAGGGGTGGAGAGATCACTCGAACCCTTTCTCCTTCTTTTTCTCTGTTGGCAGCTGCAGCAGTCACGCCACACACACTCTTTCCCCCCTAACCGATCGGAAAAAACCCAACAAAGCTGGGCATGCCACCTTCACACCACAGCTTATAAAAACCAAAGCGCTTCAAGTGAGCACCAGTTCCTTAACCTTGGTAGGTAGAGGAGCCTGCCTCCTGATACCAGGTAGGCAGCCCCAGCGCTACGTCATTGCCTCTCCCACCCCAGGGAGCTCCGCACCCTGCAAGCCACTCCTGGGCTCAAAGCCACAGCACGCTCTGCTACCCCGCTTGATTATCACACCCCTACCGTTTAGTGGGCAGAGGGTCATCGTCGGCTCATCACGGCCTCTTTTGGTCCGCGGCACTGCTGGGCTCCTCACGTCCCCGGGATGGCTCCATTCGCCTGGATGCAGTGCTGATCAATTCCTGACGATGGAGCAGTGCAGTGAGTCGTGCGGCAGACCAAGCTGCTCAGCTGCCTCGGGAAAGCCGCCCTCGGACGTTGCCGCTCAGCTGCTCACAAAAAGTTGTACAACGCACCGCCCCAGCTTCCAAAAGTAACTTGTGCTGGGATGGCGGTGCGCTTATAGCCCCACATTGTCCCCTCCTGACATGTGGGGCGTCTCCCCATGGGGGGGTTCAAAAACATCACCCGGCCACCCTTTGGCCAGGTATTTTCGCACCTCCTTTGGCGCGCACTCTTTCTGGGGAGGGCTAGCCTCCACCTTTGTTGGGCGCACTGCAGCAGCCCAAACCGGATTTCGGGTCCCTGGCAGTCGTTATGGCACCGGCCCGATAGGCCCCCTTCAGGGGCGGCACCTGCTAATCCCATCTTCTTGATGTGACAGGAAGAACAACCCTATTAGAAGCTGGGACAGTGTTGAGGATCCTGTCCTGCTGTTCTGTGTGGCTCCTTATTGGTCTCAGGGATGCACTGATGTGCACCCTGACAGCCCCATTTTAGCAGATATGCAGCGCTGCCTGAGACATGGGAAGTATGTCTGCTGAATAAAATGGATTGTGCCAGTGTGAGGGTTCGTAGTTTAACTACGCCATCTCTATCCATGTGTGGGGCAATGTGATGTCCGAGAAATAAAAACACATCCGCTTGTTTATGCCTGCTTCAATAAGGCGTTACTTTTTTATACAAGCCTGGTCTGGCTATCTTCATAGATCATTCTTTGTGTCAAAACCCATAGATGTTTGTGCTGATCCGCACTAGTGATCCAGCGTTCAGGAACTGACAAATGTTATCATCTGGATCCAATTCAATAACCCTACAGTCCCTAGTACGCTGGGTGAGTTTAAACCAAACTTACCAATTTGTTCATTCTATTTATCTTCTTTTTTAGTGATGAATCTTTATAAAGTTAATTAGGATTTGGCAAAATTAATATCAGAATTTACTATAGAATAATCTTTCATATAACTAAACAATTATACTAATAATGACAAACTCTTTGAAAGTTTTAAAATGCTTTATCTAAATAAATGTGAATTGCTCATCAAGTATAATACAGCTCGAATCATAGATCATCACACAAGAGGAACATTAGCAATTAAACTTTAATAGTACATCTCAATTGTCAGCGCAATGAGTGAGTGGATAGGCGTAGAGACAAAAGGAAACATTTGCAAATAGATTTATGCAAATTCAGAATATCATACTAACTAATCTCGCAAGGTTTCTAGAAATCAGGAAAAGCTACCCTCTGGCCATGAGAGTAAGCTAGGCCCCTCAAGAAGAGGCAAGGAGTAAAGTCTAAGAGTCAGGATTAGCAGAACAACAGCCAGCCCATAGAATTAAGAAACAGCAACACGGCTCTCTCCTCTCTCAAAGCAAAGGAAAAATGCTCAAACCCCACCCACTTACTACTACTAGTTTAACTCAAAATTCACTAAAAGTCCAACCCTCATTGTGTCATCTCAAATGGTTTTATGCTTTTCGATTGGTCCAAACAAGGGGTGTTCAATCACACCACTCTCGATGTGCCTAACTTTCAAACGTCTTATTGTTCTAACTTCACACACTGTAATTACTTCCAACAGAGGAAACTCTAGTATCAGGCTGTCTTGTTTTGTTCATCTCTCCTTCTCACTCATTTATCAATTTTTAGTACAAATGTCCTCATGCTCCGCTCGGAAGGAAGTTCCATCCTTTTTATTAATCTCCTTTCTGCGCAATCTTGGTCATCATCAGGAACTTGCGAAGGACACATCACATTTTCTTTCTCTCTTCTACATTTCTAATATGCCATGTTAATTCTAAAATGACTCTCTGGCTTTTTCTGCAGGGCAGTAAGTACACTTCTAGAGAAAACAAATACAAGTGTTATTTATCATTTTATAAAAACGCTCTTTGAATGCTTTCACTTGCTCCCTCTTCTTACACGCTGCTTATTATTTTCTAGTTGTTAGTGAAAAATAAACTCTTGACTTTTTTTGCATGTGCATTTGCGGCCTACTCTATAACTCCCGGCGTGCGCTTGCGCAGTTCTCATTTTTCCCCTTTCAGTCTTGTGTGGTTAATTTCACAACATTTGGTTAATGAGTCACACGTTGAGGAGTTCAATCCGAGCAGGTTTTATTTCGGAAAAACCCTGCTCCATCAATCCCCCCTTTGATGGCGACTTAAGCCATCATAAAAACACAACCCAAAAATCTGATTATCATCATTTATACTACTTAAAAAGCAGTAGTTCTCTTTTGTTTCAACATAACTCCATCTACATCCTTTACTATTTCATAGTAATTTCCTCTTCTATCTTCCAATTCTATTTCTTCTCTCTTTCTCTTCCTTGCTCTTCGTTTAGTATCCAGTGTTTGTCTCTTACACTTGCAACACTTATATATCAATACAAACATTAATACCCCTGTAGCAACAGCAACTATAGGTGTTAGTATTTTCCCTAGCATGCTATTACCAAAAGTAGAAAACCAACTACCCACTGAGGAGCAACCCTTACCAAGTCTCTCCCAAGCACCATCAACCTTCAGTTCGGTTAAATCTTCCAGCAAATGTGTAATATTTTTAATATATCCCTCCAGGCTCTTACTTTTATCAGGGATATAAGTACAGCACTGTTGAATGTTCAACATACTACAGACTCAGCCCTCTTTTGCCAATAATACGTCAATAGCAAGTCTATTCTGTAAGACCATAGATCTTATAGAAACCATTTCTGTATCAATCATTAAGAACCCACCAGCAGTGTCTGTTGATAAACGATCAACCACTGTGGACAATTTTCTAATTTTGTGTGAGTTTAAAATTACCCCAAATGAAGGTATCAATGCTCTGAAAATATCACCCACAATTTCTGCAGCACTAATTTCCCTTTTATTTCGTGTTAATCCACTCTTCTTTTCATTGATTCCTTGACTTTTATCTAAATGATAGACCTTTGGAAAAACTGTCCCCATATAACAACACCCATACCAATGTGCAGGCAACCTATAGTAAGCATTTTTACCACACACATAATATATTCCAGGGAAAACAGGGTCAGTACCCCCTCTTATTCCCCAACCTCCTGTAATTTGGAAAACATGATCACATTCACTAGAGCCAATGAAATAATTGTTAAAATCAGTTTTTAGTCTAAGTAAGCAAAGCTTTCCCTTATGATGCCAATCCAGAGTCACTGCAGCATATTTCTCACCCTTTTTTATAATCACCTTCTCTAATAGCCCAAGGAGGTACACAGGACTTTTGCTCAGCAGCTTTTTCTTTAAAACCCTGTCTTCTATCTTCCACCAAATTTATAAATTCAATTTCTTCCTGACGCAAACTACAGGTTAGATTAGTACGATGTGCATATACAGTATCTATTGTTTTAGTCGTATGAAAAAATTCACCCCTATATTCTGCATTTTTTGCTCTATTTACCCTATTCATATTCTTTCTAATTGGCACTTCAGAAAACACTTAATCATAATTTGAGTAATAATACTGCAAGTTTCCTTTTTCATTGAATAGACTTGTTAGTACACTGCACGAACCTCCATAAGTTAAAGGAAGGTGATGATAAGTCACCCCCTCAGACACAGATGAAGGTAATTGCATGCACACATAACAATCTCTCACATCCATAGTATCAACGTATTCATACAATAGTTTAGCAAAAACATTTAACGAAAAATCATTAATGGAGTTATCCTGATGATGTATATTATCACCTGTTATTTTCTCAATATTAGTTTGTGGTTCTACTTTAAGATTTCCCACATCTACTTTTTCACTCAGCACATTATTAGTAATATTATTTTTAGTAGGGTACATAAAATAAGGTACAACAACAATCAGTGTTAACCAAACAAACATTAGTAGAAAAACACTTACAAAGCAAGCATTAATACATCTACGTTTAAAACTTTGGTTTTGATATCCAGTCTCTAGTAAATTTGCCTTTGCCATTTTCTAGAAAAAAGAAAATCAAAAAACTAAACTATATATATAAAAAACTAAAAATAGTGTATAGTGTATCCAAACACTTCTTAGGACTTATTGCTTCACCCCTCTCTTTTTTTTTTATAATATCTTCGCAGCTTTTAACTTAATTCCAGTTTAGTCTTCTGCACTCTTTTGAGTGATCTTCCCAATCTTCTGCACCCCAATTTTTGTCACAGTTCATTTAGGGTGACTCATAACAGTTCTTGTGACTCGACTCTGCAACAGTCTTTTCTTCATACTGATCTGTGTTTTCAACTGTTTCAGTCACCACGTATGTCCATTCAGGTGCTATGTACTTTTTGTTCGGAACCCTTGCCCTTTTTGTTCTCCGAACTGTATCTTCTTCAGAGTCACTTTGTTCTGTTTGGCTCGATACTTCTATTATTGCATTTGGAACTTTTTCTTTCAGAGTGTATTTCAGTCTTTTCACTCCCTTTGGCCATATATCTCACTTTCTTGACTTTTTCACTTTCACAGTATCACCAGATTCAATACTTTGTTCACAAATTCTTTTGTTTGTTTCTTTTCTCGTTTGCTCTTGTTCTTGAATCATCATTGGTATTGACAACAGTCTCACAAGACCCAGCAGCTGGTGCCCACTTTATTCTACTTTGTTCAGGTTCAGGCTCTCCTTGACTCTCAGCCTGTTCCTGCTCTTCTTCTGGTCTTTCAAGTGGACTTGGGACTCTTCTTGTGTGACTTGCATGAATCCAATTCGGTAAGCCGCCACACTTCACTGCTGTCGTTGTCACCAGTATCACTTGGTATGGCCCATGCCTACGGGGTTCCAAATACAATTTTCTCACATGTTTCTTCACCAGAACCCACTCTCCTGGACTTAGGTCATGTGCTTGTTCTTGCTGTATTGGTGTTGCAACTTCTCCAACCTGATGAGACCAGAACGCACTACATCAGCCAATCCTTTGCAATAATCGAGCTCTAGATCATCAGTTATATACATCAGTTGATTTGTTGGGACTATTGGCTGCCTCATTGCTCTCCCCATAATCACGTCATGGGGCAATAATCCAGTCTTTTTATCAGGAATACTTCTCAGACTCATCAAAACTAAAGGTAACGCATCTGGCTATTATAGTGCTGTGGACGCACACACTTTTGAGAGTCTAGACTTAATAATGCCATTAATTTGTTCAACCACGCCTGAAGCTTCTGGTCGATAGGCACAATGTAATTTTTGCTCAATTTGTAATGCTGCACAAATCATCCGAATTATTTCATTATTAAAAGAGTTCCTCTATTTGTTTCTAAAGAGACTAGAGATAAAAACCGTGGAATTATCTCTCTTAGTAGCAATTTAGCAACTGTTAGACTATCATTTTTTCTTGTTGGATAAGCTTCTATCCAACGAGAGAACAAACAAACCACAACCAACACATATTTCAAACCATTACATGGAGGCAACTCTATGAAATCTGTTTGCAGTCGGGTAAATGGTCCTGCTGCTTTTCCAATTCATCCCCAACTGACAACAGTCTTTCTTCCTGCACTTTGCTGCTGGCAAGTTATACACCTTTGGCAAAGACTTTCTGCAATGACTCAGAATTTTGGGTTATACCAAGATTGCTTAAAAAGCCTGATCATCGCATCTCTCCCTTCATGTGTTAAGCCATGATACATCCTTGCCATCTGTGATAGCAGGCTGTCTGGCATTATTGGTCTCCCGTCTGTATACACCCACACTTCATCTTCAGCCCTTCGTATACATCCTGCCTTGATCCGTGTTTCTTTTTCCTCCTCACTAGCTTCTTCCTGCAACTGTCTAACTTCTTCCCATGTCTCCACAGAAGAGAACATTAGATGACAATTTGTATCAGATTTTTGTGTTTCTTTGTTTATCGAAATTTAATTTTGAGCACAAAATCGTGCAACTTGATCAGCATATCTGAGCATGTCCAGAGGCTGGACAATTATAGGCCAATATCTCTCCTCCCCTTTTCGGCTAAGGTGTTGGAGAAACACATAGCAAAGACTCTCAGCTCCTTCTTTGAAAAAGCAAACTTCCTAGACCCACCTCAGGCTGGTTTCCGCGCAGCCCACTCCACGGAGTCCATTATTCTGTCTGTAATGGATGACCTATAGGGGAAGGCAGATGTCGACAGCACTCAAGCACTGATTCTCCTGGGCCTGTCTGCAGCCTTTGACACCGTCAACCACAACATCTTGGTGGACCGTCTGGCTGCAGCAGGTCTCAGTGGCACGGCCCAGAAATGGTTTCAATCATTTCTTGCAGATAGAAAACAGTCAGTTTGGCTCTCTCCGTACAAATCGGGTACAGTAAATCTGAAGTGTGGAGTGCCACAGGGCTCATCCCTATCCCCACATCTTTTCAATATATATATCCGTCCTCTTATCGTTGCGTTACGACAGATGGGAGTGCAAATCTACAACTATGCTGATGATATGCAGCTAGTCTTCCCCATCAATGAATCTATAGAGTCTCAGGAATTTCTTAAAAAATCCATGCTGTTCATCATGAAATGGATGAACAAAAATCAATTAAAACTAAATGCCGAAAAAACAGAAATCATCATCCCCAACAATAAACTCCAGCATTGGACCCCCGCCCACTGGCCCTCCGAGTTAGGCCCGCCTCCAGCATTAAAAAACTCGATAAAAAGCCTAGGCATATACATTGACTCAGACCTAAACATGAACACGCAGATTGGAGTAGTTACCTCCGCTTGCTTCCTCCAACTGCGGAAACTGAGGAAAATCAGAAGATTCTTCAGTAGAGAGGCATGTATCCAAATTGTCATCTCTTTGATTATGTCAAGAATTGATTATGCTAACTCTATATACCTAGGTCTTCAGCGCAATCAGATACATCGTCTACAGCTAATACAAAATCAGGCAGCCAGAATTATATTCCAACAAGGCAGACGTTGTCACATCAAGCCGCTGCTAAAAGAGTTGCACTGGCTTCCAGTGGAGCAACGCTCCAAGTTTAAAGCCGGTTGTATTCTTTTTAAAGCCTTGCATGGGACCGGCCCTAAGTACATTTCATCAAAAATTCACAAGTACATCCCCCACCGTACTTTAAGATCTATGCACATGAACTACTTAGAGGTCCCAGTTTGTAGACGCAAAAGAACAGGAGGCTCACGCTTCTCAATATTAGGACCCAAACTCTGGAACGCCCTTCCGCCCCCATTGAGACTTGAGTCAGACCTCTTTCATTTTAGGAAGATGTTGAAGACCTGGCTCTTCACCCAAGCTTACAGTTAGACCAGGACCATCCGTACCAGTAACTCCTTTAGGAAAGTAACTCCTCCAGCGCCAGGAAACCGTTGGTGAACGAGCGCTATAAAAGTTCCTATTAACATAACATAACATATCTGTTACCACTAGTCACATAGTCATTTCCAGAATTGTGTGCTGAACATTTCACCACCGCAATCTCTTTTGAGCAATTGTAATGCAACCAGCAAATCCTTTACATTATTGCTGTTTCGAATTGGTGAACCTAATGTCAAAAACCCACGCTGCATCCACAATTGTCCAAAGTCATGCACAACCCCAAAACCATATTGACTTTCAGTGAATATGGTTATTCTCAGATTTTTGCCAATTATACATGCTCTGGTCAATGCCACCCGCTCAGAAATTTATGCAGAACTTATACCTTTCAAGCATGAAGCTTCAAGAACCATGGCCACTGTACAGACTGCATAGGAAGCACGAAGAGTGCCCTTTTCATCTCTCAAGCAAGATCCATCCACAAACATCACACAATCAGATTCAGGCAATGGTGTGTCTTTTATATCTGGCCTTGGCTTTGTACACAATTCAGTCACATCCAGACAATCATGATCTGCTTCATCCACCACTTCCTGACAACTCAGATTTGGTACTAATGTAGCTGGATTCAAATTCGTACATCTTGTCACAGTCACATTCTCTGCTCCCAGTATCACACTCTCATACCTTGTCAATCGACTACTCGTAAGATGCTGTGTTCGAGTTCGTGTCAACAAAATCTCAACAGAATGTGGCACATACACTCTCAAAGGATGTCCCATCACAATCGATTCACTCTGCTCCAAACTCTCACAAGTGGCAGCAACTGCTTTCAAACAGCCTGGTAATGCTGCAGCCACTGAATCCAGAGTGGCAGAAAAATATGCGACTGGACGGAGAGCCATTCCATGCATTTGTGTTAGGACTGAAAGTGCACAACCATCTTTTTCACAACAGAATAGTGCAAAATCCTTACAAAGGCTGTCTCGCAACTCTACAAATGCCCTCATACATTCTTCATCCAGTTCAATTGGATCTACCACATCCTTATGTGTCAATCTCTGTAATGGCTTGGCTGTCAGTGAAAAACCACTGTTCCATTGTCTGCAGTATCCAACCATACCCAAGAACATTCGAACTTCTTTCTGTGTTCTGGGAGGACCCATTTGCAAGATCACAGTTATTCGATCTTGTGATGCTTTCCTGACTCCTTTTTCAATTTTGTGTCCCAAATATTGAACTTCTTTTTGACAAAATTGCAATTTAGCAGGTGACACTTTATGCCCACCGAATGCCAAATGGTTCAGTAGAGCAATTATATCTGTCACACATGCTTCTCTCATTTTTGATGCAACAAGTAAGTCATCAATGTATTGCACCAGTACTGAGTCTTTTGGCATTACTAATGACTCCAGACATTTTTTCAAAATCTGATTGAAAATTGAGGGTATCTCTGTATACCCTTGAGGAACTCTGCACCAAGCCAAGACACGGTCTCTGAACCAGAATGCAAAAAGATATTGGCTATCCGGATGCAAGGGTACCGAGAAAAATGTTTGGCACAAAACGATCACAGTGAACCATTCTGCCACACAAGGAATCTGGTAAAGAATCACTGCTGGGTCTGGCACTATTGGACAACAAGGTATCACAATCTTATTAATTTTCCTCAGGTCCTGAACTATCCTATATTTCCCACTTGGTTTTTTAATCCCCATAATAGGTGAATTACAAGGACTCCCTAATATTTCTCTCAAAATGCCTTGTTCAATTAATTGCTCAATTACAGGCGTTGCTCCTGCAATGGTTTCAGGACAAATTTTATACTGTGGCGTTTTTGGAAATTCTGCACCTTGTTTGACTGAATCTGAATAGGATCAACCCCTTTCATCAATCCAATGTCTTTCCCTGAAAAATCCCACACACCAGTTATCACTGTGTCTCTCAATTCAACAGGCAAATCCTTCGTTGTAAATAAAGGATACAAATCATTCACCTCTGTCCCTTGCCTTGCCAACATTACTTTGAACACAACATGTTCATCCGGCGTCTGAAATGCAATGCCATCTGGTGTACAATAGATGGTGCAATTTATTTTACATAACAAATCCCTACCTAACAGGTTGACTGGACTCGTATCACACACTACAAAATGATTCAAGTCTCTGAAATCTCCAATTTGTACCTTCATTGGTTTTGTCACTGGAGTTTTAATCAACTGATTCGAAACGCCTACAACTTGGATAGTATCTCCCGACAAGGGTAGGTTTGGGATTTCCACAGTTCTCACAGTGGCTGTCAGTGACTCCAAGGAATGTAACAACATTACCTTCAACTTCCCCATCCACAAAAGGACCACACTGATCTACCTCTAAGGATGCCAAGCACGCACTCCTCCTCCCCCCTCAGGCACCGTCATTGAGATGTATCTGAATCACTCTCCTGGCACTGCAACCAGTATTGTGAAGCAATTTGTACATTTTGAGTATTACCAACTCGTTCTCCCATTATGAAAACCCACATTTGCACTGTATCTTTGTACTTGAGCATTCACATCATTTGGCATCGGGGCTTGAGGTATTTGTACCTGTGTAACTATCTGTTGCTGATGCTGTTGATTCCTGTTCACCTCATTTTGCATTTGCTGATTAAAATTCTGATTCATTTCATTATTTTCTAGGAAAACCTTGCACTCGCGTTTCTAATGTCCCAACTTGCCGCATGCATGACAAGGAAATTTCTTCTTAATTTCTTCTTTGTTACCTCTACCCCTACCTCTTCCTTGAGTAGAAACACCTCCATTCATCATGACACCTCCCATGTTAGAAATCTGACCATTTTGAATATTCTGATTCTGACCTTTTCCATGAAAACCTGTTTGAGAATAATCCACAAAATTACCACCTTTCTGTGCTGCTTTCATTTGTGCCCACATTAGTTTCTCTTTCAACTTCTTGTGTCTCGATTCAATATCATCACTACAATATTTTGCATACCGTAGTATCTCATCTACACTCATATTCTGCCAACAAATCAAATGCTGTTGAATCATGTTACTAATTTCCGGCTTCAAACCAAAGATAAACTTGTATACAAAATGTCCCATATCTTTGTCAGTTATGCTTTCAAAACCAGTATACTGTTTAAACACCTGTAAAAGCCTCTCATAATAAGCATGTACCGATTCTTTCGTCTCTTGAGTCATCCTATCTATTTTTACCCAATCTGTCTCTTTTGGTGACATCTTTCCCTTCAAATAGGTAATTACTTGATTATATTTTTTCATCACTTCATCTGACGGGGCTCCAGTCTTTGCATCTCTAGGATATTCCTCTTTTGGCCAATCTATTTCAGTTTTACACTCAGTCCATAAATCTGCTGGAACCACAATATCAAACAAACCATCCAAATCTTTCAACAAAACCTTTGAAACTTTTACAAATCTCTCCACTTGTTTGTACCATTCGACTGGTTGTTCTCTCAATCCGGGAAACTCATTTGTAAAAGACAATATATCCTGTCTTGACCATGGGACATGAACAGATCCACCTCCTGGTACTTCTCACATTGGATATATCATTTCAGTCTTTATTGTCCCTATCCCTGTCTCCCTCACAGGATACATAGATGATGTTCCTTTATTTGCAAGCATTTCTTCTTTCTTTTTAGCCCATCTACCTTTCCATCATTCCAATTCGCCCCATTGTTTCAATGTATTTATCAATTCCTTAATCTGCAACCGTTTACCAGAAGCATTCAAGCAATCCAAATCCTTATCACTAAAATCCAATCTATATGTCTTTTTTAAAGCCTTTGATCTCTCAATGTCAACTCCATAAGTTTGTGCAACTTCAGCAAACCTCTCATGAAGGCTCTTCGCTCTCATTGTAACATTTTTACACAAGAACAACAATTCTTCTTCCTGGTATTTGCTCAGTCTCTCTGTACTAATCGTACCTAAAATCATTTCCTCCAAATCTGCTTTTAATCTGCTTACATCCATGCTCGTATTCACCTTATTAGACACCATCCCTCTAATCCATTCATCTAACTCTTCTGGTGATGGTCCTACTGAACCCCATGAAGTAGGTGTTACTTCTCTCACATTCTGTACCAGTCTTCTAGGTTCCATTTGTACATTTCGCTTTGGGGTTTCCACTGGTCTCTCTGTAATATCAATCAATGTTCCTATCTCGCTCATTTCAGCACCACTATTAACCCTATCGTTATTAACAGGTACTGTCAAAGCATGCACTTGTGAAATATTCTGACCCTCACTATACAATGGAACTATGGGACCAATTGTCACTGGAACTGATAAAGCTTCTGCATTCAAATTTAATTGAGTAATCCTTTGTGTCAAATCATCTTTTGCCTGACTCATTACATTTGTACTTTTCACTTGCGAAGGCTGAGGAACCTCAACTTGAATTAATGGAGCATTTGGAGTAGTTCTTTCCTGCTCTTCCTGATATGGTGGAGGTCTGTTTAATAACAACTCATCTAGTAACTCATCATTAATTTCATTTGGATCTAGATCTGTACATTCTACGTTTTTCTTTTTCTCCTTACATTTTCCTCCAGTCTGATCTTCTACTATAACAACCGGATATAAACCTTCACCTCCTGCAATCACTGTAATCACATCTCTTCTCCATCTTTTCATCTGAGCATCCCATTTTGCCTCTGAATATCTCCTCACAGTATTTCTATATTTATTTGCAGACCTGTCTCTTTCTCTCTTATACGCTTCATGTTCCCATTCTTCAAGTGCCTCGTACTGCATAGGTCTAGGATTTGGTCTCAATTGATTCATTTGATATCTCAAGTTCTCTAAAATCCTCACATTAAAAGTACCATGTTCTGGAAATGCCATATTTCCATCTCCCTCCGTATACTTCACCCAATTCTCCAACCATGTACACGTATGATATCCTCGTTCTAATGACATAAAAGAAGCAGGTGTACCGTCGGGTGGTACAGGAATTCCCTCTCTAATAGGTATAGGCTCATCCTTTCTCAATAAAGTCCTCATCATTTTCAATAACTTCATTTTAATTCTTCTACTACGCTAAAACTCGAACAGACCAAGGAAAACTCTTCCGTATTTCTACACACGCTATTCGTTCACGTTGCCCAATACCAGTGCGACTCACACCAACCAACCAATGGTGACACAACACTCTTTCCTGACGATTCACACTAGCTGACCATTGCCAGCACGGCTCTCTGTGACATCAGTATTACTCCTATTACTGACCCTCCCTTTACAAAATATTTCGGCAGTAGATTACAAACCTTTCTAAAAAGAAAACAAAATTGGAAACAACACAAAACAAACCTGTTTGTCTGCCCCACTAAAAAAGAGATAGATCCAATCAAACAAAGAAAATCTCTCACTACTAGCTAAATATCGACCAGCGTTACTCCACTGTCAATCAAGTGAAAATTCTGGGGACTTCTTCAGCTGAGCTTTCTAAAGGTACCCAAATAAATCTCCACTATGCTAACTTCAGAGTTCCCTACGCAATATTGAACAACCTCATTTATTGCTTAATATCACACCATCAGACAATGCAATACTTAGGGGTCGATTCCGATTCGGGCCGGAAATTTCTCCGACCGAGCCGGACCCGGAGAGATTTCCGACCGAATCGGACCCGTGCAGTCCGACCGAACGAGTACGATGCGCACGTATGCCATCGGACCCGAGTCGGTCGGACTCCCATTGAAGTCAATGGGAGCCGGTCGTACAACGCGTACGCGGGCTCCCATTGACTCAATGGGTGCGAGTCGGACAAGGGCGCCCCCTACAGCGGGTACGCGGCGAAGCGATTTGCGCCGTACACGCACAGGTAGGGGGGACCCATGGGTCCCCCCTGTGTGCGACTCGCGCGGCTACGCGTACAGGGGGGTCCGACACGGACCCCCAAAGTACGGCTCCGACAGCTCTTTCGAGCCGGAGTGCGCGGCTCGGTCGGACTGCTCGCGGCGCGCATCGTACTTACCCGGCCGGGGAACGTCTCCATTGCGCGCTGCGAGTCGAGTCCGAGCGACTCGGTCGGTGCGGTTCGAGCCGGGAACGAGTCGGTCGGAGCGGTCGGGACGCCCGGACGAGTCGGTCGGCGAATTCGCATCGTACTCGCTCGGCCGGACCCGCGTACGGTTCGGTCGGGAAACAGAGCTCCGAATCGGATCCGGTAAAGCCGAATCCGATTCGGAGCCCTACCGGCCGAGATCGGAATCGGCCCCTTAGTGTATGCCACACTAAACCCTGCCCATTAGGCTAATATCATCCTGGGATCTTAGGCCACTACGGACCCGCCTTTTCTTAAGGTCAACGACGGACCACTACATATAACAATAGTACAATATGTTAATAACCAAAATCATTAATTCTGACCTATTAATTTGCCAAATTAATTAATTTAACAATCAGGTCTGCTACCAAAAACTGATCCAGTGTTCAGGAACTGACACATTTTATCATCTGGATCCAATTCAAAAACCCTAGAGTCCCTTGTACGCTGGGTGAGTTTAAACCAAACTTACCAATTTGTTCATTCTATTTATCTTCTTGTTTAGTGTTTAATCTTTATAAAGTTAATAATATCAGAATTTACTATAGAATAATCTTTCATATAACTAAACAATGATACTAATAATGACAAACTCTTTGAAAGTTTTAAAATGCTTTATCTAAATAAATGCGAATTGCTCATCAAGTACAATACAGCTCGAATCATAGATCATCACACAAGAGGAACATTAGCAATTAAACATTAATCGTACATCTCAATTGTCAGCGCAATGAGTGAGTGGATAGGCGTAGAGACAAAAGGAAACATTTGCAAATAGATTTATGCAAATTCAGAATATCATACTAACCAATCTCGCAAAGGTTTCTAGAAATCAGGAAAAGCTACCCTCTGGCCATGAGAGTAAGCTAGGCCCCTCAAGAAGAGTTAAGGAGCAAAGTCTAAGAGTCAGGATCAGCAGAACAACAGCCAGCCCATAGAATTAGGAAACAGCAACATGGCTCTCTCCTCTCTCAAAGCAAAGGGAAAACGCTCGAACCCCACCCACTTACTACTACTAGTTATACTCTAAATTAACTAAAAGTCCAACCCTCATTGTGCCATCTCACATGGTTTTATGCTTTTTGAATGGTCCAAACAAGGGGTGTTCAATCACACCACTCTCGATGTGCCTAACTTTCAAACGTCTTATTGTTCTAACTTCGCACACTGTAATCACTTCCAACAGAGGAAACTCTAGTATCAGGCTTCTGTGTTTTGTTCGTCTCTCCATCTCACTCATGTATCAATTTGTAATACAAATGTCCTCATGCTCCGCTCGGCAAGGAAGTTCCATCCTTCTTATCAATCTCCTTTCTGCGCAACCTTGGCCATCATCAGGAACTGGCGAAGGACACATCACATTTTCTTTCTCCCTTCTACATTTCTAAGATGTCATGTCAATTCTAAAATGACTCTCGGGCCTTTTCTGAAGGCAGTAGGTACACTTCTAGAGAAAACAAATACAAGTGTTATTTATCATTTTATTAAAAACATTCTTTGAATGCTTTCGCTTGCTCACTCTCCTTACATGCTGCTTATTATTTTCTAGTTGTTAGACACTCGACTTTTTTTGCATGTGCATTTGTGGTCTACTCTAATACTCCCAGCACGCGCTTGCGCAGTTCTCATTTTTCCCCTTTCAGTCTTGTGTGGTTAATTTCACAACATTTGGTTAATGAGTCACACGTTGAGGAGTTCAATCCGAGCAGGTTTTATTTCGCGAAAACCCTGCTCCATCACTAGTAACACTCACTAATGTGAAAGCAGCACAAAGCAGCTTTGCACTGAGAAAAGGGCTCCCTTCCAGCGTAAAATACCTTTTTCCTTATATTGTGTGTATATTGTGCACCAGTTTGCGGCATCTTTTGCAAGTGCAAACCCTTACTAAATCTGGTCCTTTGAGTTATTTGACCTTGATGAGACCTGTGTCTGTGTCTGTATCCAAAGTGGAAAGTCCCCTCTGGCAGAAAATCCAGTTGATTAGTTACAAATGGTTTCACCTGGATCCTTCTGATGTCATTTGGATTTTTATGGTTTGACTGTAATGATATGGAGAAAGTTTAAGTTGATTCCATTTATTTCATTCCTGAACTCTTAGTTGATGTGTGATATGAGATATTGGTGTCAATGGTTTTTTTGTATTTTCTGAGTAGAAGATCCCTTGTTATGGTCTGACTTGACGGTGCTTCTGTTGCCAGACAATTATGTGAGCATCACTAGAGGGGCTTTGGCTCCAGGCACATGTCGGGAGCCAGGAGTACATGTTTTGATTGGGCAGAAGTTGTGTGCTTCCACAAAAAAAGTGCTTGCGCTCCACACATTTTGTGATCATTATGCTTATTTATCCAGCTGATTTAGCTTGAACTTTTAGGGGGACACACCTGACATTGGAATGCTATTAAAGTGTCTCCGAAAACTAGATAAATTATATTGCTTTTCTCTGGCAGGAGCACAGATGTGAGAAGGGCAGTCATGAAACTTACATGGATTTTTTAGGTCTGTCTTCACAGTGCAACTGTCACCTGACCTTTTGACCTACACCAGTATTATTCTACAGTTCCTTGCTTCCACACAAATTCATACAGTATTTATTACATGTTACATACATACAAATACCATGCTATTTACTTTTAACGCTTCGCATTACCATACAACATTCCTTTAAAGCCAAACCTATCAAAATTGCCAATGCTTGTTGTCACTGGTTATACTCTTTATTCTTCAGCTATATACTGTGCATTGACCAATCAGAATGACTTTCAAAAAGAAGTGATATGCATAGCAGGTGAGGCAGTACATAAGAACCTTTTTAGATGCCAAAATTACAGAGAATTTTCCCAATTATATTATGGTTCATTTTCACGAAAGGCAGATCGTGTAACCTTGACCGGAGAGGTGGATTTTTTGGGCCAAAAGGAAAGTAGAATTTTGTCAGTTTTTGGATTTTTAAGGTTAAAGATGTTATCTTTCTCTTCACACTTTGGGGCCGATTCACAGAACTAATCTGAGATAAAATCCTAAACTTACTACTTTTGGTATTCACAGAAGGCATTTAGTAGTAGTAAAGTTAGGACTCCTAACTTTACTACTACTAAATGCCTTCTGTGAATACCAAAAGTAGTAAGTTTAGGATTTTATCTCAGATTAGTTCTGTGAATCGGCCCCTTGAAGTCCAGAGGGGAGAAGTTGGCCCTCACATTTTTCTGGGGAGAAGTTTCAATATAGAGAATTCGAGAAAATTGAACAGTCTGAAGTTTAAAGGTGAAAAGGGAGGTCTGGGAACAGAGGCGTAGGTTTTCTAGGGCTCGTGCTTTCATCCTCTGAGATAAGGCACCAGCCTGGCATAATTTAGTCATAAAGCCAAATTAGTACCGAAGGATTGAAAATGGTCTTTTTCAGTGCAGGTGAGTGCACAAGCCAGCGAAACGATATTTTGCCTGGAGTTCTAAAAGGTTTACAGTATTGCTAAGCGTATGAGATGTTTTGTGGCATGTGATTCATTGTGGGAAGATAGGAGGACGCCACGCAATTTATAGGTTATGATTAAATGTGATTATATAGCCAAAAAAACGTATGCCACAAATGAATCTTGTAGAAACCTTTCGCGTTTGAAGTTTTCGCCAGGACAGGGAAAAAGACAGCAGAACTCCGGGGCATATTCACAAGGACCGGCGATACCTATCGCAAAGGCCAGTTAGCGGCAGTTTTTTTATCGCCGCCTAACCCTGAAAACTATCGCCATGTTAGCGGCGTATTACCAAGCCGTCGCTACATGGCAATAGTATCAGGGAACGGCGGTGAAAACTGCCGCTAATATCAGCGCGAAGGCGATAGGAAATCCGGCGTTAGCGGGCGAAAACTATCGATAGGCCCATTAGCGGCAAAAAAACTCACGTTAGTCAGCCCAACGTGAGTTTTTTTTGCCTCTAATGCAAAAAATAGCTTATCAGTCAACATCCAAGAGAAAATAGGCATAAAAACCAAAAAAATGCAGAATGGAGAAGCCTGGGCCAAGTGCAACACACATCAACAACCCCTGCAAGCCACCCAACATCCAGGATGACCAGGATAAAAGCCAGGATGCCTCGCTGGACCTGCGTCTGGAGCCTGGATGCCTCGCTGGACCTGCGTCTGGAGCCTGGATGCCTCGCTGGACCTGCCTCTGGAGCCTGGATGCCTCGCTGGACCTGCGTCTGGAGCCTGGATGCCTCGCTGGACCTGCCTCTGGAGCCTGGATGCCTCGCTGGACCTGCGTCTGGAGCATGGATGCCTCGCTGGACCCATGTCTGGAGCCTGAATGCCTCGCTGGACCTGCGTCTGGAGCCTGGATGCTTCGCTGGACCTGCCTCTGGAGCCTGGATGCCTCGCTGGAACTGCGTCTGGAGCCTGGATGCCTCGCTGGACCTGTCTCTGGAGCCTGGATGCCTCGCTGGACCTGCGTCTGGCGCATGGATGCCTCGCTGGACCTGTGTCTGGAGCCTGAATGCCTCGCTGGACCTGCGTCTGGAGCCTGGATGCCTCGCTGGACCTGCCTCTGGAGCATGGATGCCTCGCTGGACCTGCGTCTAGAGCCTGGAGTGAGATGCGGAGGAGCTGTGGAGTCGATGAGCCGTGGCGGTAGACATTGATGCGCGACGATCGTCCGTACCTGGTGGTGAAGTCTGGCAGGTCGCATGGAGACACGTTGATGACCTGTGTGAGAAGACCGCCTTGCGCACCTTGGAGCTGTTAATAGTAGAGGCGTTCCTGCGCCCCAACGTAGTGAGGTATGCATCGCATACTACGATCCACCACTACACCGGGGTGCACAGAGGGGATTACCAATGGTGGGTGCCGCCTCTCTGCATCACAGGCCGGATGATGTTGGGCTGGCCGGACGCTGTGGAGGGTGAGGCCCCAGAGCTGCGCCGAACTTGTGTGGCGGGAGCGCTGCAACTTCACCCCTAAGGCGTCCCTGCTGCATCAACTGCATTGGGAGGTTCACCAGAGGACTTGGCGGCGACTGCTGTACCCAGGCTTGTGAAATCCCACCTGGCTGAGGCTTCTGCTGGCTGAGTCACATATTTGGAGAGAGTGCAGTGGATTGCACCATGGTGTCAATGTCCAGGTAAGGAGAAGGTGGGATGCGTAGCGCAGGACGCCTGGGGGTCGAGTCGCCCAGGCCTAGCACACGTAAATGACGCACCCCCAGTGGCGGCTCATCCGCTATGGCGGAAGAGCGTCGCCCTACTGCTTTCAAGCAGTGCAGAAGAGGAACATTCATCACATGATGATAACTTACTGATGTAACCGTGCTATGTTTCCTTTGCGGGTGGGAGGGTGGGTAGGACTGCTCCAAGCATGGGGCAAGGCATGGGCGGATAGGCGTGCCCACTCAAATGCGCAGTGACTGTTTGGTCGGCCCACTCAGCTTGGTAATAGGATGATAAAATTATCGCCGCTTTAGCAGCAGAAAAGTGCCGCTAACGCGGTGATAACTCCTTGAGAATATGCCCCTCTGTGTGCTAAAAAAAACAAAAAACGATATCACACGTCCTAGTGTTGTGAGTACATAGTGAATTGGTCTGTCTGTTTTTTGTACTTTTTCCCTTTCCATGACCTGCCTTGCTGGCGGGAAGAGTATGAGTTAATGCTGATCTTTTGACAGGGTCGCTACAATCTGTTCGATAGCTGCAGCCGAAATGAATTGTTTAGAGCCTGAAACAGGAACTCATTTTCTTTTCATGTTTCCACAAATGTTCAAAAATCAATTTTATCCCCTGAGAAGCTTTTCTCAGATGAGATGACAACCTGATTAGGATTTAATACGAGAGCAGAAAGATATCTGTACATGTCCAATGAGATATGATATAGGGCCTGCCTTTATCGCTACATCCAGGTGACGTTTACTGATTTCTCTGTTCAATGACGTCGTACAGCAGTTTCTTGTTAATTTTACCATATCTTTATTTCATTTTATCCCTGAATGATATGCAAAATCGTTCACACGGGCACAAATGTATTATAAACAAAAAGCAGAAATAAGATTTCCTCATTGCTGAGGAAATTGCACGGGCTTCCAGCTGGGTCATGTATAGACAGACAGTGCTTCATTTGGAGAAAAAAAAATGAAAGTGCTGGTGCCCAACGTTTTTCTTAAAACTAAGCTCCCCTCTGGAGCTGCTGATAGACAGTTTTACCGTACACCAAGGCTGCCTGGTCTTGATTTCATCTCATGCCTCTTTATTCCACCGCTTCATACTTCATGAATCTGTATCTCATTTTTAGAGGTTATTTTTCACCACTTCTTTATCCCTTTGTCACTGTTTTCCTGTGTAGGAAAGTAGGATCTGCTTCTTATGGTTACCCCCACTTTTTAGGTCGAACATTCAAGACCTCTTGTATATACTTTAGTATATACTTATAAACTTTAGTATATACTTATATGTGTATGTACTTTGTGGGCTCTGGAGATCAGCCATAGGACTTGTCTGCTTCCGCTTAGGGACCTTTTTTCTGTTCAACTCCCTCTATTTAACTGTCTTGATAGAAAACGACCAGCAGAGGTCAGTAAAATACCAGAATTGCTTTCTGCTAAGGGACTTTCTTTTTTAATTTTTCTGGCAACTGCCTCTATTTAACTTTCTTGATAGAAAACGATCAGCAGAGGTCAGTAAAATACCAGAATCACTTTAGCATTCTCTAGATTACAGTCCATAGAAATTGTCTTCCATGAGCATCCGTAGACAATAATACGTTTTTCAAATCTTGTATTTTCAGTGATATGACTACCGAAGGCCCTGATTTTATATTAAAAACAGAGCTTTGGACTATACCATTTCCCGCTGAAAGGCAATATTTCTCTCCATGTGTTCCAATACCTGGCGTAACACGCAGTTTGGTGCTTACTTTCCCTCCACAGTAGATGTTTCAGCACCCAGGCTAATGTGCTGCATAGCTAAATACATATAAGGTCCCAAAGGCGAGACCAATTGCATTGCAAATGCTTGTTGCTTCATGTTACACTGTTTTTGACTAGTCTGACTGGGATCCTGCTAATCAGGACCCCAGTCTATCTGCTTTCTCCCTAAAATGTTATGTCATGGACTTAGGTATACTCCAGATTGGATACTGGGGTACCCTTGTCAGTCCCTAGTATATGGTACCCATGTACCCAGGGCATAGGTACCCCAGAGGCCTCCCATGGGCTGAAGCATGTATTATGCCACCCATGAGAGGCCATGCAAAATGGATCTACAGGCCTGCCATTGCAGCCTGTGTAAGTTGGTGCATGCACCACTTACTTAATATATAGGTTTACAATATCTAAGAGTCACTACACTTAAAACCTATAAGTCACCCCTATAGCAGGCCTTGACAATCCTGAAGGCAGGGTGCTTGGTTCTAAGTGAGAGGGTGCCACTGCATGAGCAGGACACCCCTGCAGCCTACAGAGTCCATTCTCCTGGGTTGTTAGTGCTACAGCCAATTACGACATATAGAGTGGCATTATGCGACTGCGTGATGACCAACTCTAAAACGGCTGAAAGTAACCCTATCGTGTTTGGTGTCAAACATTGTGGAATCATACCCCCACACCAGTAACCGGTGTGGGAGGTATGATTCCACCCCTCAGAAGCGAACTTCGTTGGGTCCCTGGTGTTCCCGGTACCAGCCTTCTAGTCCCAGACAGCACAAAATGGTTGCTGCCAACCAGAGACACGTTTCTGCCCTCCTGCTGCTGAGCCAAGATCGAGCAGAGGAGTGTGGAACAATAGGCATCCTGTCACAGGGAGGTGTGACCACCTCCCAGACAGGATTTAGGGGCACATGCATCAACATTGTAAATTGCAAATACCTAATTGCAAATTCCTGAGAATCGCAATTAGGTAATCGCAATTTACAATGCATGAAACTCAAAGAGTTTCAGATTGCAATTCCTAGGGGGGTCACAAATCGCTCTACCTCATTAATATTAATGAGGTAAATCGCACTTTGCGACCCCCTAGGAATCGCAAAAATCACAGGGATGGTGGCCTGCTGAGGTCAGCAGACCACCATGTCCGTGATTGTTTTTAAATAAAGCAATCTTTTTTTTTGTAAAGCAGCCCGTGCTTTACAAAAAGTAAAAAGAAAAGTTTTCTTTTCATTTTTTTAAGAGCAGGCAGTGGTCCGTGGGACCGGTCTGCTGATCCTGAGCTCCTGCAGACTCCGAAGGCTCCATCAACACAGGAGGTGGGTTCCACGTCCCTTGAGGTCTGAGCTGCCCTCTCACCAAGTTTGAGGTCAGAATCCCTCGTGGGGGCTACAATACCCGTACCCCTGTGCACTGCGTACTTTTGCAAGTGCATATGCTTGTTGGCATTCCCAAAACAAGTGCTCTGGGCTCCGAGTAGCCCCAACCTCTGGCATCATTTCCTCTGAAGAACTTTGGTCTCCTCGCACTGAGTGCTCCGTGGGCTGTTGCTTTGTGAAACTGCTCGAGGTCCCCTCGCGACTCCTGTGCCTCCGGCCTGTGGGTCCTCTTGAGGGTCATCTTTGCTTTTCTTGGGCTCCTCTGGTTGCTCCAGGCTTGCCCTGACTCCCCTGTCTTTGGTGAGTCTCCTGGGCCTTGCTGGTCCGAACCGTAACCTTTCTTGACCATCTTCGTGGGTTGCCGCTGCCAAGGCTTGTTGGTGCTCCAGCCGGACACTGACATCTCAGCACTCGGCATCCTTTGTGGGACACTCGTATCCGGCTCCTGGTCATCCTCGACATCTCCTGGTCTTGGTGGCTGCAGAGTCAAGAACCCCTTCACTGCACCTGAAGCACCCAACATCGGTGGGCATTCGTCTACCGAGTCCCTGGTCACTCCTGAGTGACCCAGACTCTGTCCCCTCTGTTTTCAGGTACTCTTCACCAAGAATCCACCTTTGGATTCCAACGGACACCTTTCTTCTTTCCCGCAGTGGCATTTCCTTGAAGTCCTCCATTGAGATCGACGGCGGTTTCCGACACCACTTCAGCCCTATGCACCCAGCTTCCCTGGGATAGGTAACTCTGGTACGACGGTATCCACAGGTGGGGTGGCTCTCCAACCTCCTATGATCCAAAGGGCTTCCTTGTAATCCACTGGGAAGAGTCCTTAAACTTTAAAACTGCAACCGCGACTCTCCCATTGAATTGTACGGCGCACGCGGTCATGTTCGCACACTGCACCCGTCCTCTGTGGGGTCCCTACTTACTCACCTTGGGTGGTTCCTTGGGGTCCCAACGATTCTACATCCTCTAGACACTGTCTTGACTCGAGTCGTGGTTCTTATACCACTATTTTAGTATATGGTTTGGTCTTCCCCTGGAGCCCACTGTGTATTAGCGCTACTTACGATTGTGTCTGTGCTACAGTATTGTGTACTTTGTGTTTATCTGCAGGTAGCAGATACTGTGAGGTATTTAGAGTGTGTTATAATAATAAATACATATTTTTATAACTACTGTGTGGTTCTCCTTTCATTTAACCAATACAATAAGGTTGCATTCAGGGAAAACAAGCTGCTTAACATTCCTTCAAGACTAAGCCTGAAGGCTGCTCTCCACAGCTACCACTTGGATAGCTTTCTAAGGTTATCTTTGACCTCTTTAATCACCATAAGGGTTGTTTGGACTGGTACAGGGTGCCCACTTTAATTAGTGGACAGCATATACCAGGCCAACTTCTCACATCCTGTCTTTCGGTTCGCCCTTCTTCGTCCCGTTCTGCCTTTTTCTCTCTTACTCTGGGTCAAAATCTTCTGATGAAAGATAAGTTCCGGTACCCACAAATGAGTGCTGGTTGAAAAGAGGACTCCAGATATGGTGAGTAAAGTTAGCACTTCAATGGAGACTGGACAACTGGAGGTGTCCAGGGTCAAGAGCGACTTCCAAAAGAACCCACTTGATTCTAAGAATAACTGTTCCAAAATGGAACCACCAGACACACACAGCAGCATGTGCCACATTGAAAGTCAGGCCCAGCACATCGTCCCCTCACACACAAAGGACATAGAACACAAGACAAACAAACATCACAAGTCAAACCACATAACAACGAAAACAGAAAACACATCCTATGCCATAAACCTCAGAGAAAGCCTACGATTTCGTTGAGATTTACGCAGACCAAAATCAGATGTACCTGCTAGCGATTCAGACACAGGAGAACCCTCTATCATTGACGTTTTCATCTTACCACAAACAAAAACATTCTCAAAAGGGGTCACAGACAACCTATCTTTATCCTATCACTTACCATTGTCAAACTTGACCATACACTACTTAACCTTCATCACCTTCCTCGGGGTAGAGAATATACTTTGCCCTTTAGAGTTGACACTTAGCAACTTCACTTTCACCCACTCACCAGAATTCACCCTCAACCTTCGACCGCCAGAGATAGAGTGCTTCACGATCACCTTCCTCCTCTTAACTCCAACCCCTTGCAATTTTTCCACAGGTGCCCCCATATCCATCCACTAACAATGTAGCCTGGACCCTGGAATGCCAATCCTCAACTAAATGAGAGACAACAAAGTCCACATTGAGTGTGGTACGGACTGCCCAAAACAATTCCTTCAATTCAATTGCCAAATCCAAACCATTTGCCAAAGACAACTAAACTAAACACTGTCTTTGATTTCTTTATTACATCTCTCTACCAAACCATTACTACGTGGACGTAGTAACATGTTTCATATCTAGGTCCTTCAAGAAATCTGCAAAGTGCACAGATGTTAACCGTGGTCCAGGAATTCCTCCGCTATGGATTACAAAAAGTTCATAATGCTTCTTCAATCTCCCCTTTCTACCAAGACTTCCGCCACCCAGAAATACAGCCTATGGCCAGAATGCCTTACTTGGCATTCCCTTTCAGCATATTCAAGGGACTAATAATGTCCAGGCCTAACTTTGACTAGGCTTAATCCGGTACTGGCACCAACAACACTGAACTGAAAACTGTCATCTAACACTTGTCATTCACCACACAGGGCATGGACTCTCCTAAAAATGTTCCACAGTCCAATCTAAAGCAGGCCATCAAAAACTCTCCCAAAGTCTCAGCTTTATGGCTATCATTCCGATATGACCTTCATCAGCCAAATGCAATAGCTTTTCAAAAAGAGCACAGGTAATAACCAACATATCTCCTATCCACACCGAACATTCATCCATGACATCTCATTAGCAACCCAGCGAAAAACACTAACCTCCCTATCAAGATTTTTAGCTGAGGACTAGCCAGAATGTAAAAATTCCAACACTTTCTAAGCATCCTGTCATCTTCAGAAGATTTGTCACTCATCTTCTATCACACCATTCTGTGTGATGCCAGTCAAAGCCCAAACAACAAACTCCTCATCAGGATTCAATTCACTGTGCTCCTCCAAATCATTCAAAGAAAGTCTAGACAAACAATCTGCCATGATGTCTTTGCTCTCTGGAATATTTTTTTCTTGATCGAAGAATTCTTGCGGTCTTCACCGCCATTTTGCAATCCTTGGCATTGCTTTTCCCACCCCGTTTGTGGTGAAAAAATCAACAGGGACATAAGGTCCACTCTAACCATAAGTTGGGTTCCTCACAAATAATGACAAAGATGATTAGTATCCTACCAGTGCGCCAAGGCTTTTTGGTCCACCACTGAATACATAGATTCTGCACCACATAGATGCCTTAAGGTAAAGCCACCACCTTATCCTCACCATCCCTGGCCTGTGAAAGAACTGTGCCCAAATGATGCCGACTGGCATGCTTGACTACCATACTAGGATTCAGTGTTTCAAATGTTTTCAGTGGAATAACACACAAAGTCTCCTTTGTGATCATGTCAAACTCCTTGCTACACATTTCAAGCCAAACAGTATGTTTGTTCTTTAGTAAACTCCGCAAATTATGATTTTTTAAGGAGCACATAGAAATACACATTTACTAAAATTACAGTAAACCCTAAAATGACTTTATTATCTGGTGCAGAAAACTCTTACGTTTCCCACAACAAATCTTGCCTACAGTTAACTCCATTTACAGACATATGATGACTTAAACAATTCAAAGAGGACATGCAGTATGTACACTCGCTAGCTTGCAACGTAATTCATCTCACCTCTAAAACACAGAAAAACTGAGCTAACCTCCTGGTATGCTCTCTCCCCCTGTCAGCACAAACAAGAGCATCATGTTGGAACCAGACAATCCCCTCCTCATCCCCAGCTGAAAAGAGGATTCCAGATATGGTGAGTAAAGCCATCTCTTTATTGGAGACCAAATTACACAGCTGGCAGAGCCCATGGTCAAGAGCAACTGATGATAGAACGCCCTTGACTTCAAGAATGCCCATTCCATAATGGAACCACCAACATGTGCCACACTGAAAGCCAGTCCCAACAATTCCCACCACCTACAAGCATCTACGTAAATGTAGTCCTGCAAATACAATTTAAGACCTTGACACTGGCAATGGCCCCTCCTATCTTAAGCAGTGTCGCACTGCCCCACCAGAATCCACAGATTGAAAGTTAAACATCTCCGGTTCCTTCTAAGAGTGCCCAGAAAAAAAGCAGGGGGGAAGATCTTTCCCTGCCATTTCTAGTGCCTGGCACAACAGCCTATTCTAAGGGTGAAGGCATACTGCACAGTTCTTTCCTTTTAGGAAAGAAACAGAGTCACCTGTTTGGTTAATTCGCATTGATGTGGAAGCGCTTGGTCACCCAACTACGGGTTTTTATGCGCTATATAAATGTTTAGATTGATTCATTGGAGGTATTGGTGTGTCACGCAGACTGTAGGGAAGTGTGAACATTACTGCTTTAAACTAAGGCCCTCATTTATGGGATTTTAGTGTAGGGTGGCGCAGAAAGGCACCTTGCTGCGCTGCCCTACGCCAAAGTAAAAGGGCAGGAATGCATCGTATTTATACAATCCAATACATTCCTGTCCTTTTTCCCTGCTGCCATTTCGGCAGCCTAGTGCCAATGTTGCAGTCTGGATTGTTTTTGTGCAGGAAGGGACACCTTCATGCACAAAAACAATCCTAATTGGCGTTTCCCTCTTTCTATATGTGCTGCAGAATGCAGCACATATAGAAAGAGGAAAAGACAAGGAGAAATACACCTATTTCTCCTTGTTGCGCCTCACCTCAGGAGAGTACGGATATGGTGCATCCCCAGATATACATGCTTTTGTAAATCTGGGGCAGCGTCAAAATCCATGGGTGTTGTGTGGGAAAACCCACTGCAACGCCCATGGAACACCTCCTGGGCACAGAGTGAGGCAACGCAGCGATTTGTGCTGCGTTGCCTTACTCAAGATTTATGAGGCCACTGAAAGCCGTGAAGGGTGGCTTTGCGTGGCTTCATAAATCGGTATTGAGAGCCCTTCGTTTTGCTTGTACCACTTTACGTGGTGGACAAGTGACACAGTGACACAGGCCTCTCATAAGTTAATTCCCTTAGGGGCAGATTTACAAGCCCCTTGAGCCACTTTTGCGTCACTTTTCCCATGTTAAAAGTGACGCAAAAGTGGCTCAAGGGGCTTGTAAATCTGCCCCTAAATGTCTTCGGCCCATCAATACTGGCAGCGAAGAACTTGGGTCAACATTCTTCAGATTACTGGTAGCAACAGGCAAGTAATGTGAGGCAGAAAAAATTTACAATACATACTGTATCCAGGAGAAGTGGCAAAGTTCCAATTAGAAAAATATGTACGTCCAATACTTGATTCACTGCCACGTGAAAGGTTGTTTTTTAAAATTACCCGCAGATGAGGCTTGTTAATAAATTATGCACAGAGAGTACCAACTGGTTGAAAGGAAGACTTCAAAGGATGCTAATTAATGGCACAGCTTCTGAGAGTTTTGCACAGGGTGCAGCACTTTACCCAATGATTTTTGACATAAATAAATGCTTCAAAGATGAATGTGCGTCAGAGACTTCCAATCTTTAAATACACACACAAATGAGAGTAGAAAATCATTCACAGTGCCATTCGTTTAGGTTTCCATGTACAGAAAAGATTACACTCATTAGCACACACTGGGGTAGATTTTCATACATTTTGTGCTGGGTTAGTGACACAAAAGTGACGCTAACCAGCACAAAATGTATTTTCACCAATTTACTTTCCAGCACAAACCTTGTTTTGCGTTGGAAAGTACCCTACAAGTAACGCACAGCAGCGCGAAGCATTGCTTTGCATTACTTAGCGCCAAGGGAGTGTTACATGGGTGGTACATGGGCGTTCCCATGCAACCACCCATGCCTTTTGACGCAAAACCATATCTACAAACAACTGTAGACAGGGTTTAGCGCCAAAAGTTAACGCCATCTGAAAGTTGAGAAATGTTTTCATTTCTCCTTCTTTTCCTACGTTGCATGCGTGTTACACGGCACAGCACACATATAAAATGGGAAAAGTGTTTGAACTTGTCTAGGCATAGCATTTTGTACAGGAAGGCTACCCTTTGTGTACAAAACCTATGCTAAACTCAGGCACACACCATAGCGCTATGGCGCTAAGGTGTGTGTCTGGCGCTCGCCAGCTAAAATCAGAGCCGGTGCTAGGGAGAGGGGAGGAGAGAGATAGATCTCTGTAAATATAGTGCTCTCCTGCTCCCTCCCTGTCACGCAGCACAGCATTTTTGGCTGCTGCATTGCTTGACTTCTTTGAAAATCTGCCCCACAGCACACAATGTGTAGCAGTAATGCAAGCTTTCCTAACACAGAGAATGGACACAGCACAGGCCGCCGCTACGCAAGCTTCCTCTAATACAGAGAACAGTTACAGCACAGGCAGCTAAAGTGCATGCTTCCTCTAATGCACAGAATGGGTACAGCACAGGCTGCTGCTGCGCAAGCTTCCTTTTTATACCCAGAATGGTTACACCACAGGTAGTTGAATTGCAAGCGTCCTCTAATGGACGAGTTACTTACCTTCGGTAACGATGTATCTGGTAGAGACACAGTCTAGCCGCAGATTCCTTAACTTAGAATATCCCCCCCAGGCGTCAGACTGGATCCGGAAAATCTTTTTTCCCCAGCAGTACCTCTGCACACCGGGAGGTGGCGTCGCCCGGCTCCGTCCTGACGTCGTCGACGGAAGTGACGTCAATGGAGCCATATAAGACCCTCCCGGCGTGCTGACGTCAGTTTTCTACAGTGAAACTTTTCCGCGCCACAACGCGGAGCCATGACAAAAACTGCGAGAGCATAGGAACAGTGTGTTAAAAAAGAGCAAAATTGTTGAAACAACAATGATAAGAAACATGAAAGTGAGAGCCAAATCATTAGAATGAGAAACAATACCAAGTTGAAAAAGCACCCAGTACCAGAAGGGACTGACTGAAGGGAGCTCACAGAGCACCTGCTTCCAGCAAGGGCCCAGCAAAGCGAAAAGCCGTGCCCCACCTCGAGGAGGTAACAGCAGTGGAACAAAAGATATGACAAGCAAGGCACAGTCTGTTACCACAGGAGGGAAGTTAAAAGAACCACAGGAGAGAAGCAACATGTTGCAAGATAAGTGACCAGAAGTGAACGACCACATAGAATGTTCACCACACACCCCCTCCAGTGTTCGAAGGACTGTAGCATAACCAAAGAGAACCCAACCCAACCGACTGCCGTAGAAAGAAGAAGGCACAGGCGTGGGCGGAGGGAGGGAAGGAAAAACAGAAGAACTCCACGCGTGAGGAACACAGGTGGAGCAACATTGAAAAGCATTGAAAAGCATAGACCTTACCACCCAAAAACAAGGACGGAGTGGAGGGCCAAAGGGCTCCAAAGCCGAACAACACACCCTGCACCAGAGGAAGGTGCGAGAACACACCACCTTCCAAAAACGAGGACGGAGTGGAGGCCCAAGGGCCCCACGCCGAACAACACACCCTGCCCCAGAGGAAGGTGCGAGAGCACACCTCAGGAAGACCAAGGCCACTGGAAAGGAGGCTAGGTGGTAGAGCACCACCTGAAAAGGCCTTCGCAGAGCGGGCTTTAAGGAATCTGCGGCTAGACTGTGTCTCTACCAGATACATCGTTACCGAAGGTAAGTAACTCGTCCATATGATAGAGACATCTAGCCGCAGATTCCTTAACTTAGAATAGATACCAAAGCCATACCCCATAGGAGGAGGGTCTGCAAGATAAACCCACCAAGTTCCAGGAGAACATATCCGTCAAAAAGGGTGACGAAACACGGTGCCAACCGCAATGCAGGGCAACTGACATCAGACCCAGGAAACTCCGTAAAGGAACATGAACATGGGGCGGCAAAAACACCACACTCCGTCAAGGGACGGTGTGAGACCTCCCTCGTCCAGATACAGACGAAAGGAAATACAGAAGCAGAAAGGTCAGTGCCAAATGGAAGAAAATGCAGGAACTCCTTCGAATAGAAGGAGCCAAGCACCGGTTCCCACGGATCCACGAGGAACGAAGCCCCAAAGGGGCAAGACAATATAACAACGTCAGAGCATACCGCCTGAACATACACCACAGTGAATGCCAAAATGAAACAGGGGACAGTCCTAAGACTGCCCGGCCAAGAACAGGAGCCTCGACAGCAGGCTTGTGTGGTTAAATGAAAAAAATACTGGTTGAAGTTATACCACCTTTGAACACTTGACAGCAGTGGCAGGGTCCAAACCATTGTCCAGTGCCACCAGAGACAGAAGACTTACCATTGAGCAATTAGCTCCTTAGGTAGGCATCCAGCCAACCGTACCCAAAGGTACAACCTTGAAGGGAATAATCGGCAAAGCCACGAACACCCAGAGGACTCGCTCCCGAAGGAGAGAGTGAGCAAAAAATTCCTGATACTAGGGCAAGAAGGAACCTAGTATGTGGGCACCCCCATGGTTGTATAACTCACGACACATACACAATTATTAGAGATAGAAGTCTGTCGGAGAAGGCATACACCGCCATATGCCGACACCGTCCACCAACAACGAGAATGTCGAGAAGAATACATTTACTGTAATGATACATAAAAGAAGCAACTGTGCCAGAAATGTGAGTAAGAACTCACACCCAGAGAAACAGCTGGGGTGGAGTACAGAACTGGTGGAAGAAAAGTCATAGACATGAGCCACTAGCCTCTGAGAGCTATAAAATATGCCTAGGGCCAGGAGCGGAAAAACCTGACCCCCTGCCCGGCAAGAAGCAAGGGACCGGAGACCCTGCTAGGGCCCTGCCGGCAAGAAGCAAGGGACCGTGGCATGGACCCTGCTAGGGAAACAGGGTAGGAGGCAACGTACAGCCGAGATAGAGCTGGCGGAAACTCCCCTTGCCCTAGGCAAGAACCCCAACAGGGCTTGAGCCATAATAAAAGAGGTAATGACTACCCCACTCCAGGAAGAATAGAACGTAGAGCATAACCTGTGTGCACCAATACGTCGAATACACACAGAATACAGAAGAGACCGCTCCGAAGCGGAACAGAGCGACCTGCCCCCTTAGGGGCACGTGTCCACCTCCAGACAGGCAAGAAAGGCACAGCGAAAGCTGCAATAACACGCCAGGAAAAATCAGGCGTGGTAAAACCCCAACGAAACAGCAGGGAAGAACGCCCCTACAGAGGCAGGAGAGAACTACGGACCGACCGTAGACAACCAAATCGAACCCCAGGAGAGAAACCAACCCCATGGATCTCACCAGAGGAGACGCCCTACAACAGTAGGAAGAGACAACTAGCGTCAAAACTTCCTGGGCAAGGAAGAGTAGCTATATAATAGCCAAAAAATACCCCACATAGGGTAAGGCACAACCCTACAAAACAAGGGTCCCTCTTGAGACAAGCTCGTAGGCAGAGGCTCAAAAGGAAAGGTAAAAACAGCTGAACCAGCTGTACCAGAATAAAGGAAAGAAATGCGGCTGAACAGCCAGACAACCCAGAATGCCTGTAACCCAGAAACGGGCACCAGAAAAACAGTGACGGCACCGTCACTAAATCAAAAATTCTCCACACAGATTAAAACCTGGGAAGTCATGGAAACAGAGATAGGAGGCGGCGGACTGCCGAATCAGCATGGTCGTCAAAAAGATTGACCCCATCAAATGGCAGATGCCTAAGCCGCTCCTGAACATGCTCCGGGAAAACGCCATCGCGCAACCACGCATGGCGACGCAGGACAACCGACCTGGCCATAGCCCGCCCAACGGAGTCAGTGGTGTCCATGGCGGACCGGATGGAAAATTAAGCCATATCACGGCCATCACGAATTAGCCGGTCCAGGTCGGCACGAGAACTCTCCGGCAAGGAGGGGAGGAGCTGCTCGACAGAGTCCCAAAGGGCAAAGGTAGCCCCAGCAAACACACAGGACGTGTTCAAGGACCGGAGTCCCGAACTGGCGGACGCAAACACATCACGGCCACAGGATTCCAACCATCGAGACTCCCGAGTGGGAGGATGCAACGGAACAGGAGAGCAAGAGAGAGCTGCCTGGAGCACAAGTCCTTGAACCCCAGGGTGGAGGGTCAAACAGGCGGGGTCATCGGGAGCCGGGCGATGGTGATGTGCCACAGCACGATCCACGGGGTCCCCCGAAGAGGGCCTTGCCCACGTCCTCAGAAGGATGTCATGTAATGACCCCGCAAACGCCAACAAAGGCTCCACTTCCCCTGTGCCCTGGTGGAGAAGATCCAGCAACGGATCCGAATGCCTAGAGACAGAGGGCGGCTGCATCAGCAAAATATCCGCAGCCCTGCGAACTGCCCTTGCAAACCTCTCACTAGCCTCCGTGGCCCTGAGAGGCGGTGACAGCAAGTCATCAGTAGGTGACGGACGTAAGCTAATCCGTCCACCCAACAGGGGCTCAGCAAAAGGATGAGCCGGCCAATGCCCCATGGGCGCCCACTCTGGAGAGCGAGGAAATGACTCTGGGGGTGGGGAATCCACTGGGGCCACATCCTCCACCAATAAAGGAGGAGCCGGGATGGCACCGGCGTCGAACGGCGTTGAGGCGACGTCGCGCCTGCGTCGGCGACCTCCGAAGAGGCCTCGTCCGCCAGGTGTCGGACCGGCGTCGCATCCGCCCGGTGTCGGACCGGCGTCGACCCAACGTCACCTGAGGTGGAAACCTGCGGGGAGAGATGGCGCCGACTCGGAGTCGTGCTCCGCACCGCAGCCACCTCAGCGATGCCGCAGGGAGACTCGGAAGGCTGTGCGATGACGCTATGGAAGGGCTAGACATCATGGGATGCCCCTCCGGGCCGTGTCCCGACATCGCGACGACTCCGGAATCGGAGTCAGGGCACTCGGTCGGCGCCGAGGGTAAACCCGCCGGCGGAGTCCCGACCTGAGTCCCTACCCCCCCTGTGGGGCCCGAAGGCGCACCAGGGAGGGGGGGCAAAGCAAAGATGGACTGCAGGGCCCTGCAGTAGTCCTCCATCTGGGCTCGAGTCGCCCCCGCACCCGGAAATGGGGGATATACGGGGTTCGACTCCTGGGGGCCCGTGTCCGGCAAAGACCGGGATCAGCGGGGCCCGACGTCATGGCGACGCGAAGCCGATGACTTCCGCGACTTCCTCCGGTGCTTACCTGAGGTAGGCGAATGGCGGTCACGACCCCGGGACCTGCCCCTAACAGGAACGTCCTCATGGAAAGACTGGTGCCGCTTGGACCCCTCCGCTGGAGAAGGAGACCGGCGTCGCGAGGGGTCCGTTTGGGACATCCGGGCAGACAACAGCTTCATGCGGCGTTCCCGCAGGGACTTCGGTCGCAGCTGTCGGCAGGCGTCGCACTCCACGGAGTCGTGGTGCTCGCCCAAGCACCACATACATATTTCATGGGGGTCCGTCGCTGACATCTGCCGCTAGCAGAACCGGCACGATTTGAAGCCCGCAGGCATCGAAACACACTGTTCCTGACGCAAAAAGGCGTCGAGAAGGCCTGAAGAGAACAAAACAGGCCAGAGGTACCACTTCTCCCGGATCCGCGTTAGGACGCGGAAAAGAAGAAAACTGACGTCAGCAGGCCGGGAGGGTCTTATATGGCTCCATTGACGTCACTTCCGTGGACGACGTCAGGACGGAGCCGGGCGACGCCGCCTCCTGGCGTGCAGAGGTACTACTGGGGAAAAAAGATTTTCCGGATCCAGTCTGACGCCTGGGGGGATATTCTAAGTTAAGGAATCTGCGGCTAGATGTCTCTACCAGATACACAGAACAATTACAGCACAGGCCGTTACCATGCAAGCTTCCTCTAATACACAGAATAGCTACAGAACAAGGCGACACTGTGCAAGCTTCCTTTTCATACACAGAATGGTTACAGCACAGGCAGCAGAAGCGCAAGCATGCTCTAATGCACAGAATGGCTACAGCACAGGCACTGGTAACAGCACAGGCAGCTGATGTGCAAGCTTCCCCTAATACACAGAACGGTTACAGCACAGGCACTGGTAACAGCATAGGCAGCTGAAGTGCAAGCTTCCTCTAATAACAGAATGGCTACAGCACTGGCAGCTGAAGTGCAAGTTTCCTCTAATACACAGAACAGTTAGAGAACAGCAAGCTGAAGTGCAAGCATCCTCTAATACACAGAATTGTGACAGCACAGGCAGCTGAAGTGCAAGCGTCCTTCAATATACAGAGCGATTACAGCACAGGCACTGGTAGCAGCACAGGCAGCTGAAGTACAAGCATCCTCTAATACACAGAACAGATACAGCACCGGCACTGGTAACAGTACAGGCAGCTGAAGTGCAAGCGTCCTCGAATACACAAAACAGTTACAGCACACGCAGCTGAAGTACAAGCTTCCTCTAATACAAAATGGTTACAGCACAGGTAGCTAAAGCGTAAGCGTCTTCTAATACACAGAACAGTTACATCACAGGCAGCTGAAGTGCAAGCTTCCTCTAATACATAGAACTGTTACAGAACAGGCCACCGCCGCGCAATCTTCCTCTAATACACAGAACGGATTCAGCACAGGCAGCTGAAGTGCAAGTGTCCTCTTAGACACAGAACGTATACAGCACAGGCACTGGTAACAGCGCAAGTAGCTGAAGTGCAAGAGTCCTCTAAGACACAGAATGGTAACAGTACAGGCACTGGTAACAGCACAGGCAGTTGAAGAGCAAGCATCCTCTAATACACAAAACGTTTACAGCACATGCAGCGTCTTCTAATACATAGAGTGGTTACATCACAGGCACCTGAAGTGCAAGCTTCCTCTAATACCCAGAACAGTTACAGCACAGTCACCTGAAGAGCAAGCTTCCTCTATTACATAAAAAGGTTACAGCACAGGCAGCTGAAGCTAAAGCGTCCTCTAATACACGGAACAGCTACAGCACAGGCCGCCGCCATACAAGCGTTCTCTAATGCACGTAATGGTTACAGCACAAGCAACTGAAGCGCAAGCTTCCTCTAATACACAGAATGGTTACAGCACATGCCGCTGAAGTGCAAGCTTCTTCTAATACACAAAACAGCTACAGCACATGCAGCTGAAGTGCAAGCTTCCTCTAATCCACAGAATGGTTACAACACAGACACTGGATACAGCACAGGCACCTAAAGTGCAAGCTTCCCCTAATACATGAAACAATTACAGCATAGGCAGCTGAAGTGCAAGCTTCCTCTAGTACACAGAACAGCTACAGCACATGCACACGCCACACAAACTTCATCTAATACACAGAATGGCTATAGCACAGGCAGCTGAAGTGCAAGCTTCCTCTAATACACAGAACAGCTACAGCACAGGTAGTTGAAGTGCAAGCTTCCTCTAACACACAGAACAGGTACAGCACAGGCAGCTGGAGTGCAAGTGTCCTCTAATGCACCGAATGGTTACAGCACAGGCAGCTGGAGTGCAAGTGTCCTCTAATGCACCGAATGGTTACAGCACAGGCAGTTGAAGTGCAAGCTCCCTCTATTACACAGAACGGTTAGCGCACCGGCAGCTGAAGTGTAAGCCTCCCATAATATACAGAATGATAACAGCACAGGCACTGGCTACAGCACAGACAGCGGAAGTGCAAGCTTCCTCTACGAAACATAACAGTTACATCACAGGCAGTTGAAGTGCAAGCTTCCTCTAATACACAGAACAGTTATAGGACAGGCAGCTGAAGTGTAAGCTTCCTCGAATACACAGAACAGTTACAGCACAGGCAGCTGAAGTACAAGCCTCCTCTAATACACAGAACAGCTACAGCACAGGCCCCCGCCACACAACCTTCCTCTAATACATAGAACAGCTACAGCACAAGCAGCTGAAGTGCAAGCATCCTCTAATACACAGAGCTGCTACAGCACAAGCAGCTAAAGTGCAAGCTTTCTCTATTGCACAGAACGGTTACAACACAGGCATCTGAAGTGCAAGCTTCATCTAATACACAGAACAGCTACAGCACAGGCCCCCGCCACATAAGCTTCCTCTAGTACACAGAACCGTTACAGCACAGGCAGCTGAAGTGCAAGCTTTCTCTAGTACACAGAACCGTTACAGCACAGGTCACTGCCACACAAGCTTCCTCTAATGCACAGAACAGTTACAGCACAGGCAGCTGAAGTGCAAGCTTCTTCTAATACACAGAACAACTACAGTACAGGCCGCCGCCGCACAAGCTTCCTCTAATACACAGAACAGTTACAGCACAGGCAGCTGAAGGGCAAGCAGCCTCTAATATATGGAACAAATGCAGCACAGGCCATCACCACACAAACTTTCTCCAATACACAGAAGGTTTAGAGCATAGGCAGCTGAAGTGCAAGCTTCCTCTAATACACAGAACAGTTACAGTGCAGGCAGCTGTAGTGCAAGCCTCCTCTAATACACAGAACAGCTACAGCACAGGGTGCCACCACACAAGCTTTCTCTAATACACAGAATGGCTACAGCACAGGCAGCTGAAGTGCAAGCTTCCTCTAATACACATAACAGCTACAGCACAGGCAGCTGAAGTGCAAGCTTCCTCTAATACACATAACAGCTACAGCACAGACCCCCGCCACACAACCTTCCTCTTATACATAGAACAGCTACAGCACAAGCAGCTGAAGTGCAAGCATCCTCTAAAACACAGAATAGCTACAGCACAGGCAGTTAAAGTGCAATCTTCCTCTTGTACACAGTACAGTTACAGCACAAGCAGCTGAAGAGGAAACTTCCTCTATTACACAAAGGGGTTACAGCACAGTCAGCTGAAGCGCAAGTGTCCTCTAATGCACAAAGCAGCTACAGCACAGGCCCTCGCCACAGAAGCTTCCTCTAGTACACAGAACCGTTACAGCACAGGCAACTGAAGTGCAAGCTTCCTCTAGTACACAGAACTGTTACAGCACAGGCCACTGCCACACAAGCTTCCTCTAATGCACAGAACGATTACAGCACAGGCAGCTGAAGCGCAAGCGTCCTCTAATACACGGAACAGCTACAGCACAGACAGTTAAAGTGCAATCTTCCTCTTGTACACAGTACAGTTACAGCACAAGCAGCTGATGTGCAAGCTTCCTCTAATACACAGAACAGTTACAGCACAGGCAGCTGAAGTGCAAGCTTCCTCTAATACACAGAACAGTTACAGCACAGGCAGCTGAAGCGCAAGCCTCCTCTAGTACAGAAAATAGCTACAGCACAGGCCATCACCACACAAACTTTCTCCAATGCACAGAAGGTTTACAGCATAGGCAGCTGAAGTGCAAGCTTCCTCTAATACACAGAACAGCTACAGCACAGGTTGCCACCACACAAGCTTCCTCTAATACACAGAACGGCTACAGCACAGACAGTGAAATTGCAATCTTCCTCTAATACACATAACAGCTACAGCACAGACCCCCGCCACACAACCTTCCTCTAATACATAGAACAGCTACAGCACGAGCAGCTGAAGTGCAAGCGTCCTCTAATACACAGAGCTGCTACAGCACAGGCAGCTGCAGTGCAAGCTTCTTCTAATACACAGAACAGCTACAGTAGGCCACCGCCACACACGCTTCCTCTAATACACAGAACAGTTACATCGCAGGCAGTAGAAGTGCAAGCTTCCTCTACTACACAGAACAGCTACAGTACAGGCCGCCGCCACACAAGATTCCTCTAATACACAGAATGGCTTCAGCACAGGCAGCTGAAGTACAAGCTTCCTCTACTACACAGAACAGTTACAGCACAGGCAGCTGAAGTGCAAGCTTCCTCTAATACACAGAACAGTTACAGCACAGGCAGCTGAAGTGCAAGCTTCCTCTAATACACAGAACAGTTACAGCACAGGCAGCTGAAGCGCAAGCATCCTCTAATACAGAAAATAGCTACAGCACAGGCCATCACCACACAAACTTTCTCCAATACACAGAAGGTTTACAGCACAGGCAGCTGAAGTGCAAGCAACCTCTAAAACACAGAATAGCTACAGCACAGGCAGTTAAAGTGCAATCTTCCTCTTGTACACAGTACAGTCATAGCACAAGCAGCTGAAGCGGAAGCTCCCTCTATTACACAAAGGGGTTACAGCACAGTCAGCTGAAGCGCAAGTGTCCTCTAATGCACAAAGCAGCTACAGCACAGGCCCTCGCCACAGAAGCTTTCGCTAGTACAGAGAACCGTTACAGCACAGGCAACTGAAGTGCAAGCTTCCTCTAGTACACAGAACCGTTACAGCACAGGCCACTGCCACACAAGCTTCCTCTAATACACAGAACGATTACAGCACAGGCAGCTGAAGCGCAAGCGTCCTCTAATACACGGAACAGCTACAGCACAGGCCCCCACCACATAAGCTTCCTCTAATACACAGAACGATTACAGCACAGGCAGCTGAAGTGCAAGCTTCCTCTAATACACAGAGTGGTTACAGCAGAGTCAGCTGAAGTGCAAGCTTCCTCTAATACACAGAGTGGTTACAGCACAGGCAGATGAAGCCCAAGCATCCTCTAATACAGAAAATAGCTACAGCACAGGCCACCACCACACAAGCTTCCTCTAAGACACAGAATGGTTACAGCACAGGCAGCTGAAGTACAAGCTTATTTTTTCTACACAGAAAGGTTTCTGCACAGGTAGCTGAAAAGCAAGCTTTCTATTCATAAATAGAACAATTACAACACCAGAAGCTGCATTGCACACATCCCTTTCATACCCAGAACAGTTCCAGCACAGGCAGTTAAAGAGCATGTTCTCTTTTCATACACAGAACTGTTACTTTACCGGAAGTTTCAGTGCAATCCTCCCTTTCACACAGAGCAGGTACCGCCCAGAGAGCTGCACAGCAAGTTTCTTTTTCATACACAAAAACAGTACATCACAGAAAGCTGAAGAACAAGCTTCCTTTTCCATATACAGACCAATTACATCAAAGGAAGCTGAAGGAAGCTTCCCTTTCATATACAGGAAACTACTTTGTACACATAACAATCACAGCTCAGACAAATGAAATGCAAGCTTCTGTTTCATACACAGAATGGTTACAGCACAGGCCACCATAGAACAATACACAGACTGTTTACAGCACGAGAAGCTGAAGAGCAGGCTTCTTTTTCATGCACAGAGCAGTTCTATCACAGGATGCTGCAGTGAAAGCTTACCTTTCATACACAGAAGATTTACAGCACTGGAAGCCGAAGAGCAAGCTTCTTTTTCGTGCACAGAGCAGCTATAAAAAAGGAAGCTGCGATGCAAGCTTCCCGTTCATACACAGAACATTTGCAACACTGGAAGCTGAAGGGCAAGCTTCATTGTTCATGCCTTTCATTCACAGAATGGTTACAGCACTAGCAGCAGTGCCGCAAACTTCCCTCATCATAAATCATCATTTAATTGCCATTTAATTATATGCCAAAGCCAAAAGGACAACACATGGAATGTTGGAGCACAAAGGGAGATGTTACACAGAGCAGACACAGGGGGTGTCCTATGCTTCCAAGGTAAGGTTTCATCAGGAGTACTGTGTACTGTTCAGAAGGGCACAAATTGTGTGTAGTTCTTACTGCCATGCCTACAGCTCTAATTCCGCTATTAGTGGCCACATCCAGACTAGTGTAAACAGTTCTGGAGTTCATGCCATGGAGTACCGTGTGCAGTTCTTGGGGGTTCCTCTGGAATTTATGTCATATACTAGAATACCATTTTGGGGTATTGTGTCCTGATTTGATTTTTAATAGGCGTCTTGGCGCTGCTTGCAATAAAGGTAAAAATAGGTACAAGATTTATCATCCGAGATTTTTTTGATAGGAGTATGCGCTATCCATCTCTTTATCTCCTCGTCCCGTACAATCAGATCTTCATGATATACCTTCTCGAAATGTCGCTGAAAAGCCTTTTCAATATCTGTTGGGTTATTAAGTACTTTCCCAAAGCTAGCCTCCTCCACTGACTTAAGCTCATTAATTGAGTTCCTAGCCATATCCTGTTTGGTCTTCCACGCCAATAATTTGCCGCAGCTCTCCCCATATTCAAAGTGCGATAACTTACTGGCTTGCCATTTCTTTTTAAGCCTTACATCTAAGACGGTGGTCAAATCTAATTTAAGAGAGTCTAATTTTGCCTGTATGTCTGCTCTTAGAGGGTTACTCTGATGTGTTATAATCTCTTGTTCTTTTATTTGAATTTCTTTCTCTATCACATCAATTTCATTTTTATACTTTCTATGCCTATCTATTTGTATAGCCATTATTAAACCCCTTATGAAGGCTTTATAAGCGTCCCATACCATCTGTATCGGGGCAGTTCCTAAATTTGATTGAAAAAAAGCCTTTGATTCCTCTGCTAGCTTTTCAACTAATGTTTCTTCTAGGAAAATAGCTCGCTCTAATGTCCACCTCTGACATATCGGCCTAGTTGGAACTTTAAGTGTCAATGTCACTGCCGAATGGTCAGAAAGGTGTTCACCCAGATGTTTAACCTCTTCAAACCAGATTTTAAGGACAGTACTTAGCAGATAGAAGTCTAATCTGGATCTATGTCCATGCTTCTTGTTATAGAAGGTATAACCTCTCTTATCCCCAGAATATGGATTTGCCAATTTCTAATGCTGAAATTGGGAAAGCCATTATGTCTGGAAGATCTGGGAAAGCTGCAGGCCCTGATGGGCTACCTGCAGAATTATACAAAGCCTTAGAAAAAGTGTTAACCCCAATTATGTGTCTATTGTTCTCCCATATTTTCGAGGAAGGAGGAGAGATACCACCCTCATGGAATGAAGCAGCAGTAGCACTAATTCTTAAACCTGCTAAACCATCTTGTTCATGCGATTCATATCGCCCCATCTCGTTACTCAACGTTGACTATAAAGTCTTTTCAAAAATATTAGCAGAGAGGCTGAATGGCGTTGCAGAGCATCTGCTTCATAGAGACCAAAAGGGGTTTGTGAGAGGGAGGGGAATAAGAGATCTAACTTTTAACTTAATTGGGGCAATTGACGTAGCCACCTTGCATAAGATCCCTTTAGCTGTAATTACTATTGACGCAACAAAGGCGTTTGATAGAGTAAACTGGGCTTACCTACAATATATATTAAAAGCGAATAATCTAGGGAAGAATTTCTGCAGGGCAATCTCTCTAATTTATAAAACACCTATAGCCAGAATTTTAGTAAATGGCAATCTTTCTGCTCCAGTGATAATTCAGAGAGGCACACGGCAGGGATGCCCCTATCCCCATTGTTATTTAATTTATATATAGAACCGTTGGCTGAAAAGATAAGGACACACCCAAACATAGCTCCTTTTAAATTCAGAGAGTGGGAGAGAAAGGTTGCGTTATACGCAGATGATTTAATGATTTTTACATTGGATCCAAATACCACTATTCCATTATTGTATGAAGAAGCAAAACATTTTGGGCGAGTATCAGGCTATGAAATTAATGCATCCAAAACCGAATGTATGATATGGAATTTGGAAGCATGTAATTTCCGACTAAAAAGCTATGAGGTATCTAGGGATAACAGTAGCCCAAAATATAGATAAAATCGCAGACATAAATCTCCAAAGGGTCAGAGGAGAAATCCTTAACTCTCTAACGGGATGGGCATACTTACCCCTGACTCTCATAGGCAGACTGAATTTAATAAAGATGATGCTGCTGCCCAAAATAATTTTTATATTGCAAAATATCCCGCTCCCATTTAATGAAAGTACCCTGAAGTCTCTCCAGTCGAAGTTAAATAGCTTCATCTGGGCTTCAAAAACCAGTCGAATATCATGGAAGAAGTTAAGAAGAAAGAAGAATAAGGGTGGTTTGTGCCTCCCGGATTTGACATTATATGCCAGGGTTTTTTCATTAAAGACCGGGAGAATGCTTATAGAGCTACCAGATGGCTCGGATATTGGTGTAATGTTTGGGGTAATGCTCTCAGATGTTGAAGGAGAAAGTCATGGTTTCTTATATAAATATGGAGACCCAAGATTTTTTAAGAAAGTACGGTTGAAAATATTAAATGGCTTGGTCAACACTTGGGCCAAGATTAGGAAATCTTTAAAAATTAGCTATTTTAGTGCCCTTGCGCCAATCTGGAATGCCCCAGGCTCACCAGGATGGACTAGAGACTCTTTGTCTTTGCCTTTAATTGAAGCTGGGATCCGGCAATGGGGACAGTTGATACCGGAAGTATCTCTCCTGACTTGGGAAGAGATGAATTTACTTACGGCGAATAGATTATCTAAATTCAAATATTGGCAAATTAAAAACTGGCACCAGACGTTTGGAATGGAGGTGGGCAGGACAAATTAACTGCAAAACGCATTGGCACAAAGACCAATAAAGAGGAAAGAAGTGGCAATGCTGTATTGGTTACTGCTCGAGTTGGAGGATGGAGAGTTTAAATTACCAACGGAGCTGTGGGGAGAGAGCTTGCCGGGAAGCAGCCCTGAAAATCTATGGCAAGTATCTCACGACATATTATATTCTACAGTTAAACCCGCAAATTTAAGAAGGAATTATCTCTTTTCTGTTCACAGGGTATACTGGACTCCTTTAAAACTCTCGAAATTCGCAACTGGTCCCATTCCAAAATGTCCCAAGTGTCTCCAGACTAAGGCGGATGATGTGCATATGTTTCTAACTTGCCCTAAGTTGAGTCACTTCTGGACAGAGGTAAAAAGGGGTCTGGAAGGCATTTTTGGTGTAAATATTCAGGTAAGCATAACTGTAACATTAGTTATGTTTGGATTGTTATCTAATTACCAAAGCCTTAAAAAGGAGGAAAATCAGCTCTGTCTGTACCTAATGCTTTGGGCAAGAAGGGAAATATGTAAAAAATGGGTTAATGAAATTCCACCAACTTTTTTAGATTGGGTGATCTCCATTAAGTATATAATGAAGTTAGATAGGGCTGGATCAGATAAAGATACAAAAACCTTTTGGAGTTCATGTGAGAAATGGCTAACCAGTTTGGATCAGTAAGATAACATCTGTCCAATGATTACGCCTTTACACTAAACAACAATGTTTCTCCTTGGTTTCTGTGAGGTGCCCCGGTCGAAACAGAACTCTGTTATTGAGAGACTATGTGTAAAAGCATATCCATCGAAGATAGAGAGCTCCCCAATTGGTGCTGAAGGAGTACCATAGAGAGTAATTGAGTAAGCTCGGATTCTATCTGATGGCGAATGAGGACAAAAAAAAAAAAATAGGTACAAGATTAAAACGGAAGATTAAAAAGCCAGGTTTTAAGAAGCTTTCTAAAAGCCAGGAAATTACAGTAATTTCTCAAAGAGATAGGCATTGTGTTCCAAAGGCGGGATGTGGAAAACGCAAAGCTTTTCCCTCCCCAATTAACTTTGTTAAAGCGGTTAACTGACAAGGTCATGGAATTCATAGACCTCAATATTCGGTTAGGAGTATAGCAGGTCAGTTTATTTCTGAGAGGTTTAGGACCATGAGAGTGCACCTCTTTGTGAGCTATACACAAAGCTTTAAAAGCTATTCTTTTTTTAATTGGCAACCAGTGAAGCTCATTTCTAGCTTTGGTCACTGACTCCGATTTTTTGATGTTTGTCAAAACTCTAAGAGCTGCATTTTGTATTCTCTGAAGTCTATTTATAATGCCTTGCTGGGCACATACCAAAAGGGCATTACAATAGTCAAATCTTGATAGGACCAAGGAGGAGACTACCGTTCTCTGTAGCTCCATAGGTAGAAAAGGAATCATTTTCCACAAACTTTGTAATGTGTAGAAACAGGGTGATGTAAGATGATTGGCATGATCTCTAGAAGACAATTTACTGTCAAATATTGTTCCGAGATTTTTTGTTTTAGCCACTGGGCTAGGAACAACACCCAATTCCTCAGGCCACCAAGATTGGTTCTCACTTGGAGTTTTTCTAATCTGCTTAGAGACTGGATCACTGACAGAAAAACAAGGTCAAAAATATTGTGTGGATAGAATAACATGTCAAAAATATCGAGGAGCAAAATATTGAGAAGATCAGTGCAAATAGGTACATCTAGATTTACTATTAACTCCGCATCTATGTACCTTGAAGATATATATATATCTGGTGGAGTTAGGTATAGTAATACGTTGCCTACCCATAATAACTTACCTTCACGATATTCTTTTCCTCGATATTCTTGACACAATATTTTGTTTCCACAATAATTTGGACTTGATATTTTGTCCAAACACCTCAAAGACTACCTCTGGGATATTGTGCCCTAATCTGGAGGCCATCGCCCCATCGCTTTTGATCACTGTGCCTTTCTTTCACAATGGTACGCTTGGTGAAAGTTGACTCCAAGCAGTAAAGCGCACTCTTCTTTTGCTCGATGAAGGTAGAACGGTGCCCTCTGGGCACCAAGCATTACTTGCTCGCTCTTGTACTGTTAGAATACATTTTGTTCCCTTAAGCAAAATAGGAAAGCAGAGAAAGTACGCCTTCCACTCGCCTTGAAAAGAAGGTAAAAACCAGTATGTGATCTGGCCCTCTCTAAACATGCACACAGTCAGCACTGCAACATCACCAAACACCATGGGAGAAGTATGACAGGCTTTGCAAGACCCATAAGTAATCTGGGTGCTTTGAATCAGCACAGAGGGAGATGTGGAGTGGCTGTGTTTGACAAACCATGCTGTATGCACACTCCTATGCTTGAACTGACATTATAGAGGCCGTTTGTATGTATAGCTGCCTACATACATCTATGCTGGTGTCTGAGAGCTGTCTTATGGGCCTCTACAGTGGTCGGTGAATCTATCATGGAGGCCAGTGACAAGGGATGGGAAACGCTGGGGGTGGTCTTGAAGAACAAAGGAAAGGACCAGTGTCATAGGATAGGTGCCATTGCCCAAAGTGCAAGCGAGGGCAATGGGAAGCCCACCCTTGACTGGGTGGTAAGCGTCAGCCATAATTAGGTTGCAGTGGACCACACATGCTGATGGAACTAGGTGCCACTGCGCCTGCAGTGCTAATGAAAGTTACACCCCTAGAAAGGACACACCTCAGTGGAAAGGAGAGGAGCAGCAGAAGTTTAAGTGAGAGAAGAGTTACATGTAACAGGGGTGTCACAGGCCAGGAGTGTGGTGCAGAGATCCAGCTATGTCTGGGTCTCAGGGCTGTTACAGGCAGGATTGAGGTGCACTGTCAGACCTTTATGTTCCCAGTGCTATAAATTCAGGAGTGCTCTCCTGGAGCACCTGTAAGTGAATGCAAATATTGGAATTACAGGGGATGCTGCTGGCCAGGCTCGAGGTGAGACCCACTACTTGCTCTGGGCCTTGGTACTGAAGTTCCAAGGGCGTGTGATAGGTCAAACTCTAGAAGCAACAGTAATCTGGAACATCAGGAGGTGATGTCATTCTATATTGAGGTGTTTTGGAAAAGTGATGTTTGGAAACATGCTGAAAACCAGGACAGGAGTGCACTGGTAGTGTTGTGTGCAGAGAGGACTAAAATAAAAGAAGGTACTTGTGTGAAGGATTTACATGCATTCAGGAGCATGGCTACCATTGGTGCAGCAGGTGAAGTGGCACCGGGGCCTAAATCAGGACCGAGGTGCGTTGTAGAGCTGTGTGCTGTTCACACTGCTTGAATAACAGGGCCTCTGCACACCAGGATGTTGGTGCATTGGCATAACTGTGGGTATCTCTCACTAATGAAACTAAGACTTGCTGCAGGCTAGGAGTCAGGTGCTCGCAGAGGCCCTCATTACAAATAGGCTGGTATTCAACTCCCATTTTTAGCCTAAATTGGATTCAAAGTGGCCCGTTGCTTACAGGTACGTACCTGTAGCATATTGAGATTATGCGCACTAGGACCCTCGTGGTTCTGGGTGGACTCTGTACAGGAAGTAAGTGAAATGCGGGGAGGTGTTAGGGTGTGGTTAACAGAAAGCTTGATGTAATGTACAGTGTGTGAGTGTATGCTAAAGAATAAAGTAATGCTTGACAGCAGCTCCCATGTGGCGTAATTCATCTGCATCCTCCTGGGCTGGGGATGCCGCTACAGTACCCACCTCCTAAAATCAGGAGAAATATATGAGTGATAAATGGGCCAACATTTGGGAAAATATGCATAAAACGGCGTGTTAACACATATTTGGACATGTTATTCCCCAATTCAGAAGTTAAAAATTATAACAGTGTGTAAAAGTGTTGTAATACCAGGTAAAGTATCACAGTTTGTGGGACTCTTTATGAGGGTCACAGTGTGTGGCATTTACTGAAACTGTTGCGGTGCAGAACTGATTTTGTGTCAAGCTACAGAAACAGCAGCAGCAAGTGGTGGTGTGTGTAGGCATTAGGGGGCAGATTTACAAGCCCCTTGCGCCACTTTTGCGTCACTTTTCACATGTTAAAAATGACGCAAAAGTGGCGCAAGGGGCTTGTAAATATGCCCCTAGGTATGTTGCAGAATTGTGTGCGGTACTGCTGGCTTTCTTTTTACTGAAGACTCTGCTGTTGGTTGAGACTTGGTTTAATTGGTAACGCTGTGCTTGGACGTGTGCAAACCAGGGTAAGTAACAAACACAAGAGATGTAATGCAAGTAATATAAATTCAACAAAAGTGTAAAAATCAATTAAAAAAAGGGAAAGTTTGAGAGATAAATGGAATACTCTGACTGGGAAAGAGCAGTCATGCACTGAGTAGCACAGATACTCCCCGTGTGAATATGTTAATATTATGAAGAAGTGCATCTGAGGTTAACATCTGTGATTATTTGAGCGGGCATTAAAGCTGCTGTCATACCCCCTAAATTAATCACAGATGTCAATGTCACATCCTGCTGGTGGTGGAGGGCTGGACTCGCACGGAAACGTACGGGGATGATGGCTGTGGGATCGATAGGAACAAGGAATGGGGGACTGCTGAGGCCAGGGCAGCTTGCCGCAACAGGATCAATTTCCCTCTTTGTAAACCTAAAGATGAGGCGAATTACGGATCCGAAGGAATTCACAAAATGGCACACCCGGTGGCAGGTTCAAGCCAGGGGAGAAAAGGAGGGAGGAGGAGCGAGGCATGGGAGCCAGGTTCCCAAAATTTTAGATTGGGCCTGGGTCACATGTCCCAATTTTGAATATAAATGAGAAAAAATGAAGGTGAAACGAGCGTCTGTCAGGCCTATTCACTTGCCAAATGTGTCCAATTTGATGCTTATTAAAAACTGGATCGTGCTCTTAATTTGATTCCCACATCTCTGCCCCCGTCTCCCCAGAACACTCACTGCCCGTCTGTCTATGCACTGCCCTATCTGCTCCCTGCACTCTCTGATGTCTCACTGTCCCCTCTATTCCCTGCAGCCACTGAGCACTCACTACCCTCTCTGCCGGGTTGGCGCAGTGCGTGGTGCACATTGCGCACACTTACATTCAAAACCTATCTTATGTGTCTGTCAGGTGTGTCTGAACTGAATATTCAGTCATCAACGTCTCACTTCTAAGAAAAAAGGCTTTGCTAATACTAGATCTTCCATATGTCAAGATATGCACTGGAGAGGAAGCAGTGCTTAATTTGTAAGACAATAAGTGCTGGGGCCCAAAGTTTTGCTCAGAAGCCTGTGGTCAGTGCTACTGAATGTCAGCATGCCGAATACCTAGATTACGTATATGGCCAGGTACAGCCGAGTCCCCCTCCTCCCTTAACTCCCGCCCTTGGGGTGGTGGCCCCATTTCCCGTTGCCCAGCTGCTCACTTCCCATCTTCCCCCAAGGCAAACAACTTCATCAATACCAATTTTTGGATTAAGGGTCGTAAACCCCAGCCGTATTTATTACATAACAATAATCAAACATTAATATATTTACATTATGTACACAATACGCAGAAAGTCCGGTCCGTTACATTGATAGGTACAGTATGTCATTTGGCTAACTTTAACATGTTTCTAATACATAGCCAATCCTATCCTAAGCTAATCATTCTACAACATAACATTATCTTTCTGCTTATACCTGTTTGAGCCTACGGCAAGGTCAATGGCTGGCCCCAGATCCTGATCAAGCTATGTCCCAAACTCCTACCAGAGTGACCTTGCGCAGGGGGCACCGTTCACCGGAAGGACACCTGACACCCCGGGCACCCCCTACGCCCTTAAGATTATCTCCATAAGGGGCCCGTGCAGTTATGCGCAGCTTACTTGCGCCCTTGTGCGCGTGCGGGGTGGCCAACCAGCCTACCGGAAGCGTAACTCCCCACCCTCGCACCCTTCCAGCCTACCAGCTGTAACTGCCCCTGGAGTTCCATGAGAGACCATCTGTCCCCCCCTCGGGCATCCCCATTTGACAATGACGATGCCCGCTAAGGACTGTAAAACTATGCTCACCAATCATGACCCTACTGCCACAGGCCAGTATAGTTGCCCGACTATCTGGCCTCCCCCCTCTGCCCCTCTGAAGGTCATGCCCTGTTCTGTGACCCTACTAACCAGGCATGAAGGTTTTCCATGAACAGCTCATTACCCAGCTTGGAGAGGTGCACGCCATCCTGTAGGAAGTACGGCTCCCCCCTAATGCACCCATGCGCTATTGTCTGCAATTTTGGGGATCTGAATAGTCTATCAATCCGGTTATTGATTCTTTTAACTGAATGGTTCAAGGCCCACACGGACTCACCCCCCCTCCACTGAAATCTTGGAATCATATGTGACCATACCAGTGTAGCCTCAGGGCATCATTTGGCCAACCATCCCACTTCAGTGATTAAGGCTTCCACTACCCCCTTTCTACCCAGATGTACCAAGTCGTTCCCCCCCAGATGCAGAATAAAGACTTTAGGGGGAGTCTGCTCATGGCCCAGCAGGCCTACCACCATATCTCTGAGTTGGCCAAAGCGCAGGCCCCCCTGCCCATGAAAAGAGACTCTAAAACCAGCCTGCCTTGCTCTAAGCTCGTAATTGCCTGTAAGAAAAAATTGTTGCAACCTTTTTACATAAAAGTGGCCAATGACCCATACGTCGTTTGCTCCATGTTCCCAGGCGGGTACCTGGTCCACCGTAGAGGCTGACAGACGACGAGCCACTGCAAGCTTCCCTCCCGCGGGACAGGATGTAGAAACTGCAATTCAAACCAGAAACAACAACCGTCAGTGAAACCGTCCTCCCAACCGCTAGAGCATAAGCAGCCTTACATAGCGCTTGTAACAATTTGAGGACCACCTACCAATCCTCTGCACCTTGCTCCTGGCAAAACCTCTAGCTGCCGCTTCGGTGGCGGCCCATATCCTGAAAGAGTGGGTCCCAAAACTGCTTGGATCTAAACCAGTTTTTTGTATGGCCAAGCCCATGACCCTTCTAAATTGAAATCTAGTGAGTGGGGTAACATTCGCATGAATTAATAAAGGTCCCCCCGCGCAATTGGGCCTGTGTTCCAGGAATGCCTCCAGCCTGGTGATGGGGCAGCAAGCGCTCCCCTGTGCCCGTCGCAGCACCACCCCTTCCCCTCTGGCCTCCTGATCAGTCTTAGACCTGGGGATTGATATGAGTAAGGAGTCTCCTTGCACTTTCACGTGGCTAAACTGCAGCCCCCCCTGCCAGTCCTGCTTATTCTTTGCCACCAGTTCCCCAATCCTGAAAGCGCCATAAAATGCCAGCGAAAAGGCAGCTTTAAACAATAGTGTTTCCGCTTCTGTGTTGCAAACCTGACTAAGTACCTCCAGCAATGCGGCCAAAGTGTTAACACCTATTGGTCGCCTCGCGTCTGGCTGTGAACCTTGCAAACGCTGCCACCCTTTTAAAGCTTTCCGCACTATAAATGTGCTAGTGGGATCCCTTCTGACCTTCACTTTCGCAAAAAAGGAGATAGCCGCTATGTGTCGCCTTGCTGATGCCACTGAGCTCCCCTCATCCTTCATTGCTCTCAGGTAGGAAGACACTGCCCCCGTATCATGCCAGCTCTCCTCCCATTTCTCCCCCCAAAAATTACAGTAAGCCCCAAACGCCCCTTCGTATGCCCTCCTGGTCCTGGGTGCTAGGCTAGCTGCCACGAGGTCGGGTAATTGGGGGCACCAAGCTGCCAAAGCTGTTCCGGGAAAGGCTTTGGGTTCTCCGCCGCTTCGGGGTGATGGGACCTGAATACCTGCATCTTAAAGCGAGAGAGCGCGTCAGCCGCATGATACAATATCCCTGGGACATGTTTGGCCCTAAACAGCATATTTAGTTTCATGCACAGCAGTATTATTTCCTTCAACAAACGCAGGATCATTTTACATTTTGCTGATTGATGATTGATGCATTCCACCACAGACATGTTATCTGACCAGAAAACCACTGACTGGTTCCTCAGTTGCTCTGGCCAGACAGACAATGCCACCAAGATGGGAAACCGCTCCAAGAAACCAATGTTAACTGTTAACCCGGCTTCCACCCACCATGCCGGCCAGCGTTGTGCCACCCATTCTGTGCCTAGTATGGCGCCAAACCCCTCGCTACCTGCAGCGTCAGTCACCAACCCTATCTCTGTACCGGACTTGGGAGGGCCAGGCCACAGTACCTTACCATTGAAGTCACGCAGGAATGACATCCAAATCTGCATGTCCTGCCTGACCTCGCTGGATAACCTGGTGTGGTGGAGTTTTTCTTTGAGTCCTGACATGGCCTGTGCTATGGAGCGTGAGAATGGTCGTGCCATTGGAATGACCTTTAGTGCGAAGTTTAACTGTCCTACTGTTTGTTGAAGCTGGTGCAATGTAACCTTCTCCTTTGCCAAGCATTGTTGGAGAGCTGACCTGAAACTTGTGATCTTTTCATTGGGCAGACGTGACAGACCTTGAACCGAATCCAACTCTATCCCCAAGAATTCTATCACAGTGGATGGCCCGACAGTTTTTCCTTGCGCCAGGGGTTCCCCAAAATCCTGCATGAGCGCACAGAATTTCCGTAGCGCCCAGCCACAGTCCTGAGAGCCTGGAGCTCCCAGGAAGAGGAAGTCATCTAGGTAATGCAAAACGTACTGGTGCCCCGTCACCTGCCTGAAAACCCATTCCAAAAAGGAACTGAACTTCTCAAAGTAAGTACAAGAAACAGAGCACCCCATAGGCATGCATTTATCCATGTAGAACTTCCCCTGGAATTGGAAACCCAACAGATTGAAATCTAGAGGGTGTACCGGCAATAGGCGAAAAGCTGACTCGATATCTGACTTTGCCAAAAGTGCGCCAGGGCCCAGTCCTCTGAGCATCTCAACTGCCTGATCAAAGGACGAGTACTTGACCGTGCACAGTTCTCCATCAATGGCGTCGTTCAACGACTGGCCCCTGGGAGCTGACAGATTAGGAATCAACCGGAACTCCCCTGGCTCCTTTTTGAGGACCACCCCCAGTGGGGAGCAGACAAAGCCCTCCACCGGTAAGCTGTCAAATGGACCTGCTACTCTGCCCAGGCGTAATTCCTTTTCAATTTTTGCTGTAGCCACCCCAGGATTGGCCCTCACTGATAACTGATTTTGGCATTGTGACACCCCTACGTAGTCAGGCGCGGGGATTCTGAAACCATCCCTGAAACCTTCCAATAAAATTCTAGCGGACGTGGGGCAGTTGTACCTGTTCAACCATGGGATCACAGCACTGATTTTTATGGGGGACCGGGCCTTCGTGAGGGAAACACCATCATTCTTGTTTCTTACCCCCTCTATCTTTTGATTTTTTAAAACACTTGGACTCCGGGTGGGAAGTGTTGCCACAGAAGGAACATGAAAGCTTGAACTTATACGTGCCTGCTGCCCTGGTGCACGTATGCCTGTTAAAGTCCCAGCATGCCCCCTTTTTTCCTCCACCACCCCCCGAGCTAACAGGGGGGCCTGACCGAAAGGACTGGCCTTTTGGGCTGTCCTGCGACCCGTGCCCCAAGTGGTCTAACCACAAAATCATGTCAATTTGGTCCCAAGTGAGGGCAGGGTCATTAGCCTTTGCTCTCCTAAAGTCCTTATCGTATTCCTTCCATCCGATACCAGCATACTTATCGTGAGCGCCCGCGATCCTACTCTGCTAGCATGCCATTTCCGCACCCAAGCCTGGAAAGCGTTCGGACATGACTGCCATGTAAATTGAGAAGCCCCTGAACCAGTTAACCAGAGACTCCTCAACCCTATATTTTTGCAACCGATTCGCTCATTCCCTCGGGTGCATCCACTCTTTGTTCTTTTTGGCTTCCTCCCTTTCAGTCTCATCTAACAGCAAGGAAAACATATTCACATAACTTCCCTTCCAAATTTTTTCTTTCAGCTCTTGTGAAACATGTCTCGCCAACTTTTCCCTGGACGAGCGCACTTCGCCTAAACCTAACACTGGCAATGTCCGTAGCTTACCTATTCCAGCTGCTTCCGCTGATTTCTCCTTTCCTGCGTCCGATGGTGTGCTTACTGCTAGCGGTCCTTTTCCATTCCCTGCGGGAGCTGCTCCACCCGCTGCTGCCCCACCTGCCGGAACTGGCTGCCCCTCCCCAGGCTTACCACTGCAGACTGCGCCACCATCCTTGCTGCTTTCTCAAGTGCGGACTCCCCGCTACCCAACACCCCTGCCGCTGGCGTCCAAGTACCTGACTTCTCCAACCATGGCAGAACTGCTGCCAGGCTCGCCACTAAATCAGGCTGCCCTGGGGCGCCCCCTGACGGTCCACCTGTGGCCGGAGGGTTTGTACCCAACGCCCCTGGTAGGCTCCCTGCCGGGCCTCCCACCATAGGGATAACTGGGGCCTGAGGCGGGGGTGCAGCACCCAACGCTCCTGGTAAAGTACACCCTGGGGGAGAGGTACCCACTGCACCTGGCTGATCACCCTCATCAGTAGCCTGTGGCACCACCCCTGCTGGCACTGGCGGTATTGCCTGTGGCACCTCCCCTACTGGCGCAGGTGCCGCAGCCCCATCCACTCCCCCTACCCCCGGTGGTGGCGTGGCAGGTTCCACCCTTCTCCTAGGTTTAACCCTTTTGGGCACAGGGGGGAATGCTGCCTTAGGGGCCACCCCCGCTCGCCTGGGCCTCTCTTCTGTCCCATCCTGCCCATCCACCTTGTTCCTCAACTCCGCTATAGCTTGACCCATGTCCTCCATTTTCTGCATCATGGACTCCATAAACTTGTCCATGCGTGAGCGCTGTTCGCTTCGCTTTGCCTTAGTGGCCATGGTACCACCACAAGAAGAAAACCCTTTTTCTAGTAATAATTTACAATTGCGCAGCCACTAACTACAGTGTTTAGTAACCCCCAGGAAGATTACACCCCACAAAACCACAACTAGATGTTCTAAATAATTGTGTCCCGGACCCACTTCCCTGCCAACAAAACGGTGGGCCCTCTCCCTGTGGTTATCCTACAACACAAAAAACGCCCGTCTTAACCAGACAAAAGAGCCCATGTTACCCCGTTAAGGCTTTGCTACCTAGCACACACAGCTTGCCAGCCCCTCAGCCACAGAAACCCTTCACCTGAGGAATCCTATAGATGTCCTGCAGTCAAAGCACCGATGTGCCTGTGTGCCCGGGCGCCAAAAAACACCATCTGGAGCCACCACCACAAACCACCATGCGGGACCGGCGAGCAATCTCAGCCTGTGTGGCCCCAAACTGGCTAAACAGGGCACCCTGGGCAAGGGGTTGCTCCACAATGTTGTCCTGCTGTAGTGAGAACTCTGCAGGCTCCCCCAGCAAGCGCAGCACCAAGCGACACCCCCAAAAGCTGCTCCAGATCCCTGCAGAAAAACGAGAAGAAAGGTGGGGGAAAAAAGACAAGAGCTCCTGCTCCTGACGATCTCGGTGGCAACCTGCAGGGTAAAACAAAAGGAAAATTTAAATTCGTTGGGACCTCCGATCCAGGTCCGTGCGTGCAGTCAGCTGTGGAGCGGCGAGGAAAGAGAACGTCCCAGCCGCTCCACAGCCTTTTAAAGTTTTCCTGCGGCGGCAGCCGGTTCTAACCAGCTATGCCGGCGTTAGCGCGACGCGCGACACGGAAGCAATTCCAACTGCTTCCGGGTCACGCGCCGCCCGCCAATCGGGATTGGGCAAGGGAGGTGAGAGGCACTGCGTCACTGCTGTGCGCGGCGCAGCCCCGCCTCCCTGCTGGCTGCGGGGGACCGGCACGGCCGCCATAATCGCGGCGTGTCCGAGTCTGTCCCCGCCTATTGAAGTCTTGATTCCATATCTACCCACCACCAGACACTCCCTGCTAATTTATCTCACTTTCGCGAGTTTCTGCTGTTTCCCTTTGTCAAGGTTTTCCCCTCTGTCTATCCTCCTTCTTCTCCCTTTTGTGTTTTTGTGTTATGCTTGTCTTCTTGCTCGAGGTCAAAGTTTGATGAGGAACAATAATTGGTGGTCCTCAAAAATGAGTGCCGGTGAGTCCCACCATCAACCTAAGTCTCAAATTAGGAACAGGAAAGAGGATATTACAGAAGTGGTCAATGAATATGCTTCTTTTCTTTGGAAAAAAACAAAAAACGCTGGATAATGTTGTGTTAGAGAAACAAAATGTTTGCAAAGTTCACAGCTGCCAGAAGAACCAGTAAATGACCTTGTACCAAGACTAAGAACATTAGCACCTACGAGTATCTATCGAGAGCTAAGGAAGAAATAATAAAAAATTAGTAACCTGTTCATAGAAAAAATTTGCAGTAAAACGATCCAGAAAAAATGACTAAATTCAGAAGATCGAGAACAATAGATGCCTTGAGAATAGCAAGGGGAATTAAGCGTTACGAAATGTATAGTAGTGAAATTAAGTGTGTATTCACAAAGATGTCAATAACAAATGCAAAGGTTGGATGAAAAGTTATGTCTATGCGATCAATGGTAGCACGGGCCAAATTGGGTCAGAAGGTTCTGGAAGAAAAATGGTTAAAAAAGGTACAGAGGAAGTTTTTTTTAGATGTAGGAGCAAAATGTATTTAGGGAAGACAATAAATTGTCCTGCTTGGTCACAAGCTTGTTTGCAATGAAAACAAGCATTTGCAATGCAATAGGTCTCACATTTACAAGAGTTTGAGCTACTGCCATTGTAAATGACAATGCCTTTTATTTATGTGTTGTTTTTAAAACAGATAAATGAAAGACATTGTCATTTACAATGCCAATAGCTTAAACTCTCGCAAATGTGAGACCTATTGTATTGCAAATGCGTTCGCCGCCCGTGCTATACATTTGTTTACAAAAAGTGTTAGGAGAGAGCGTGTCCAGCCTGCAACAGCAGGCAGGACAAAGCTATTGGAGAAAATGCTCGGAGGATGTAATTAAAGGCTACAGAGTAACACACATAACAGGGGGAGTCGCCCTGGGAGGTTACAAAATGAGACAAGGCAGTACTAAAGAGGGAATACTAAGCCTATTGACTAATGAACATCCACAGTTTACAGTGGACAATGACACAAGCCAATGAAAAGTATGGGTGGAGAGTGGGCGGAACTTCAAGTCCCTACCTGAATACGGCATGCCTCACAGAGGCAGCGCTGCCCAGGCTCGATCAAAAAAGGGGACTTTGTCTGCATATTTAAAAATTGGGGAAATATTAAGACAAATGTGAGTAGCTTTGCGAAAGAAGAGGGATAAAGTGAAAGAGAGGATTATGATTACATGTTGTTGGTAACAAATGCAAAAGGAGTAGGCGAATCGCTAGTGAATGTAGCCACATTGGCTAAGAAGGAAGACACCAAATTGCAGTGCTAGTATAGTGATAATCATGGCAGATTCCGAATTCCTGTACACCTTAATAGGGGAAAAGGAATTTGAAAAATGTCACCTAGAGAACTTGAGACAATCCATTAAAATCTTTGTATTTATGAGAAAAATGCAATGTAATTTAATTTATTTTAAAATATTTCTAATGCGTGAACTTTCTCCTGTGGGAATCTTGCATCTAAAATGGTTCATGCTCCCACTAACATGTACAGTTTAGAAGTCCCAGATTCAGCATTGATGAAAGAGCTGTGTCTTTAACAGCTTCCTAAAGTTCAACACTGATTTTTCGTTTTTAAGGCACTGGTCAAACTATTCCACAATTTTGCTGTGGCCTAGGGAACTTCTATGGTAACTGGACACTTTACCAAGGCTGTTTTTTTCAGAATGCAAGCTACATCTTGAAATATATGGCATGAACTGCTTGGTAAGTGGGCTGTTCCTAAAGTTGTTTAATGCTTTATGAACCAAGCATAATGACTTGAATTAGATCCTCTGGGTTACAGGAAGCTAATGGAGTTTAGCTAGACTCATTGAAACTGAATCAAATTTTGTGATGTTCAGAACCATTATAGGAGTCGCATTCTGGACCTCCTCTTCAGCAAATTGAGTTGAAAAATGCAAATCACTGTTTTTATCAGCTCCGCCATAGTTATATCTGAGTCTATCTGGTTTCCAAGGTTTTTATCTTCTCTACAGTGATCAGATTATTGCCCAAAGTAGAGGACCAGAAAGCATGGTTCCACATGGAGGACAGGTAAAAAGGTAACAAGATTTCAGTATTTCTGCCGTTCAGCATAAAATGGTTTTGAGCCATCCTCCTTTGCACCTCAGACATGCAGTTTTGAAAATGTAAAGCCTTTATACTGGGAGTCACCATTTACTACAAAATGAGCTGTTAGGTTTGAAAGGGCTGGATAGGATGAACCTAGAAGACGAACTGGCACTAAAGGAGGTTACAGAGACAATTAAGCAATTAAAGACTGGTAAGGTTCCCAGACCCAATAGACTTCTGGTGGAACTCTGCAAGAGACTATTTCTCACTACTCGGTGTTGTGGTATCCTCCTGTTTAGAATGTTAGATATGCTCTGTTTTGAATGCCAGGTGGAATATTTTGAATTGAATTGCAGCCAAGGGTTGGAAGGTGAAGCAGTGTTGGAGCTGTGGATGAGTTGTATCTTATGGTCTTAATAAACTACTTATTTGGATACTAATCTGGATTTTACTTTGTTACATTGACTACGATTAGAAAGAACCCATATTGTTCTTCACCTCAACTTTGCCCATCAACCTGTGGTGGAGAGACTTTATTTTTGGCTTCGCTCTGTTACATTAGATCAACTAAATTGGACATCTACATCATGGGATCAAAATGTTAGGCATGTTAAAATGCACTCTGCTTATTCATGTGCCTTTTCAACAATGTTTGTGTCTAATCTAATCAACGCTACCACAGTTTCGGCAGCATTTCACTTCTCCTGCACGTGCTCCTATCTTCTTGGTCAGGGCAAGTCTGCTCTCACACTTGATTGCATGCCTCTTTCCAGCCTTCAGTTGTGCTCAGTCTGCGAGCCGCATCTGAGATGTCTCTCCTTCTCATACATCTGGCTGGGTTGCGTGCTTCCTGACATAGATGTCCATATCAGCTTCTGGTTTCCAGGAACCCGCCATCTATGTTTGGGTACGCACTAGTAACGGTGTGCTCTGCAGGTTGTTCCATCATCAGCATCTGTCCATCTTGAGAAACAAAAGGATGGCGTGGAAGACATCATCGAACTATCTTGAATTGGGCTCAGAGGTTAAAGCATTTTTCCTTCACTGGTCCATATATGGGATGGAAAGCTGCTTGCACATCTTGTGGGTGGAAAGAACACTTGTTGTAGAAGTGGTAATCTGAAAAAGAAAGCTAGGGAGGTGACCTACAAGGATGACCGAGATGGGGAAGAGATTGTTTTACAGGGAAAGGGTGATGGTATGAGTGGTCCAGTTGAGGAGGTTCCAAATTATTTCTTGATACGTATGCTGTTTGATACAGGGGCGAAGATTATCTTAATCCCCATGGATGTTTTTGAAAAAAAATTGAGAGGTGAGGTACTTTTACACATAACTGATATTCATCCTAAGTGAGATGGCGGTGAACAAATAAAATTGTTGCTATTTTATAGGTTGTATTTACTTTAAAGAGAGGTATACCACAGGAAAGGTTTATGTCTCAGTAAGGGGTGACTCCTTGATAAGTTGGTTTCATCAAAAAGACCTGATGATTTATTTAGACCATAACAAATTCATAGTGGTCAGATTGAAAGAAATAGAGCATATTGATCAATATGGATTGGGAAGGCCTGTTTACGGGAAAGAATTTCCAAAAGTGTTTCTGGATGGCTTGGGTTTTCTTAAAGGTTATGTCAATAAAATACGTGTGCGAAGAGGTTCAGAACCTAAAGCAAGTGAAGTTAGAGGTGTACTCATAATGGTACAAGATGCCATGCGCAAAAAGCTGGAAAAGTGAGGAGTAATGACCTAGTTGAGGACATCAACGCACCAAAGTGGCTTGCTCCTGTGATTATAGCATGTAAGGCTTATGGTAAAGCTAAGTTGTGTATTGATTTCTGTGACTTAACTAAGTGTGTTGTGGTGGGTCATTACCTACAGCCCAACATAACGGAAATGTTATCAACATTAAAGGGAAAAACACACATTCTCCACATGATTTGACTGTGGCATATCCTCAGGTGAAATTGCATCATGGCTCTCAGGATTTACCAGCTTGTATAGTGCCATTTGGAACCTTTAAGTTTCTGAGGATTCCTTTTGGTGTTATCTCAGCAGCCTTAGTTGTTTCAGAGAGGCATGGAAGAGTTGTTGAGGGTTGTTCAGGGTACAAATGTATATCAAGTTGATGTTCTAGTTTTTGAGAGGAATGTTTGTGTGCAGGATCAGAGGGTATGTGAGGTTCCTCAGAAGGTTGAAGGATTGTGGCTTCACATTAAAGGCCAGTAAATGTAAGTTTAACTTGACAGAGATTGAATGTCTGGGTCACAAAATTATCTGTAAATGTATTGAACCCATACAAGAATTGGTTAAAACCATTATTCTCATTTCAAGTCCCTGTTGTAAGGATGAAACCTATAAGAAAGCTCTTAAAAATATCAATACACGATCCGTAAAGCCAGGCTAAAGGATTTTGCCAACAGGATCAGTCAGTCTGCACATCCTTCCAAAGAAATATATGCCATTGTAAATTCCTTTCTAAAAACCAAATCTTGCAGGGATCAGTCCCCCTTTTCCAAGGAAAGTTGCGAGCAGCTGACCAATCACTTTTAAGAAAGACAAGACTGATTTACAATTCCCTGTCATGAACAACAAATCCTTTTGTTAGAGCCAAAAATGGTGCTATAATTGATAAGCCTGCGATGGAACTCTCAACATTTCCAAAACTGACTGAGGCAGAAATTCTAAAGGTAGCAAATACAGTTAAGTCCATCTCCCTTAGACATTTTGTTGAAAGGAGGGAACCCATTCTTTCTGCCCCAGTGGTCATTTATAATCTATCCTGGATGTGTTCCGGACACATGGAAACATGCAATTATTCGCCCATTGTTGAAAAAACCTTCCTTGGATCCTTATAAGGTGGAACACTATCAACCTATTTAGCTACTTCAAGGTGTAAGTAAAATTTTTAAATGGCATTCTCTCTGACTTTTTGGACTCAAACCACTTACTGCACCAGATGCATACTAGTTTTCGACCTGGTTCTTCGGAACAGGGTGGATCAGCTGCGCTAATCCTTTCGAATTTGAGCGCAGCCATTGACACAGTTTCCCACCCAATTCTCTGTCAGAGGCTAGGAGAAATTGGAATTACAGGGGCAGCATTAGCTTTCAGGTCCGTGAAGGTCCTTTCGTATCGGAGACACATTGGCTTGAGTGTGGAGTGCCGCAGAGCTCTTCACTGAGCCCTACGCTTTTTAATGTGTACAGCTGGTGTCTATCAGACATCATCAGTGTCTTACGTTTTACTGTGGTGTCTTACGCGGACAACACCCAGATTGTTGTCTCCCTGTCACCTAACACTCACTCTACTCTTGAAGGACTTACAATCTGTCTGGAACAAGTGACCAGCTGGATGGCGTTAAGCTTCTTCAAGCTTAACATGGAAAAACAGAGGTAATGTGGATCAGAAAAAATCCCTTATTATGGGATCAATTCCTCTGGCCCCCGTGTTTGGGGGAACATCCTTCTCCCAAACCAGATGTAAAGAGCCTTGCAGTCATTCTGGACAAAGATTTAAGCATGGGCTACCAGGCAAAGGGATCCCCAGGCACCTGTTTTGGCCTCTTAAGGTCTCTTAGGAAAACACTCCAGTGGCTTCCTATGGAATGAAGAAGGACGCGATCCAAGGCCTGCTACTTTCCTGCCACGATTATGGCAATTCTCTCTATTTAGGCAGCCCTTCATACATGATTAGAAAGCTACAGGTCACTCAGAATGCTGCGGCTCGAGCGCTGCTGGGTCTGCCCACAATGCAATCAGCACAATCGGCTCTTGTTCAACTCCATTGGCTGCTTATAAGAAAAGAGTAGAATTCAAGGCCTTAAGTATTGCCAATAGGATAAAGCATTCGCCAGGTCCACTCATTCTTCGGCACCTCATTACCCCATAAAGCGCCCGCAGAGAGTTGAGATCGAATGACCTCTTCCTTCTTGCTGTTCCCAGAATTGAGAGAGCTAGAGGCGGGGGTCGCTCTTTTGTTTGCCTTGTCCCTCCTTATTCATCTCAGATCAAACAAAAACCTGCTTAGTTTTAGGAAACAATTGAAAACTCATCTCTTTAAGCAGTCTTTGTCCTTATTTTTTCTGTCAGCGCCGGGAAGCCCATTGTGGGTAGCTGCGTGATCTAAAAGAAATTCTTAATAATAGTAATAATAATGAAGTGATTAAATATTTAGCATTGTCAGAGAATTATAGCAATTCATGCCTAATTTTGCTGAGAAAACCATAAAGATGAGAAGAATTTTGAAGAAAGGAGCTGTGTTTCAGTGGGATAGAACCTGTAAGTAGGAGTTTGTGAAATTGAAACTGTCTTTTGAAATAGCCCGGAGCATACTCAGTTTTGAGCCTTGTGATGACACTGGTATCATGTAGGGCACTAGCTCAAGGGGTTTGGGAGCTGAGTTGTAACAATTCTCAGATGGTCAAGCAAAGTCAGAGCTGCACCACAGAAGGGCAAACATGTAAATAGAAAGAGCGTCAAAATATTACAATAAAGTATGACACTTCTATATAAATAACAGTGTCTATATGGTCCATATGTTTTTCTCTTCCTATATTGAGGTATATTCCATTCATAAAAACCATCAGCCAAAGCATTTCGTCCATTAAACATTGGACTTCTTCAGGGCTGTAAGTTAAAATAAGATACACATACATTGGAAACGAACTGTACAATGCTGACAATACATACATATGTACATCTATTTACAACAAAAATCCATAACATTTCTATACAAGTATAAACATCTATATACAGCAGAGATCAGTGACACTCAAAAGTCAGTGAAGACACATGAAGACCAACCCAAGACATCCCATTTATGTGAACTAAAGAGCCATAACATGTTTAGACCAACACAAATATAACCAAGCAAACCTTACACATTGGAAATCATTGCAAGGTAAACACAATACGCAAATGCGCAAAATGACAAATATGTGGATGCGGTAAAAGCGAGAAAGCTCGTTGGGACAATGTACTGTCTAGACAGAATCTTACTAAGTGATCTGGTGCTCCGAGACCAAAGGGAGCTCACCCTGCTCCGATGTGTGTAGTCCTACATGGTATCCCTTCACCATATTCCTCGGATGAGGAGTATGCCTATCTCACTGTCAGTGATCCATGCTTCCCATGCATATACATCCTCCCCAAGATTAATAAAGATGGTGCCTTCCCTCCGGGTCGCCCAATTATATCTGGCATTGACTCACCAACAGAACGTCTCTCCCAATACGTTGATGGATGCCTACAACCATTTGTAGTGAACCTTCCAGCTTATATACAAGACAGTAGGGACATACTCCAAAAGTTCGAAGGGATGTCATGGTCAGACAATTTAATGTTGGTTACCATGGATGTCACAGGTCTTTACACCTGCATACAAAAACATTTTGGTATGATGGCAGTGCAATCATTTCTGTGAACAAGCACGGCAGATCATATGGAGCACAATGAGATGCTTATTGAGATGATCGACATCATCTTGTCAAAAAATGTCTTTTTACATGATGGAAACTGGTATCACCAGATACAGGGTACCGCCATGGGCTCTAGGTTTGCTCCTTCGTACACCGGCCTGTTTATGGGCTGGTGGGAGAAGGAGCATGCCTGGGGCAGATATGCCTCCCCTTGGATGGACTTCATTGTCTACTGTGGGGGGGTATAGAGATTACATCATCTTACTATGGAAAGGAACCCCGAGCCAATTGGGGGACTTTCACTCTTTTTTAAACAGTAATCCCTACAATGTGAACCTCACCATCAAATATAGTCATAGCCAAATCGAATTCCTGGATCTCCTATTTCATGTCGAGAATAACACCATACAAAGTACCATGTTCCGAAAACCCACTGCATGCAACAGCACCTTGCATGCAACTGGTGCTCACCCAAAGTCCGTCATCAGGAACATACCGTTCGGTGAAAAGGTACGGGTGAGACGTAATTGTAGCTCCGAAACCACATTCAGGGAAAACATCGCGGTTACAAAAAACTGATTCAGAAACAGGGGATATAATGAGGAGATCCTCAGGAAGGCTGAACAGAGAATCAAGAATGTCACCAGGGACAGCACACTAGTTAAAAAAACAAATGGGAACAGTAAAGGAACAACAAACACATATTTGGCCTTTATCACACAATATACCACCAACAGTGACAGATTGTACAGAATTCTGAGGAAACACTGGGGCTTATTATGTGAGGTGCCCAGCCTAAAGGAACATATCACACCCATCCCTAAGGTCACTTACCATAGAGGTAAAACTCTAAGAAACATGCTTTGTCCCAGTTAACCAACAAGTGCCACAAATACAACGTGGTTACCACTTGCCCCAAATGGGTTTTTCACATGCCAGGGTTGTAGTGTTTAGCCATTTGGAAAAAACAAGATCAAAGAATTCAGATACAACACGAAGAAGGATCATGAGATACGGTATTTCATAAACTGTAAAACCAAATACGTGATATATGTGCTAGGCTGCGAGTGTGAAAACATATACGCGGGAAGCACAGTAAGGCCACTCAAGCAACGTATACAAGAGCATGTTCGTGCCATTAAGAACAATGATTTAAAATACCCGATGACTTTCCACATGGGGTAACATCATAGGGGGAATGTAAAATCTGGTTTCACGGTATTGACCATATCCCCCCAAACCCACGGGGTGGGAATCGAGAGCTGGCCCTGCGCCTTAGGGAGGTCACCTGGATATGCCATTTACGATGCACTGAAATGGGACAAAACATGGATGAGGAACTGCACTATTTTCTAAAAACCATATTATTGCTGTTGTGTCTTCTCACATTACACACCTTTTTGTGGGTTTTCTATCTCATGCCCGGTATCAACTACTATCTTTGGGTGACATGTGAGATCAATACACTCTCTCAAAGGACATTCACCATCTTCGTTGGAAATGTTCACCTCAACCCGACACACAGTATCGTCGGGCATCCACCAACACTAGATATTTACCCATTTGGCCACCCATTACATCTGTTGTGTATACCTATCACGTTGGGTAGGGTATCGACTAGAACCCTCTGAACTTAGTCCTATTAGGTCTTCTCAATGGAACTCATTGAGTGATAATATTGTTCCCGCTTAGATGCCCTTGTGGGGCATTCAGTGTCAACTTAGCTTGTATTTACGCCATCTCCCAGAACCTTTTGGGTCATTACATTGTGGAATCCAATATGTTCTCATTTGAATGATCTTGTGGGGCCCTCGTCTCCAATCCGGCGGTCCTACTTATTGTTTTCTTTTTATGTTCTATAGATATATCATTTACCCCGGTGGGGCAAAATGTGTTAACCTAGCATTGGTTACGCCAGCTTACAGAATTCTCTTGAGTATTACATTGCGGGATCTAACGCCTTCCGCGCCAATCAGGCGGTTCCACTCACCCTCTTCTATTTATGTGCTATGGATATATTTTGATTTCATTAGACATTTACGTGGGGCGTAGCATCAAATAGAACCCCTTAACTGAAACCATGGTGGGATTTAATTCGCCCCACTTAGATACCCATTCGGGGCCTTTTACCGTATTATGACGGTCTTTCGCTCTTCACCCTGCTTTGGTTTGTTATTTGTCTTTTAATTAGGACAGCCTGTGGGGGCTTTTGGAAATAATATTCCTTGATGCCATTTTAAGATGGCGGCCAAGTTATTTAGGCCGACATGGCCATTCCATGGGGGGTCTCTAGTGTGTCCCATTGAGACACATATGCGGGGCCTCTGACTGCAACATGGCGGTTCACCGTCCTACACCTTTCTTTAAATTTATTTTTACTTCTAATTTTATTTTTACTGTTTGGCCTTGCACTTGATTGTTCGTGCGGGGTTTCGGACACACCGTGGCCTATTTTGTGCCATTCCAAGATGGTGACCAAATTACTCAGTTCGGAATGGTGTGGGCTTAACCATGGGACTCGTCCACGTGATTGACCATCCTACTTTTATCTATGTTTTTACGTTTTTTGCTTTTTATATGCTCTGCGGGGCTTCCGGATACTTAAAATCTTTGCCAGTCTAGGATGGCGACTAAATCAGTCATTTTGCAATGGTCCCCTTTCAATCATGTGACTCGGTCACATGACTGACCGCCTACAGCCGACCACTTAAAAGACATGGATGAGCCGAAGCCGGGTTCGACCGCCGCTTCTCTTGACAAAACGGCAATCTACTGCAGTGAGTATTGAACTTCACGCTCCTGTGCCTCACTGTGCTATTTGAACTTCACGCTCCCGTGCCCTTCTGTGATATGTGACCCTTCGCTCATGTGCCCCATTTTGTCATGCGACACTTCGTGTACTTGTCTCTTGCTGTTGCGACCCGGCGACCGTATGCTCCTGCGTCCTCCTTGGCTCAGATATTTTTTGTGCATTCGTTTTTGCCATCATGACCATTATAGGCTCTTTGCATGGCGATGTGTTACTTTGGTCGGTATTTGATTGGTCAGGTGAATTTGTGGTAAACAACCCGGGCGCCTTACAGGCTGATGGTTGACATATGTTGTTGTTGGTATACCACAACTCCCCTTCTTATGACGTATTAGCGTTGTTTGTGTGCTTTTGAGGGACTTCATGTTAGGGACCCACGTGGACACTGCTTGGCTTGGACTTTATTGTTTATCTCTAAGTTCTTCGTAAGAGCCCGACATTGGGGATACCCTCCTATGGAATGTATGCACTCAGTATTTGCTGGGACTGCTTTGCCTATCCTTATGTGATTTCTCAGGCATTTTATTTGTTTATAGGTGCATACGGCCTGGTGGATAATCTCCCCTATGAAGTGCCTCTTCTTATCTTGATTCGCACACTTATCTCCAATATTTCGTTTGAAAATACCGTCTGTATGGGTAACAATAACACATCACCTGTTGGACATTCGCCTGGATTCGCTCTCTTGCTTGGACTACATTTCTAGTTCCACACAGGTAGGCAACATACCCTTGTTCTTGGGTATATACATAAATATGCACCCATCGTAATAGATTGCATTTTTACAGACTTAGGGGGTCATTACGATGGCGGACAGATCGCCGCCGCCCGTATGGCGGTGGCGATCCGCCCGCCATTTTCGTCCGCCCGCCTAACATTTCCGCCTGCCATATTATGATGGCGGTGGGGACCCAGGCGGACGGAAAGACCGCCCGCCAGTTTTCCGCCGGTAGGCAATCCGCCCGATTGCCTACCGGGCGGAAAAGGCCTGCAATATGGTGGAGGTGCCTTGTAGGCACCGCCATCCATATTACGATGCTGGCGGTCTCATGCCTTTCCATGGCGGAGACTCCGCCATGGAAAGGCATGCGGAGAATGCCTTTGGGGGCCTGTTGCAGGCCCCCAGGTGATTGGGGGGTGGGTGGCTGCACTTGGGGGTACCCATGGTACCCCCGACATTTGCATGCACAAGGTGGCAGGCACCGCGCGGTGCCTGTCACGTTGTGCGTGCAAATGCACAACATGCCCTTTTAACATTGTGGCGGGTGCTGAATACAGCACCGCCCGCCACAATGTTAAACATACAGGATGCGACCGCCATGTTGGCGGTTGCATCCTAATCGGCACAGCGGGACCACCGCACCTCTTGTGGGCGGTCCCTTTTCCGTTGCGATGGCGGGCGGACTTTGTCCGCCCGTCATCGTAATGACCTCCTTAATGTCCTCCTTTTTCAGATGCCAGTTCTTGGCATACGTACTGGAAAGTGCCCTTTGACCCTTGGTGCACGAATTGGATTGGCATTGGCTTTACATTGTTGCTGGTACGTTCTTTATATATACGGATCACCAACACGCACTTTGGTCACCCTTGTCCTCTTTGTCTTTCTGAGTCACGCGGGTTAAGGGATCTTTGCTAGTCTCGACTCTGGATAGGGCTGGTGGATATCTTAGTAGCAGGAGCATGTACATCCTCTATTCCTGATGGCTTTTTTCCTCTATATGACACACCTTTGGGGACCACTTGCTTCTTAAAATATGGTGAAGGGATACCATGTAGGACTAGACACATCGGAGCAGGCTGAGCTCCCTTTGGTCTCGGAGCACCAGATCACTTAGTAAGATTCTGTCTAGACAGTACATTGTCCCAACGAGCTTTCTCGCTTTTACTGCATCTACTTTTTTGTCATTTTGCGCATTTGCGTATTGTGTTTACCTTGCAAAGATTTCCTATGTGTAAGGTTTGCTTGGTTATATTTGTGTTGGTCTAAACATGTTATGGCTCTTTAGTTCACATAAATGGGTTGTCTTGGGTTGGTCTTCATGTGTCTTCACTGACTTTTGAGTGTCATTGATCTCTGCTGTATATAGATGTATATACTTGTATAGAAATGTCATGGATTTTTGTTGTACATAGATTACATATGTATCTATTGTCAGCATTGTACAGTTCGTTTCCAATGTATGTGTATCTTATTTTAACTTACAGCCCTGAAGAAGTCCAATGTTTAATTGACGAAACACGTTGGCTGATGGTTTTTATGAATGGAATATACCTCAATAAAGGAAGAGAAAAACATATGGACCGTATAGACACTTATTTATATAGAAGTGTCATACTTGATTGTAATATTTTGACGCTCTTTCTATTTACATGTTTGCCCTTCTGTGGTGCAGCTCTGACTTTGCTTGGTTGTTCTATATTCCCTTGGGAAGGGAGGCACCCGTGGACAGGGAATGCATGCAGAGAGGAGCACACAAGGATATTTAACATTATCCGACATAAAGAGTTTTGGTGATTAACGGTGCGGGTGCTATATCTGTGCTTTGGTCCACTGTCCATACTCTAAGTATTCAATTCTCAGATGGTGTTGAGAGTACAATTTTCTTTATTTTTCAAAGTCTGAGGGGTACTGAATTATACTATTCAGTAATAGCGAAGGAGGACTTGACAGTCCATTGGGCGATAAGAAAATGTAGAAAATCAGGACATTTGTAGGTAAGATAGATCATAAGCCTTTAAAGTACCTGTTTTTTTTTTTTTTAAAAAGGATAGATGCCATCTTAGGGAGAATTAGAAATGGTTGTGTTTGCTTCAGGAATTTCAGTTTGAGATGGCATATGTGCCTGGCGCGAAGCACTTTCTGGCTGATTGCTGCTCACTCCTCATAGTAGAAAAGAATTGTGATGATGACATGGAAGAATATGATGGAAATGACTTTAAAGTGTGTGATCAGAGAGGGTCTCATTAAGGAAGAGGAATGGCTGAAGGAAATTGGCAACGATTCAGCTTTGCTGGAGGTTTTCAGGTGTATGAAAAATGATCTTGAAAGGTCAGTGAGAGAATGTGTGGAGTGTGCTAATAGCGACCAGATCTTAAAGTGCAGAGTGCAACCCATGGTCCTATGAAAGTTGCCCAAGGAGCCTTGGGATGATGTAGCTTTGGACATTGTAGGTCCCATCAACATATCCAGTGTTAATAAGTATGTTATTGTATTACTAGACATGTTTTCACAATGGCCCGAAGTTATTGTTACCAACTGTATTGAGAAGTGTGATATGATTAGATTTCTTGATCGATTCTTTAGTAGAGAAGGATTTTCCCATGTCATTTTAACAAAACAGTGTTGGAACTGTGCCTGAGGTGTATCATATGGACTTAATAAGCTACTATTTGGATACTGCACTGAGTTTTACTTTGACACAGGTTTCCATCTGCTTAATAAGTTTAAAGAGGCCATGGATAAAGGGGAACTATCTCAAGATCTCTGACAAGCAATTATTAGGAGATACTTAAAAAGGATAAACCAGAGAAGGGCTACTCTTTATATGGCTCAGTACTGATGCTCAATGTAGAGGCCAAAATACAGGCATAAAACAGCAACAAGGTTCCTTGGGGTTCCTACATCCCTCCTACAAAAGGCTGAATTTGGATTTATGTAGGGTTGGTCCAGCAGATTAAACCTCCGATGATTGTATAATAGGATGGCTAGAACAAATACTATGAAGGAGCTGAATCACTGACATAATATCGAAGTCAAAAATATAGACAACAAAAATATCGATGTAAAAATATCGATAGTCAAAATATCGACATCCTATATTTAAAATGTAAATGACAAAAATATCGGAAAAAATATATAGATGTAAAAAATATCGATGTCCAAAATATCGGTTTTTTTATATATAAAAAAAATATTACAACAATTATTATAAAAATAACTTTAAAAAATTACTTACATATAATATACATTAAAAAAAATAATAATTAACAAATGTAATTTAAAAAATGTAAACGTACATATATAAAATTTAATATATAAATGTATATTTAATTTAAAATAATTAATAAACTAATATCTTTAATTTATTTTAAAATATTAGAAATATATAAAAATAACTATAAAATATATATAGATATATATACACCTATAACATAAAATATCATAATAAAAACATTATACTATAAAATAAAAAACTAAGGGGCCCATTACGATGGCGGGCGGAAGCACCACCGCCGTGCTGGCGGATGCAAAAAGCACCAGTTACCGCCGGCACGCAGCAGTCCACACGCCCGCCCAATTACGATGCGAAAAGTAGGCCAAACACCGCCGGCAAGCCAGCAACACCGTCCGCCATCAAAGTGCGCCCGTTCACGTAGCGGCGCAGCACAACTGACACACACCGTCCGACGAAACACGTCCCGCCCGGCGCATAAATTACGATGCCGCAAACAAACGGCTCCCACGGCCAAGAGATACCGTACGACAAACCGAAGCGGCAACACGGATGCCGAGCACGGACAACTAAGAAGCGGCTCCCCGAGCATGAATCCAGCACTGCAGGCCCTCCCCATGCTCCTGCTGATGCACCACCAAGGACGCAACGTACCGCGGAGACGCAGGTAGGCACACACACAACAAGTGCACGCAAACAGCGCACACAGTGCAAGGGCGGAAAAGCGGACAACCCCCCACCAGCGCGTGTACACTACACATCCACCATTGCATCCACATATGACACACAGGCCAAATCGTAACATCGCGGAACACATGTGTACACACCACCTGGGACTAGGAACCAACCACCCCGTCACGGCCCCAAAGCGCCGATGACGCCGCCACACATGCGCACAACGTAGAGGCCAACCGCAGCGCCATGCATGCGTCGCACACAGACACAGGGACACAACCAAGCAGCACACACATCAGCCCCACCCCGAACGCACATGACACGTGACAGGCCTGCCACAGACATGTCCCCAACGCCCAATTCACGGACAACACCCAACGCCACACAACCGACGCACACATGTCAGTGAAGACACGCAACAGCAGGACACACCCCAGTGTAACAAACATGGCGTAGCACACAGCGGCGGCAACACTAACTAGGAGAAGCAGGGCCCCTTCGGGAAGAGGAACGCCAGTACCACACTGAAACACCCATACCACCCTGCACATATGAACAAGACATATAAAACGGAACACCAAAGAGCCCGGGGACCGACAACAGGTGGCCCAAGAATAACATTCACACACAAGGCCCAACGCAGAGCGGAAAGGCAGCCTGCCGCCCACACAAGGGAGAGCAGACAGCACTGAATGACCTTCCATTCCAACTCCGAAACCACAGCCCTACGACAGAAGCCGGTGAATACAGCCATTGTCCAAGAATAGACCAACACAGGCTTGCCGAGGAGACCGACCACAGGGCAGATAGCGCATATCACAGAAGCACACAACGGACGGGGAAGAAAGAAGAAAACACTCCCCCATGTCGGCCACATGCAAGTTAATTGGAAGGAGTCACACATCACTGACCTTGAACTGTCTGAGAAGCATGTGGGAAGAGGGCCCGTGTCCTCCAAACAAGCCAACAGAACACAAATCCTGTCTCCCTACGACTACACAGAGCTCACAGCAACCTCGGAGCGTGCACATTGCAGACTGCACACACAGCCGGAGCACGCCACCACAACGCACCGCTGCGAAATGGCAACCGCAACACACCTACCCAACTACGCCGAACAGCTCAAGCTGTACAAAACCAACCTGTTCCATACATTGGGATGCGATCTCCTGTCCCTGCTGAACGTAAGTTACCGACTGACTTACCGCATCACATTGTTCAGCTGCGTCATGCCCGTCTTCTACTGTCGGAGGTGTCCCTACCAGCATCCCGTGGAGATATGCCTCTCCAACCCGGCATGTCTGAAGGCGGACCTGCTACCACTACTCCTCCCTCTGGACGCACACGACAGGGCCTGCTCTGCCTATGGGGGCATGGCGTATGTGGCCAACATCGCACCCGCACTGAAATGGGACCACTGTGCCTCCACACGACGGATCATCGAGAACAGCTACATCGAATGTCACCCAGCATGCCCCATCATGGTCCTCCAAGGGACAACTTACGAACAACACCTTGACAGCCACCATCCGCTACATTGGCTGGCAAACATGTACACCACCAATGACATGGAAGCCCTGCTGGACGGCATCGCATACCTGACAACCTGTAAATACGTCGGACCACAACGCAGGTTCCCCGAGTGACCTATGATGTCCAACCCCGCACCCATGCTTAGCTTCCGCACGGACTGGCCAGTCACCACCACAACAGCCATACCAAACGACCGGCAACTGTAACCACACCATCAACGACATCGCCATGACATCAGATATGACCGGGACATGCACACTGTTCCCCATCACATCCAGGAACACCGCATGCATCGTGGGAGGCAGTGGCATGGGCTCTGTGTATCGCACCCACATGGACGGAACTGCACGAACAACCAGGACACGACATGGATCCAGCGCACATGGACACACACACCGCTCAGTGGACATGAATAGGTCGCCTGGAGTCTGTGGGTGCTGCACCCCTCCCACCCCCGCCCCGGGAATCCCATACCAGGACCTTTGCATGGACGACAAGTGCATACAACAACAACACGACCCCAGTGACTGTGACATGTCCAGCAACCACCACAGTGCAACAACAAGTGGCACGCCGCTGCATGCACGCAAGCACATGCCCTGATGTCATCTCACATGCACGCGTGCATGAGGAACAACCGCAGCAAACCTGTCACATGGAACTGAGATGGACTGTGCCCATGATGCCAAGCGGTCTGGTAGGCTACATGTATACCGTCTGTGTCAAAGTCCGCAGCTCCGCAGCAATACGTAAATGTACATTAGCACAGCCTTGGCCAAGCAGATGTCACTCTGAAGCCCACATCCCACATGCAACAGCCAATCACATGTAACCCCACACCCTATCCCATTTGCAATCATGCTCAGTATATCCTCAACATGTATTCCGCTGCCAGTAGTGTCCACTATACTGCATCACAGAGGACAGAAGACTCAATATAATGTTTGAAACCAAAACTGTCTCCGCTGACTCATTTCACAAGTACGAATGAGAGAGGATGAGAGTATGTGAAGTACACGGCAGTCGTGACATGACCATGTAGTCCACTGGTATTGGATGTCAACGCAAATGAGTAGCACTACTGTGGAAGACACACATGTGTCGTGTGAAGTCGTATGGACGCAGTGCTCAGGTGGGTGGGTGCGACGGGTAGATGCGCACATGCCAAGTTGGAGCACGCCGTGTTGGGAGGGGTCATGAACAGTACACCACCGCTTCCCTGGGCATTGTGAGAGGACACCTGTCGGGGGGAGTGAACACGTGTGTGCACAGCAGCCGGGCACACGTACAAAGCGGTACCAGGCGCACCTCAGCCCACCCTCTGTGGACAAGCTGGATCCTGTTGTGCGCCCGCCATGCCCCTTGACAAGGCACACACAGCCCCAGTCGACCAGGTGTAACCCCAACATAGTCAATCCGCACAGGCGATACAGGGCACGGGATGGCAGTGGAGCATGGTGTGTGAGAGGTCTCCTCGCGCTCCTCCTGGTCATATCACGCAGGCAATAGAACCTCAACGTCTAGCATGGCACAAGTCAAATGGAAGTGTAGGGGGACGCACCACAGCACGAGCAGCACTGACGTCACGGGAGGTGGCTCGCACCATCCCATCCATTGCCCATCATACCAACCACGCCACATGCCATTGCGACTAAGTGCAAGCGCGTGCGCCACCACCCCCGAGCCCTCCCCAGAGAGGCCAAAGAGTGAATGTGTGGGCCATCAGCCACAGACGGACACGGCCTGGCCGCAAGGGCAGCCACAGCCACTGGGTGTCGCAGGTGGCGGATCCGGAAGGCGAAGACTGTGATGCATAGTCCATGCAGGCCGGGTCTCCATTTGGGGCACCACGCAGGTGGACGGCGTCCCGCCACACATCATACCCTGAGACAGCCCACTCGTGCAACTGGACCCACACATTCACTCCTTGCCCTCTCTGGTGCGAGCTTGGGGCTGCCTGTGCAAGCGCTAGCCTCGCAGGTGAGCATGCATATTGGGGGAGCGAGGGGAGGACATGAGGGCTGGGGCGAAGATGACTGTATCACTGTCAGTTAGTACAAGGGATGACCCAGATGTGGAAAGGAAGAGACGTGTCCCGTGTGTACTGCAACTAGTCGCCAATCCAACTACCCCCCATGTCCGGAATGTAAGCCCGCACCTAGGCCCGCCCATCCGCCACATCGAACATACCACCAGCACGACAACCTTCCCATTCGAAACACTGACTGGGGGGTGGCGACCAGTGAACAATCATGTGTAGCCTACCCACGCGTACATGTGGGCCCTCCATGATCCATGTCACCTGCGGCAAAGTCATGACATGCGCAATGAGGGAAGTGAGGAGAGCTGTCCGCCCCACGCGCAGAAGGTGCATCAGCTCCACAGACCCAGCAGCGAGTCCAGCAGGGGTCACATGTGCAGGGGCAGCTGTGCCTGGTGTGAAGGCACATGCATATAGACAGCACATCGACCAATGTGTAGTCTGCCCACATCTACAGTCCATCATCATGCGGACATAGGAATTGAACACAGGGCAACACATCTTAGTTGGTGCACCCACCGTGACCAACAATGCGTAATCATCGACGTACCCGCCCTGTGCATGGCCCCCCACCCAACGGAGGCACATCCAGTGCCACCATCCCACACACACAAGCCTTCCACGGAACATGCTGTGTCCAATGGTCAGTACAGAGTCAGCGCCCATCTGGTGGATCCTGAACAGGAGACACATGCACACACATGCCAGCTCCCACTATGTACGTCTGCCACCTGGCACGTGCAATGTAACCTCTCACCTGTGACGTGTGACTGCAAGCACACAGCCGTCTTGGCATGGGGCTGTCAATGTGGACACCTGTCAATGTTTCGGGAGGTGTGATCCGTACAGTGCTGTACATAGGGTGCAGTGCTGACACCTACTACTGTCTCATATCCCCTCGTGCCACAGGTCCCACTTGTTTTGGCCGCTCAGCCTGTGCCCACATCGTCGTCGTCGTGTGCCATACTCATCCAGCCGCGGAAGCAGTTCCATGCTCAGCAGACATTCATGTTGCCGTGGCGTTGCCGCTTGACGGATATGCAGTCAGTCCCCATCAGCACGCCCCGCAAGTCATTGGGGCCTAGATCCCCATGTGCATGCACATGGCAGTGGTTTGTATCACTAGCCATTGCCATTGTTGGGAGACCTGTGTAAGTGTATTGTGGCCGTGCCGTCCCAGCTTGACAGCTGGGCTGTGGCTCATGTGCTTGCTCAGTCATGTCAGTGATGTGTATGCGAAATTGCTATGTGTCGTGTTGCTTTGACATGTGTCCTCTGCCATTGTCCCTAGGCGGAGACCGAACATTGACCGCCCATACCAATTGCTGGCGGACATGGACGATACAGAGGTTATTAGGAAGTTTCGGCTGGACAGGCCAACCCTGCATCGACTGTGTGCCATGTTATAATCCCATCTCCGTCCCCGCAGGGTGTATCCGACTGCTGTCACCCCCACGGCTAAGGTGATGGCCGCCATGCATTTCTTCGCCACTGGGTCATTCCAGCACACAGTGGGCATTGGAGGAGGGATGTCCCAGCCCATGTTCAGCAAGGTGCTGAGGGATGTACTGGCAGCCATGATGCTGTACCGAAACAGGTACATCCGCTTCCCCAGGGCTCGTGAATTGGCGGCAGTGAAGGGTGCATTCTATGCCCTTGGCAGAATCCCACACGTCGTTGGAGCCATTGACTGCACACATGTCGGCCTTGTTCCACCACAGGCCACTGAGCACCTGTACCGCAACAGGAAGCACACGCACTCCCTGAATGTGCAAGTGGTGTGCCTTGCGGACATGGTGATCACCCACGTGTGTGCAAAGTTCCCAGGCTCGGCCCATGACGCACACATAATGCGCAACAGCATCTTGCCACGACTGATGTCCAATATGCAACAGGATCGTGCCTGTATTGTCGGTGAGTATGTGGAGTGGTGTAGCGTGCTGGTTGTGCGATGCTGTCCCCTGTCCAGTTGGAATTGCAACGGTTCTCTGTGTCCCTCACACCCAGGTGACTCTGCGTACCCGAATGGGGCATGGCTGCTCAGTCCATTGAGGAATCCTCGCACCCCAGCAGACGATCGCTACAATGAGGCACATGGGAGGACCAGACGTGTGGTCGAGCGTACCTTTGGCCTCCTCAAGTCCAGGTTCAGGTGCCTGGACCGCACCGGGGTGCGCTGGCGTACTCCCACAGAAGGTGTGCTGGATAGTGGTGGCGTGCTGCATGCTGCACAATCTGGCCATTCGGAAGCAGATCCCCCTCATCGTGGATGACGGAGATCAACCAGGGCCCCAGCCCGCAGACCAGGACAGCTCGAGTGAGGAGGACAGCGGAGAGGAGGAAGCTGGTAATGTGCGGCAGCAGCTCATCGCCCGCTACTTCACTTGACGGTGAGTGTCCATGTACGACGGCTGATGTGGCTGTATCTGTGCAGGTGTGTGTGTGCTGTGTCAGGGTGGCCGTTTGTTCACTGCGTGCTGTGTGTCAACGCTCCATGGCCAGGGTAGTATGCCACTGTTGGTGGCTGTGGCATTGTGCCCTATTGCTCTGTGCGATGTGTGTACATTGCTTGTAGTTGTTGACATGTACTGTGAGATGGGTGTGTGACACACTCATTGAATGTGCTCCTGTTCTGTCTCCCACCCCTAGGTCCCTACAGGCCCTCCGGATTCAATTGCCATGCCACGCATCAGGTGCCTTTCCGCCCAAGGTGGCCGTTGTATTCCGTACAAATAAAACACAGGGCACAAACAGCAGTTAGTGGAAAAGGTGCATTTATTACAAACTGTGACATGTGATTGTGTGTAAGGTGATGACAAAAGTGGTGCGTGCAGTGACAATGAGCTGTCGGTCATGGCTGCGTGATGCTCAGGGTGTACCCACTGGTTCTATGTCCATAGTCCAACACACACATGCCATCCAGATGGCTGTGTGGAGTGGGATCGTAGTCCAAGTCAATGCAGTGGCTGGTCAAGGAAGGCTGGCGGAAGGCTGGCTGGCTGCCTCACTTGCGTTTGGAGCGTGCGAAGTCCTCCCGGGAGATCTGTTTCCACTTCGGACGGCCCCTTCCACGTTTGCGAGGGGGTGCCTGCTTGCGACATGCTGGTGGTTGAGGTGTGCTCACTGGCTGTGGATGCAGGGGAACTGGACACTGCTGCTCCACCCTGCGCCCCGGCAGGTGGTGGCGGAGGGGAGCTGCTGTCCCTGGCAGTGACCTCACTGCCACCACCAGCTGGCCCATGAGGTCCACGAGTTGGCCCATACGGGCGTCCATGGACCTCAGCACCCCCAGCACCTCACGCGTGTCTGAAGCAGACCGGACCCATTGTCCTTGGGCCTCTTCATAGGCCCCAAGGACTCTGGCCATTTGAGGCAGGGCATGGCTCCCAGGGGAGGCTGGCGTTTCCCTGACCCTGCTCCTCCTACCAGTCCTGCTGCCACCGGCCTGCCCACTAGCCACATTGCTCACCACGGTCCTCGCTGTGGCTCCCAGGGTGGATCCAGTCGGCCGGGCCACCACCTGCGCTGGGGCTGGTGCCAGCGAAGACGTGGTGGTGGTGGCGGCGGTGGTGGTCGGTGCGGCGATGGTGGCGGTTGCGGCAGTGGTAGTGGCCACAATGACCGTGGGTGTGGCCGCAACGTCAGTGGCAGCAGGGGGCTGGGAATGTTCAGCAGCCCTGGATGATGGGTTGGTGGGTAGGAGGGGTCCTGGGGAGCGGCTGGGCCCTGCCACACCAGATGGGCCTGCTTGGTGGTCCGTGTCCGAAGAGGAGGACAGATCCTCCAGATCCGTGTGTCCTCGTTGGGGGCTTGTAGGCTGGCTGTGCTGGCTGCTGGCTCCATCCCCAGCATCCAGCAGTTCGTCACCTGTGGAGAGAATGAGATTTGTTATTGTGTTGCACCTGGCGAAGTATGTAGTTGTCGTCTGACATTAACAGTTCGTGCAATCTCGTACATGGGTTTCCCGGAGGCGTGTGTGTGGCTGTAGCATTTGTAGTTGTGTGTGCTTGGCAATGGGACTGTGTGCTGTGCACATGTGGCATGGGACGGATTGGCCATGCCGATGGGTGTGTTGCTGTGCCCCTACTTATTGTGACTCTGGTGTATGCGGGCTCCTGGCCCATCCTGGGTCTGGTTTGTACTTTGCTTTTGGTGTTCAGATGGGACGCTTAGGAACGCATATGGCAACATGGGGGCCATGCCCCAGATTCGCATTTGGGAGGGAATATGCTTTTGGGGTTCAAATGGAACGCTTAGGAACGCATATGGCAACATGGGGGCCATGCCCCAGAATCGCATTTGGGAGGGAATATGCTTTTGGGGTTCAAATGGAACGCTTAGGAACGCATATGGCAACATGGGGGCCATGCCCCAGATTCGCATTTGGGAGGGAATATGCTTTTGGGGTTCAAATGGAACGCTTAGGAACGCATATGGCAACATGGGGGCCATGCCCCAGAATCGCATTTGGGAGGGAATATGCTTTTGGGGTTCAAATGGAACGCTTAGGAACGCATATGGCAACATGGGGGCCATGCCCCAGATTCGCATTTGGGAGGGAATATGCTTTTGGGGTTCAAATGGAACGCTTAGGAACGCATATGGCAACATGGGGGCCATGCCCCAGAATCGCATTTGGGAGGGAATATGCTTTTGGGGTTCAAATGGAACGCTTAGGAACGCATATGGCAACATGGGGGCCATGCCCCAGATTCGCATTTGGGAGGGGATATGCTTTTGGGGTACATGCTGTGAGCCATGGGTGCCGAACGTGACATGTGTTGTGGCAGCATGACAGTGCATGGTTTGAGGTGTGTGCATGCTTGACATGGCCTGCATATTTGCTGTCTGTTGTGATTACTGGACATGGCATTGGACGCATCGTTATGAGTGAGTGATGGTTGTGTGCCAGCCAACGTATTGCAGTTGTCCCATCTCCTTGGTGTGCGTGCTGCCCTGTGCCATGTGCATCACTGCAGTGCTCGGGGGGTGTGGCCCATGTTGTGTGTTGTTGCTCACAGTGTGTCGTGCGCTTCATTGACTTCTGGCACATGGTTGGTCATGGGCATGTATCTTAGCGTGACTGCTGTATGTGTGGCAGCTGTGCGGATGACATGCCTTTCATGAGACTGGGGCTGACGGATGGATGGTATGTTGTATGTGCATGGTGTGTCTGTGTGTTTGATGGGTTAAGTGGTGTTCGTGTGCATTTATGTTGTACCGCTCTGTTGCGTCTAGTGTTGTTTGTCTTACATAGGCGTAGTTGTGGGGTGTGTGGTTGACAGGCAGTAGGGGCTACATGGACAGGACTTCAATGGTGTTTCGGTTGTGTGTGATGAGTTGCACAGTGGCTGCCGTGTGGTACTATATTCAGTGTGGCTTGTGCATGCAGACGTGGCTCCTTGGGTGTTGCTATGTATGTGATGGGTCATGTGGGGTGTGAGTCTGTTGTTCATGTCCGTGTGCACATTGTTCACTTGTTCGTGACGGTGGGCGGTGCTGCGTGTTCGTCTGCTACGTGACATGTCCCATGTGTTGGTCGTGTTATGGTCCTCATGCCTCCAGTAATCCAGCCCTGTCCAGTTTCCCACCTGCAAGTTGTTCGTGCGTGCACTGTACTGGATGCCACATGGCTCTAAGCGGGGGTGCTCCATGTTGCAGGTCTGTGGGGGTGGGGGGTGTTGTGGGTCGTGGGGGTGGCTGGACACCCACTGACACCGATTGCTGTGGACCGTGATGTCTGCCTTTCGGCTGTCGTTGTGCACTGCGGTGGCTGACACGTGGCTGTGGGGTGTGGGGGATGCTCCTCCTTGCTGTGCTGTGGGACTGGGGCCTGGTGTGTGTTGTACTTGGGCTGTCCACCCTCCCACCCACTGCACTTTGTGTTCCTGCCACTTACCTGTTACTTGTCGGTTAGTGCAGCTGTGGCGGACACATGGGTGTGGTGGGTGCTCGTTGTGGCGCTTCTGGCATATTTGGGGACCTGTTGGTGGTTACGTGGCTGGCTGAGTGTACACATGTCCCCACGTATGTTACAGTTGTTCGGTTTGGGCTGTGTGTGGTGGTGTCTGTTGCATGTGTGTGTGATGTGTTGTGTATTGTGTGCTGGACATGGGGGTGTTTGTCCCTGGGAGCTGTGGCATGGTGGTAGTGCATGTGAGTACATAGCGGTGTGCTGGTATACATTAGTTTGTACTTACCAGCCTCCACTCCCCCTGCTAATCCGGCGAGGATCTCCGGATGTATTATGACCTCGCACCTTCTCCTCCCACGCTTTGAAGGTCTTAAAGAGCGCGGGATTCCCTCCGCCAGTGACGGCAGCCAGCTCTCTGTTTTTGCCCTCCTTCTTCTTGACCAGGCTCTTTACGTCATTCCAACGTTTGTTTATTTCACCTCTGTTCCTGGGCAGGGTCCCGACTGCATTGACCTGGTCTACGATCCGGTTCCACATTCTGTTTCTGGTGGCTAGTGGTGTGTGCTGGACCATGTTCCCATAGATTTGTGGGTACACCTTGATGATCTCGTCGACCATGACCGTCAGCTCAATGGGCGTGTACTTGGGCATTCTTTGTGGTGCCATGGTGTTTGTGGTGCTGGTGCGGTGTGTGTTGTGTAATGTGCAGGGGGTTTGTGGTGCCGGTGTTTGGGTGGTGGTGGTGGTGGTGGTGGTGGTAGTGATGTGTGCGTTTCTGTGGTGTGCTGCTGTCCTTGCTGTGTCACTGTGTCCTCTCCTCTCCTCTCTGGTTTGCAATGTAGCAAGGGGTTGTGGTCTGTGGGAGTGCTGCTTTTGTACTCACCTATGTGGGTGTGTCCTCATGGTCTGTTGTTTTCAGGTGTGTTGTGTCTGGGGTTCTGGCCTTTGTATTTTTTGTTTGTCCGGGGGTGTTTTCGGGATGTGTACTGTGCTTGTGTATTTGTGCGTGCCTTGCTGTGTGGACTTGTTGGCCATGTTGTGTGCTATTGGTTTTGTGAGCGGATGGTTTCTGTGCAGGTACGTGGGCGCCATGGCTTCTGCCGTGTCGATTCTCATCGGCGTTGTTTGCGCTGGCGGGCGGTATATTTGTGGTTTTTCCACGGTCATGGCGGTGCGATCGTAATTTCACGTGCGGTGTGTCGGCCGTGAGGGCGGGCGGTTTTGTGTTGTCGTGCGTGTTTCCGTCCGTGGCGGGCGGTTTGACTCCGACTCGGACGTTTGCGGGCGGTATTTTGTGTGATTTTTCCGCCGATGGCGGTTTTCGGTTTGTGTAATCGTAATGGCGTGGTCGGTGTTCAGGCGGTGTGTGCGGGCGGATTTTTGCCGCTTCCATGCCTGGCGGATTTTTTTACGCCGGGTATCGTAATGGGCCCCTAAAATATTTATACATTTTTAAACTTACATTTTGCACTCCATTGAGTGTAACAGTAGGGAAAGTGTTGGATAGCGTTGGGGTAAAAATTACTATTCCCACTCGAGTGAGTGCAACAGTAGGGAAAGTGTTGGATAGCGGAGGGGAAAATATTACTATTCCCACTCCAGTGAGTGCAACAGTAGGGAAAGTGTTGAATAGCGTAGGGGTAAAAATTACTATTCCCTTTCCAGTGAGTGCAACAGTAGGGAAAATGTTGGATAGCGAAGGGTAAAAAATTTCTATTCCCACTCCAGAGAGTGCAGCAGTAGAGAAAGTGTTGGATAGTGTAGGGGTAACAATTACTATTCCCACTCCAGTGAGTGCAACAGTAGGGAAAGTGTTGGATAGCGGAGGGGAAAAAATTACTATTCCCACTCCAGTGAGTGCAACAGTAGGGAAAGTGTTGGATAGCGTAGGGTAAAAATTACTATTCCCACTCCAGAGAGTGCAACAGTAGGGAAAGTGCTGGATAGCGGCAGGGTAAAAATTACTATTCCCACTCCAGTAAGTGCAACAGTAGGGAAAGTGTTGGATAGCGTAGGGGTAAAAATTACTATTCCCACTCCAGTGAGTGCAACAGTAAGTAGGGAAAGTGTTGGATAGCCTAAGTGTAAAAATTACTATTTCCACTCCAGAGAGTACAACAGGAGAAAAAGTGTTGAATAGCGAAGGGGAAAAAATTACTATTCCCACTCCAGTGAGTGCAACAGTAGGGAAAGTGTTGGATAGCGTAGGTGTAAAAATTACTATTCCCACTCCAGTGAGTGCAACAGTAGGGAAAGTATTGGATAGCGGAGGTGTAAAAATTACTATTCCCACTCCAGAGAGTGCAACAGTAGGGAAAGTGTTGGATAGCGTAGGGTTAAAAATTACTATTCCCACTCCAGTGAGTCCAACAGCAGGGAAAGTGTTGGATAGCAGAGGGTTAAAATTAATATTTCCCAAAAATTTAAATTAAAATAAAAAAGAAACAAAATAGCAACTACAATACAAAAATTGTTAATAACACAAAAATAAAAAACATATGAAAATATAAAAAATTACAAAAGATAGAAAAATAATTTAATGTTAAAAAATACTAAAAATTAACTACAAACATTAATTTATAAAAGTTTAAAAACAACATTTTACAAACAAATAACTATCTTTAATATAAATTAATTATAATCAAAAATATGTTCATTAATGATTTTTAAATAAATTACTTCACACCATATTCCCCTATAAACGCACAAACAATTCCTACATATTTGATACAATTAACATATTTACTAATTAATTATTTATAAATAACAAACAATTAATAATTAAATAATAATAAATGAATTACCACAAACAACACTATAAAATCGAAATATAAAATAAATACTAATAAATTAAAATTATTAATTACTTTATTATAATTAAATTACTTCCCGCCCTATTCCCCTATAAACCTACAACCCGCTTAAAAAAAAAACAATTAACATAATTATCAATTAAATAATTAATAAAAATTAATAACCAATTAATAATGATTTAATAAAAAATTAATTATAAATACTAATAAATTAAAAAAAAAAAACTTTATTATAATTACATTATTTCCCACCCTATTCCCCTATCAACCCATAACCCGCTCCTAAAAAAAATAACACAATTAACATAATTATCAATTAATTAATTAATAAAAATTAATAACCAATTAATAATTAATTAATAATCAATTAATTATAAATACTAATAAATAAAAATTAATAATTAGTTTATTATAATTAAATTACTTCCCACCCTATTCCCCTGTAAACCCACAACCCGCTCCTAAAAAACAATAACACAATTAATATAATTATCAAATAATTAATTAATAAAATTTGATAACCAATTAAAAATGAATTAATAATCAATTAATTATAAATACTAATAAATAAAAATTATTAATTACTTTATTATAATTAAATTACTTCCCACCCTATTCCCCTATAAACCCACAACCCTCTACAGAACTAAAATAAGCAAAAATTAATTAACATAAAATTAATTACTTCTAAAAATTTCACACATACATTAAAAAAAACTATACTCATACAAAAAAATTAGATCACATACTTTTAACACACATACTAAAATACAGAACACTAATATAAATATCGATATTATTAACAACGATATTTTTACTAACGATATTACTGACTTCGATATTAAAGAAAATGATATTTCTTACCTTCAAGTCGATATTCTGGTCAACGATATTCTTGCAGTCGATATTGTGCCACTTCGATATTAACAACTCGATATTGTGGCACTTCGATATTCCAACATCGATATTCTGTCTGTGCACCGAAGGAGCTATTAGCTATAATGTCATTCAACGCTGAGAAGGCGTTAAACTCCATAGACTGGTCCTACTTGACACAGCACTAAAACACATTGGATTTGGTCTAGACTTCTATAGAAGGGTCGCCTTATTGTACCAAGCCCTAGCGACCGAGGTCAGAGTTAACAGAACAACCTTGTCATCAGTGACACTGGGGAGAGGAGCCAGGCTGCAATGCCACTACTGTTTGCCTTGTATCTACAGCCACTGGCATGCTGGGTCAGACCTTCCACTCAGATAATTGGGTTCTTGCCTGGCATGGGCAATGAGTACAAAATCGCATGTTACACTGATGATGTCCCTCTCTTTATATCCAACCCCACTGACACAATACCAGTGGTGCTGTCCCTGTTTCAGGATACAAAATAAACTGTGGAAAATCCACAAGTTTAAAATTAGCAAATGGAATACAGAGGGTTTGCATCTCTGGAAAACTAAAATAACAACAGAGGCATTTAAATATCTTGGGGTATAAATAACAACAAGCAATGCATTATTTTTGGACAAGAATGTTGAGACACTTCTCACACACTTTCAAAGTGATATGCAGATAATGCACCGACTACCACTAACATTACTAGGAAGAGCAATGATCTTTAAAATGATTTCAATGCTGAAACTGCTATATAGATTAAGGGCACTCTGCAGATCAGTCCATGCAGGGAAGTTATCATAACCTGATATAAGGGCTTCCTATTGGTTCTCACAAGTAGAAGTAGCTAACAGCTCTGTATGCACCCTGATGGATGATACAGTTGCGCAACTGAATAGATTGGCAATGGAAGCACTCGCCTACCCACACTATGGGGCCGATTCCGATTCGGGCCGGAAATCTCTCCGACCGAGCCGGACTCGGAGAGATTTCCGACCGAATCGGACCCTAGCAGCCCGACCGAACGAGTACGATGCGCACGTATGCCATCGGACTCGATTCGGTCGGACTCCCATTGAAGTCAATGGGAGCCTGTCGTACAACGCGTACGCGGGCTCCCATTGACTCAATGGGTGCGAGGCGAACAAGGGCGCCCCTACAGCGTGTACGCGGCGAAGCGACTCACGCCGTACACGCACAGGTAGGGGGACCCATGGGTCCCCCCTGTGTGCGACTCGCGCAGCTACGCGTACAGGGGGGTCCGACACGGACCCCCAAAGTACGGCTCCGACTGCTCCTTCGAGCCGGACGGCGCGAGTCAGTCGGACTGCTCGCGGCGCGCATCGTACTTGCCCGGCCGAAGAACGTCTCCATTGCACGGTGCGAGGCGTGTCCGAGCGAGTCGGTCGGAGCGGTCGGCTTTCGCGTACGAGTCGGTCGGTCCGGTTAGGTCTCGCGAACGAGTCGGTCGGAGATTTCGCATCGTACTCGCTCGCCCGGACGCACGTACGAATCGGTCGGGAAACAGGGCTCCGAATCGGATCCGGTAAAGCCGAATCCGATTCGGAGCCCTACCGGCCGAGATCGGAATCGGCCCCTATATGTATCAAGGAGTGGGGCAACAGCAACAGTGCTAATGACCTGCGTGAACCCTAAAATTATTCTGAATTGGAAAGTTAAGGTCTTTAGAGAGATCCCATTATGGACTACAAACTTTTGGAAGTGACTGTACAAGCTAGAGGGTTTCTGGAAATGGGGCCATATAGGGATAGCCATGGTAGGAGGCATAATAGACAAAAGTAGTATTAAAACATTCACAAAGTTGCAAAAAGAATATGAACTGACACAGAGCCAAATATGTAATGAAAGGTTATTATTTTTTGCCCTGCTGAAGTACCACACTTAAGCTGCTGTACAATACTTTGTTATTATTTTGACAACATTTTGTAAATAGTAAAATAAATAAATATTTGTTTAAAATTTTGATGGCATTAAAGCCAAAGGGGTTTTGTACATGGGTAAGTACACCTCGAACCTGTTGGACTAGAAAGAGCAAGCAGAATTGTACATGATCCTGATTAGTAACTACCCAATCAAGTCAGTTCGAGGTTAAGGTTAGTTGAAGACAGCCATGCCATAAGGGACATGCAGATAATGAAAGTTTGGGCAAACTGAAGGTTTCCTTCCCAAAGTCACACAAAAAAAGATGCCATGCCAGTGGAAAATAAACTCTGCAAGGTACTTCTAGGATTGGGAAGGAGTTAGATCAAATGTGTAAGTTAGGAATTATTAAACTGATTGAAAGCTCTGTTTGTTTGGTGTCTTTGGTGTTGGCATTCAATCCAGACAAATTGTGTGTCGACTTGTGCAATCTTGAGCCTAATATCTGGGTTGATCATCAACCTATTCCCAAGATTAAGGGGCTTATTAGGATGGCGGTCCGACCACCATCGACAAGTCGTCGGTGGCGATACGACTGACATCATACAGAGCGGTCTGACTGCCGCATTATGATGCGGTCGGTTGGCCCGCATCAGTCGGAGGTACCGACCGATGCTTCCGATGGGCTCAAGGAGCCCCTCGGACTCTTGGTCAGATCGTATACCCTACAATAGGGGTGGTGTCTCTGGAGGCACCGCCATAGGGATTATGATGGCCCATTCATGGCGGTCCGACAGCCATGAAAAAGCAGCCGGCATGAGACTTTGGGGCCCCTAACAGGGCCCTCATTGGCCTCTGCAATGGGCCCAGGGGGGCACATGTGGTCCCCCCCAATCATTCATGCACTGTGTGCCAGGCACCACATGGTGCCTGGCACATGGTGCATGGATGTTTGCAAAATGCCTTTTACCATTGCGGCTTGTGCTGTGGCCCTTTTCCAGGCTGCAGCACAAGCCGCAATGATAAAAGGCATTTTTACGACCACCCACACGGTGGTCACTATGTAATCGGGCAGGTGGAGCCGCCGACATATACTCAGTCGGACACCTGGCTGAAATGATGGTGGTCAGGAACCCTGCCATGTTCAGATTTTGGGCATGTTGGTGCCATATAACCAGAACACGTTATACAAAAATCCCACATTCTCACATCTCTTGTAACGCCATAGCATGTCTATCATTACATGCACATGGCTTATGGTTTAGCTTCTACCTCCTCCGTGTTGTAGATGGCAATAAGCATTTTGTTCAGAGAAGTAAAGGGGGTGGCACACGCCCAAGATGAGTGTCTAGTGTATGGCAGGGGGTGTGAGGAACATGACAAAAGATTATGCATCAGGGATGAAAATCTTTAAAGAGAGTAGTATGACTTTGAGGATAAGTATAGACTTCATGAACGTATAGATCATTATGTAGGTCTCTACATTCAAAAAGGGATGTAGAACCTAAATTGAAGCTAATGATCGCAATGGAGGAAGCTCATTCCTCAGGCATTCAAGGTCAGCTAATATTAATATTTGCACTTGTTGACTACTCTACTAAATTTACTCCACATTTTGCCAGCAAAACTGCATCATTACGCATGTTCTTGAAGACGAATGACAGATACATGTGGGATAATGACTATGAAGCTGCATTCATGGAAATTAAGAGGAACATTGCTTATGCTGAACCCTTTAAACTATTTAAAACTATTTAACATGTATGATGTAAACATCATTGTAACAGATGCAAGTAATCATCATAGTCGAGGTGCCATATTGGGGCAAAGATGATGACCTGAATTCAGAGAAGAAACTGTTGCATTCAGGTCCAGAGCATTGCAAGGAACAGACTCCACATACTCCACCATAGATAAAAAGGCTCCAGCATTATGCTGAGTGTGCAGTATTTCACAATGTTTGTGGGGAGTATAACATTTGTATTGTGCACACAACACAAACCTCTTGTTGAATTCTTTTTCCATTAGAAGGAGGTGGTAAAGCCACACCACCCATATGTTTCCACTTGCAAGAATGTCCTACCAGCTGCAATATGTTAATGAGGTAAAAAAAACTTTGCTTCAGATTTTCCGTCCAGATTGGCGGTGTCAAATTTTAAAGTTGAGGAGGAGTAATAGAGAGAGAATCTGTGCATGGTATGTCAAGTGGATTGAGGTTCTTAATGGTGTGCTATGCAACAGAGGAGATCTTTTGAAGAAGTCAAAATCTTAGGAAGGGTCAAATAACACACTGCCAACTGTTGGCTTTCGAAGAAAAAATGGCAGTGTGATACTGCACCATTTGAGCATGAAGCTGAAGAGTCTAGGAATTACTGCGGGTTAGTGACACTTTGCGTTTAATTGTAGACCTGAAGGAATGCGCAAGAGAGTGTAGAATCTTGGCACATTGGACTCAGTGCAATTAAACGCATGAGGATTTCTGGTGGCCTGGATGGACAAGGCAATTGCTTTGTAAGAGACTGCAATATGTGTACACTCAGTGACAAGTCACAAGTTACAACCCAGACACCTGTTATTTCAATTGAAGCTAGGGCTGTGTCAGATTTGTCAAATTTGCATCAGTGTAATTATGCAAAATTAGGCAAAATGGAAATCCACCAATTAATGCAATAATCATCACTCAGTAGAATCGCTGCCTTGGTCATGTCATTCAAACATTGTGCCTTATATGGAATCTCAAAACTGTGGAGCCAACCTAAAATGTCAGTCTGCGTCACAAACATATGTATCATCTCTTTTAATGCCATGGTGGAGGATTATTTGGATTTGGAGTTGGAATCACTATTCCTAGCGCTATCCCCTTTTTTGCTGCTAACCCGAGTTTCTCTTTTTCCAGAGCTATCTGCTCAGTCTCTGTCTCTCTCTTTCTCCTGTCTTTCCTTTTCCTTCATTCTCTCTTCCAGAGCCAACTCATCACATCGATCCCTTTGCCTTGCTTTTTCCTGGTGGTCTGACCTGCATTTCTCCTTCTTAAACTCTTTCACCTTTTAATTCTGCTCTTTCTTTGCTTTCTGGAGTGATACCTTGAGCATCAGTGTCACAGAGGAGTCCAATCTACCGTAAGAGAAACAATCATTTCCCTGCCTCTGCACCTCAGGCAATCACCATCGCTGCCGCAATTTAGGAAGGGCCTCAAACCCGGCTCTTCGACTGAACTGCAGACCCCCCTTATCCCCAATTCAGCGCCTTGAGACCCTCATGGGTGAGTAGTCGTGCTTTATAAGACTACTAATTGATTGTTTGAATCCTTGGGCAGATTACCAGGGTACCACAGAGATGGGTGGAGCACAGCATCGGATTGGCAGGGCGGGCAATAGGGCATTGCCCGAGGGGCTTGGGGAAAAGGCCAGTTGGTGGGCCGGTTTTTTCAGCCATAGATAAAATCACTTTGTCCTGGGCCGGCTTGGCCGCTGGCGTTTGATCTTAAATACTGCTGCAGCTTTAGAGGGAAGATTGGTGCTCGCTATAACTAACTATAGATAATGGCTGTCTCATTGTCTTGTGCAGTAGGACAATGAGCAAAACTGAGCAGGCACAGCATGTAGTGGGTCTCCTCTGGACCTGAGTCTTTCACCCTGACAGTGAGGGCACTGGGAGTGGGTGGGCTCTTTTTGAGCATCACAGCTAGCATTAATGTTCCTGGGGTGGAGTGAAAGGGGGCTGTGCAGGGAGAAAGATTAAGGGGCCGGTTCCGATCTGGGTCGGAAAACTCTCCGACCGAGCCGGATCCGGAGAGATTTCCGACCGAGCCGGACTCCTGCAGTCCGACCGAGCGAGTACGATGCGGCCGCATGCTGCTGGACTCGATTCGGTCGGACTCCCATTGAAGTCAATGGGAGCCGGTCGTACGACGCGTACATGGGCTCCCATTGACTGAATGGGTACGTCGCGAACAAGAGCGCCCCCTACAGTGGGTACGCGTTGGTGCCATCCCCACCGTACATGCCTGAGTTGGGGAGACCCATAGGTCTCCCCCTGTGTCCGAGTCGTAAGGCTGCGGGTGAAGGGGGGTCCGACGCGGACCCCCGAAGTCCGACTCCGGGAGCTTTTGCGAGCCGGACGCTCCGACTCGATCCGGCTGTCCGAATCGAGCATTGTACTAGCTCGGTCGTGAAACGTCTCCATTGCGCGCCACGGTTTGCTTGCGACTGAGTCATACGGAGCGGTTCGGAGCCGGAAACGATTCGGACGGTGAATTCGCGCTTGTTCGCATCGTACTTCGCCGTCCGGACCCGTGTACGAATCGGACGGAAAATCAGCCCCCGAATTGGATCCGCTAATGCCGAAGCCGATTCGGTGCCCTTCCGACCGAGATCGGAATCGGCCCCTAAGTGTGAAGGCCATCTAAAAGACTCTACTTTTGTTACCAGCAGCAGACTTCTGCCACCTTGTTCTCTGGAAGGAAACTCCAGTTAAGCACTGAATGAAAATATAAAATAATGCAAGCAACCAAAATGAGCAAAAAGAAAAATGCTTTTGACAACACAATATATATATATATATTTTTAAAATTACTGTGAAAAATGTTAATTCGGGGCCAAAATGACAAAGGGACAGGAGAATTGACATGGCAGGACAGTAACAAAATGGACTGAGCGAGGACAGCAATGTGGAGAGAGGCAAAAGGAAAAGTGAGACAGCAGAGTGGAGAAGAATGACAAAAATATGGGAAGAGGAAATCAAGTGAGGAAGAAAGGAAAGGTAGAGGAGAGAGGATATGTGTGCTAGATATGCAGACAGATGGAGGGAGTGAGGGGAAGAGATTAGGTAGAAGAAGTGATGAAAGGCAGTGGGGAAATGGGCAGAAATTGTTAAAGATAGAATGAAATCTGGAAAGTAAAAGTGGAGAAGAGGAAGGTAAGAAAGGGGCAGAGCATGTGGAGTAATGGCCAGAGCTGTCGACTTTGGAACTTGAGAACCAGGTTTGAGTCTCGGCGTCGGCACAACATCCTATGATTCTGGGCATATCACTAAATATACCAGTGCCTAAAAAATGAATGTTTCCATGTAAAGCACTTCAATGCCTTTGAGTAGAGAATGTGCTTCATAAAACTACAAAAAAAGTGAATAGCGAAAAAAATGATGGAGAGGAAAGCAGATGAGGGTGTCAAACATTTTCTGGTCTACGGCAAAAAAGGAAGGATGGTTACTGCTCATATGCACTATCCTAATTCTCTCCCTCAGTCTAGGGCTTAGTTTAGGGGTTCTTGGCATTCCAGGAGGTAGTGCTAAATGTAGATTACAATCCACCAGTGGAATTTCCTTCATCAAAGGGATGGAATGGTAAAGGAAATTCCACATGTGGATTCTCTTTTGGTTTAAATGCTGCCTCCAGGCACATGATGACGTTCTGTTACTATCTGCAGCAAAGCAATTAAAGGGGACACATAAGAATATAACATTAATTATAGTACAAAGAAATCCAAGGGGCAGAGGGATGTGAAAGAGGCTGACAGGAGAGAGACAAAACAGGAGAAAAAGGAAAGATTTGCAAGACAGAGAAATGAAATAAAACTTCAAGGAAAGATACAAAATGGCTGGCGGAATAAGGGCCTGAGAGATATACAAATAACTGAAGAAAGAGCCCATGGGGAGTCAGGAGTGGGAGAGAGAGGGGATTTGTAGACAGAGAGAAAGATAGGAAAACAGAGAGGGTAATTGTGAGAGACTGAGTGAAGCACATAGGTAGAATGCGAGACACCAAGGAGAGGAAAAGAGGTATAGTATGAGAGAAAAAGGAAGAACTAGAGAGAGGGGCAAAAAGTGATAGGGAGAATGAGAGAGATACACATAGCAAGTAAGAAAGGGGTATAGAGACAGAGAGAAAGAAAGGCATTTGGAGAGAATTCTTGCCACTTTTCCTTATTCAAATCAAGTCTCTACCTACAATACAAAAGACATCAATTACAAAGTTGTATGTAATCCCCAAGGACATCGCTTGTGGAGAGGCTCCTGAGTGACAACCAAAAGAGGAAGATCCCTGGTTCCTTGAGGGTGAACAGAAGCCTCCAGACACAAAGGATGCGGATGGTTCTCTGTCTCATGGCCTGATATATTACAGAATGATCAGGGATCTTTGGGGTGGTGATCACAGACAAAGGGACTAATAGGTGACTAACAAATTCTGGCACCTGAAGTAGGGAAATGTATAGGCCTGAAGATAAGGTGAGGTGATCTGTGGACGAGCTGCAGTGGAATAATGGCATGTTTAGTGGAGCATCTATGGGCAATGCTATTGACCCCATGAGTTTAGAAAGCTTAATTTATCCCAGATTTCTCCCAAAATTGCTCCCGATACTAAGCAATGTTTCATGGAAGGTCATTATCCACAAATGTGGGCCACTTTTTCTTTCAGTGCCCGGGCCTAATTGTGTTCCCAATCCGACCCTGGTGGAGCAGACAGTAGAGAGAGAACTCTAGCAAGCAATCAAGGTGATACAGTTTAGGCCCGTTTTAGGGAAATCTGCACTCCTGTCCCTGACAGCCTGTATCCAAAGCACTCTCTTCTGGGGTATCTTCTACTGAACCCTGTAATGTTCCTGTTTGTTCTAAGTGAATCTTTCATTAAGGTAGAATTGTGCTGTGTCATATGAAATCTTTAAGGTTGATTTGTCATAGAGCAATTATATGTAGAGGTGGGAAGTGGAGCAAAGGTTATGACATTGCTTGGGTTAGCCTTGATAATATAAATAAATACATATTCAAATGCAGGATTTAAGATTGCTTCGCTATAATGGTGACAAGTTGTTGATGCCCACAGTGAGAAAATTGACAAGTGGAAAGTATCTCTAAGGTGAGCGGCAGAGATGGTACAACGCGGCATAATGACAAAAGTGATTATAAGCGACAATCAGCAAGCAAATTATTCAAAAGCAGGAATAATTTAAAATACCTGGAAGTCCCTGAATGACTCAAGTGGCGTGAGCGCCACACAGACTTGTTCAAGAAAAGCAGAACGTCACATCAGGTGACATACAGAAACAATTCAATGCATGTGCACAGTGCACACATAAAAGATTCGGCAAGGATGTGAGGGCAGCGTCATTTCCTGGGAAACAGTAAAGAACAGCAGGGAAGGCAATGTAACGTGCACACTAGTGGAGAAAGACATGTTGCTACAGGAAGAGAAAACTTGGAAGCAAACCAGAGTAAAACAAAGCAAAAGGACTCATGGGTGTTGATTCACCAAAATGCCTGAGGTAGTGGTAGCGACATCACATATCCTTTGACGTCGATCACATCGCAGGAAGTAACATCGGACCCTGACCCTGATTTTTCTTCCGGGAAGGCATGTCACATGACATAACATCACAACAATTGAGTATTTGCGTTGGATAGTATCACAAAGTAATGCAAAGTCGTGCTATGCGCTGCTTTGCATTATTGTGGTCCGAGTGGGTGTTTTTGTGGATGGTGCATGGGGGTTTGCAGCAACAACCCATGGTTTTGACACAAATCCCCGTCTAAAAACATTGGTAGACTAGAATTTGCCCCAAACTCTTATGCCTTCTTGAGGCAGGCATAATGAGGAGAAATGTTTTCATTTCTTATTGTTTTTCCAACTTTGCTCGTATGATGTATGGTACAGCACGGGAAACAGCCTTTACAACGCGGGCTGAGCCACGCATGCTGTTTCCCCGCAAGTAGAACAATGCTTGCCTTAACCATGCATATGCCTTCGCAGTGCACAGGAAGAGGAAGGATCTGGAGAGGAGGCGGTCTGGTAAGTGGAGCTGTGGCCGGGTTTTGGAGGTGTGGGGGGTAGTTTTTAGGGGTGAGGGGTAGTTTTAGGGCTCGGGGTCGGGGTTGTTTAAAGGGCAGAGGGCCAGGTTTTAGGGCTCAGGGCAGGGGTGGGTCGGGGTAGTTTTCAGGGGTGGGAGTCAGTTTTTAGGGCTCAAAGCGGGGGGGCTAGGGTCGGGATAGCTTTTAAGAAGCGGGGTTCAGTTTTTAGGGCTCAGAGCGGGGCGGGTGAGGGACAGTTTTCAGGGCGGGGGGCAGTTTTAGAGTACAAGGCAGCGCGGGGTTGGGGAAGTTTTTAGGATGTGGGGGTGAGTTTTAGGGCTCAGGGCGGGGGGGAGGGACAGTTTTCAGGGCTGGGGGCAGTTTTACGGCTCAAGGCCGGGTCTGGGGTTTGGGTAGTTTTTAGTATGTGGGGCTGGGTTTTAGGGCTTAGGGCGGGGTGACTGGGTTGTGATCTTTACCATGCATATCCCTGTACCAATCATGCCTCTACAACGAAATTGCATGGTAAACGAATGCGTGGTATAAAGGCATGCGTGGTAAAGGATTGTGTTGTTAAGACGCATTCGTTGTTGGGGCAGCGTGGTAGAGGCATGCATGGTTTAGTCATCCGTGCTTCTGTCATACAACTGTACCACACACATGCAATGTGGGAAATGCCTTGAGGCATAGTTTTTGTACTGGAAGGGACCCTTTCCAGTACAAAATGTATGCTTCTGAGAATGCACACGCCTTGCACTGTAGTACAAGGGTATGTGTGTTGGTACATGGCTGACAAAAGTGCTCCAGCGCACTGGGAGAGAAAAAATGTGCCATATTTTATTAGATATGGTGCCTTTTTTCTCTCCCTCTTTGACGCAAGGCAGCGAAGCAACTTTGATGCAGCATTGCCTTGCATCAAAGAATAGTAAATATGGGCCTCAATCTCACTCACTACCTGTCACTTAACTCTCACTCACTTTCACTCGCACTCGCACATGCTTAAACATACAGAAACATTTTCTCACACAAACGCATGCTCTCTCTCACTTAAACACATTCTCACCTGTAAGCATGCATACAACATACATTTAAAACCATTTTTACTTAGCACAGCTGCCACCACTAATAGTGAATAATAAAATATTATTCACTATTAGTATAATAGAAAACAGGCAGACAATAAGCAATGCGGACCCCCATGTTGTTCTTCCCCCTGATTTTCTCACCTCTGAGGCCAGGCAGCGGCGACCCCTAAATGATGCCCATGAAAGGACTCTTAAGGTAAAATATTAAATAAACCCGTGCCCAAGTAGATAATAAATAAATATTAATTATGTAAATGAAAACAAAACAAATACAAAAAACTAATTTTAGTGAGAGTTTTAAAAACGTTTAAAAGTAACAAGCACAAAATAAAATAAAAAATAAAAGGAACAGTATGACATAGAAAATATAAATAAAGATACAACATCATTATCACCTATTTCTGCATGCATCACAGCTGACAAATGCAAGACAAGATTAGGAAGACAATATATCAAGCACTAAATATTCAGGAGAACACCCCCAATTTAACAAGTCTAACTCAAATGTTGGGTCGAAGGAGGGAAAAGTGGAGAACGTAGGTTTCAGCACTATCTTCAAGCAACATGCAAAAGATATATTAACGAACAGGATAGAACCTACCAATATATTTATTGGGAGATGACGTTGAAGAACTGCTGCTAAGGCGGAGGAGCGTCGCCCCACTGAGAAGGTCAAAAAGGTAAAAATAAAATTATAATAAATCATTGTTATTATCATTTTATTTTTATGTCCTTGCTCAGCTGGGGCAGGGTGGGCTGCTCTGCTCACAGAGCAGGGAAGGGGAGGAGTGGTTTGCCCACTCCTAGTGCTCATGATGCTTTGGCCGGCCCAACCGTCATGCGCACTTTGTATGTTCTCTATGCAGGCTGCATTACAGCCTGCATGGAGAACATGACCAGCCTCCCATTCTCTGGCTGAGCGCCGATCCACGGCGCTCAGACCAATCGCAATGCTGCATTGCAGCATTGTGATTGGCTATCGGGAGGCTGGGAGCCGGGTGCTTCCTGCTTCCTGCCCTTGAAGCGGGCGTAGAAGAGGACTGAGAGGAGGAGTGGCGGCAGCAGACAGGTAAGTGTATTTTTATATTTTTAGTTTCACTCCCTTCCCCCTGCCCCCATCCACGAACTTGCCCTCCCACCGCCGTTAAAAACCAGCTTCCACTGTGCTGGCCACATACCATGTAGAACAAATACAAACTTATAAGGGAATAATCACATGCCTTAATTAGCAATTTGTCTCTCACAGAAAGGGTTATGTAAGGTTTGTTTTTTACATGGTGTGCCAAAGTGAGAATGAATCTCTAAATGATTTCACAACGCGTCTACGGAAGGTGGTAACATATTGTGATTTACACAAATTCAGTAGGGAAGAGATTATATTACTCACAATTGGAGGTTGTCATTCTACTGCATTCGGAGTGAAGGCTTTTAAAAGAACTGTTATCACTACAGCAAATCTTGTAGTTAGCAGGTACAGAATTTAAGACTGAAGAACATGCAATATGCATGGAGTGAAGAAATCAGTTGGTGGAACAAATGTGGAAAAGAGGAAGAAGAAATCTAGAAATATCTAGCAAAGTTTGACAAGAAACCAAAAAGTGTGGATTCGTTTTGCCACATTAAGGAAGCTGTTCAGCTCAAGTACAAACATATTGCAAATGTGGGAAATTCAAACATTTTGCTTCTGTTTGCACAGCGAAGAGATTTTATGGGAAGATGAAAGAAAAAGTAAAATATAGCAAAGAGACAAAAATACAAGGAAACTCAACATGTAGGACAAATGGAAAATGCAAATTTCGAAGTAACAGAAAATGGCTTGCCAAAAAGGAAAAACATAGAACAGTTATTCGTCATGGATGAATAGAAACAAAATAAAATACAGCTTCTTTGTAGCTGTGAGTAGAGAAGCATTTGGTGAAATTTGTCTTAGACAGTGAGGCAATATAATGTGTGTAACAGAGTATGAGAAAATGAGCAACGAACCAGTACATCTCCCTTCTATAAATATTGCTTAGGGGTTAGGGAAGACCCCAGTTTGCAACTTGGGAACGTTCAAGAAACAAAAAGGTACGACATGTTTCATCTCAGGAGGAAATACATGTGCTCAGAGGAGAAAGACTTGCCTCTAGCTACCTAAGCAATGTGACTGTGCAAATCATGAATCATGGGTTTGGTTGCCTGATGTTCACAGTCACAGAAAATCGTCCAATAAAACAATAAAACAACAGTTCCCTCAAATTTTCCAAAACAAGGAAAAATCAAAAAATGCACAAATAGCAATGCATATCAACAAAACTATTCACCCAGTAGCTCAAAATCACATGAGAGTAACCAGTGAGTTTCAGAAAAAGGTGGAAGAAGAAATGCAAAGTCTTATCAATCGAGGTATAACTTAAATGGTAAACACAAACACAACTTTTCAGACACTCACCCCCCAGTCACAGATCTGGGTTGAATCCATCATCGTTCCTTAGCTCACTTCGCCACCCCAGTTCAGACCCAGCTATGTGCAAATCAGTCTTGACCCTGTGCCTCATGGGAACAGTCCAGCCCGAACTGCCAAGCCAGGTCTTCCCTGGACCGGAAACAAGCATCTTGGGACTGGTTTCGGGGTAACACCCCTCATCAGCCGGGCTAGTTTGAATCCAGTGGCAAAGTGAGCAAGGGACCCACGATGGGCATACCCTGCCGATTTTGGGCAAACAAAGCAAACGCAAAGAGATGATGGACCGAGCGCTGAAACTTTTCAGACACTCACCCCCAGTCACAGATCTGGGTTGAATCCATCATTGCTCTTTAGCTAACTTCGCCACCCCAGTTCAGACCAAGCTATATGCAAATCAGTCTTGACCCTGTGCCTCATGGGAACAGTCCAGCCCGAACTGCCAAGCCAGGTCTTCCCTGGACTGGAAACAAGCATCCTGGGACCGGTTTCGGGGTAACACCCCTCATCAGCCAGGCTAGCTTGAATTCAGTGGCAAAGTGAGCAAGGGACCCACGTCTGGGCATACCCTTCAAGCTAGCCTGAACAATTAATTATAGGAGACTACACTGGAAAGAAGACTCCAAAGAAGTTACTAACAAGCTGGCTCAAAAATTGGTTAAAGAATGCTTTGAAGAGGAATCTTTGACTGTAATGGAAAGATGGGCGTATTTTATAAAAAAACTAGTTAATACATATGTGTCAAAACCCCATTATAAGCAACACCAAAAGAGTTAAAGTGAAGCAAGAAATCAAATCAAATTATTCAACTCTACGTGGATCCTGAGAAGATCTCGTAATAGCCTTCGGTGACAGATAAAAAATACGTCCAAATGATATGGTTTTACGTTCGAATTTAAAAAGTATTAACCATAACCTGCAGAAGCTAATCTCGAATGAAAAAAACAAGCAAAGCAAGATCTCTGGGCTAAGGAGCTGTATACAAGTAAACAATCAAATTCAAGAGATTTCTGGAAAATGATAAATGGTTTATTGCGACTTACTGAAACAGCTGTATCATCCATATTAAGCGAAGAAGATTGGATCAGATTCCTGACAACACACCTAAACATCAACCGGGAAATTACCCAAAAGGACGACAATGTGAAGGTGACAGACATGCTAAGAAAGGATTTGGACTATGAAATTGACAACAAAAAATCAAGTATGCAAACTAATTCAAAAACAAAGAGATGGTGCTCCTGGTACCAATGGCATTCCATTCGCATTATATAAGGAAAATCCTGCTCTATGGGCAGAATATCTTATGAAGGTATTTAAGGAAACTGTCGAGACATTAACTATACCTGAAACATGGAAGGGCTCGTTAATATCACCAATATATAAAAAAGGTGACTGGGCACAGCCTGGCAATTATCGATTAATTACCTTACAAGAAACTGACGCTAAATTATTTGCAGGAGTCCCACTATCAAAATTATCTGCATGGGCAAAGGAGAAATAGATAATCCCACCCAATAAAACAGGGTTCATACAAGGATTAGGTACCACAACAAATATATTAGTGTTATCAGTATTAATGGATAAATATATTGCAAAGAAACAACCTCTGTATTTGAGTTTTGTGGACTTTAAATTGGCTTTCGATTGTGTACACAGGCAACTACTTTGGTAAAAGTTGAAAGAGCAAGGAATTCCATCCTCCCTTTTAACATCGATTCAACTTCTCTATTCAAAAACTTGAGTTAGAGCATCGGATAGGTGATGGCTCGTGTGTAACGAAGGAAATTCCAACCACCATGGGCCTGAGGCACGGGTGTGTTTTGGCCCCATTGCTTTTTAATCTGTTCTTATCGGACCTAGCACAAGCAATGGAAGAAGTGAATGCCTAGCCTCCAAAATTAGCTAGTACTCAGATATCAACTCTGTTATATGAAGACGATGTTATCCTATTAAGCCAAACAAAGGTCGGGCTACAACATTTGATAAATAGGGTATCAAGGTATTCACAAGCGAATGGTATGGTTATAAACGGCACCAAGACAAAAATTATGGAGGTTAACAAAAATATAAGGTCAAAGTATAAGCATAAATTGTTCCTCCAAAATTTGCAATTAGAACAAGTAAGATCATGCAAATATCTGGGAATACTATTTGACGATAAAGGATCATTCATCCACATAAAGGTGATATGCAAAGGAGAGCTAACACCCTACTGACAGCATTTAGAACCTTGCAGAAGTCATTAGGAGGGCTGAGTTACCTACCGCTTTTAAAATTAATATCGTCAAAACTTCTGTCAACTCTAACGTATGGTAGCAAAGCACTGTGTAGAAAAGACTCTATAATCATCAATAATGCTGTGACAAAAATCTTCAAATCACTTTTTCATCTTCCACATAATGCATCGCCTGCACAGATTAGATTGGTATTTGGGTTAATTAACTAGCTAATTGCACGAAAAGGCCAATTTATAAAAGTATGGAAAAGAGTTAAAATGGATGATGTAAATCAAATGTCCAATCTGTTATGGCAGGAAATAAAAACAAATCAGAAGTCTCAATCCTGGAAGTATTTACAAGCCTCTTTAGATGAATATTCAGCACACATGATCTGGGATATGCCAATATCTACAGATTCATTTAAAAAAACTATTAATAAAATAAACAAAACATCTATCACTTTATGTTGATAAAGATTCTCTTGCAAAAAGAACGCATGCATGGTCATTAATGAAGGGGTATACAAAAGTGAGAGTCCAATCATATTTAGAAACTCCATGGTGTTTGAAGCAAAAAATTTTTTTAATAAAAGCTCATTTTAGTGTCTACCCAGGCTTATGTCAATTAATGCCTTGGCTTCGATCAACGGAATTGATGCCCTGTCGCTTATGCAAAATGGGAGAAGAGAATATTATTCATTTGCTGTGCATATGCCCAAAACTTAAAGCTGAAAGAAAATCTATACTTAAGTGGCATTTTAATTCCTGAGGAATACGGACCTGTAGACAAGCACTGATAAGATGTCTACATTCAGATGACATAACACTGAACTCAGCTTTTGTAAAAAATGTATTAATCATAAGAACGGAATTAGACCAGCAAGACTAATTTGAGATGTAATATAGGATGTATATAATATGTAATTTGTATACTGAAGTCGGAACTATTAAGTGCTGCTGTATTTAATAATAAGGATGATGGATTTATTTATTAATATATGTTTTTATTAATTTTTAAACCAAACTTTTATACTTATTGCAATAGGAATTATAGTCACTATATTGTAAGTTTTTAAATAATCAAACAATAAAAATTGAATTGAATTGATACTTCCTTCTGTTTGCTTTGTTCGCCCTAAGTTGGCAGGGTATGCCCAGACCTGGGTCCCTTGCTCACTTTGCCACTGGATTCAAGCTAGCCTGGTGTATGAGGGGCGTTACCCCAAAGCCGGTCTCAGGATGCTTGTTTCCGGTCCAGGGAAGACCTGGCTTGGCAGTTCGGGCTGGACTGTTCCGATGAGCTAAAGACTGATTTGCATATAGCTGGGTCTGTACTGTGGTGGCGAAGTGAGCTAAAGAACGATAATGGATTCAACCCAGATCTGTGACTGGAGGTGAGTGTTTGCATAACTTAAGTGGTGTCAGGACCATGAGTATCTCCAATAGGGGTAGTCCAAAAAAGTGTACGACAAGATTTGATCTAGGGCCGGTTTTAGCGCTGGAGGTGCCCGGTGCGACTTTCTTTTTTGGCGCCATACCCCCTCCCATGACATCCTTTTCCATGAATTCCCTCACTACCACTCTCCAACAGTGCATCTTATCTCTCCATAGCCTCTCTTTGACGTACATTTCATTTTTTATAGTGCTACTCATAGTCCACTCACACTCAGGGGCATATTTACAATATTTTGGCGTAGGGCAGCACCACAATTCGTCTATCTGCGCTGCCCTACGCCAAAGGAAAAGGGCAGGAATGCGCCATATTTACATATTTAAATATCTTGACATATTTATTGTTGCTTGAAAACTACTGGAAGCGCAAGGAAGTTCACATAAACCAATAGTTATGTTTAAACACAGCGCCCCCACCAAAGCCAGCAACAGGTGCGGCTGCACCGGTCGCACTGCCCTAAAGCCAGCCCTGATTTGATGTGTGTCAACATGAGGGTGCCGAATACTGCCACGGACAAGAATGGCATCCATGACCATTACTGGCAGACATGATAAGCTGTCTGAATGGAGCCCCTACCTTTTCAAAGTTAGACTTGTGCAAGGCTTATCATCAGCTCGAATTGTGCCAAGGTACGTAGCAGCTTATTCAACAGAGATCATCTGCAACAGAGCTTTTTCAAGGGAAAATCCGAGAAATTATAAAACCTGTGGAAATAGTTCGAATTACAGTGATGACACCCTCGTGTTTGGGAAAACAACAAAAGAGCATGGCATTGCACTGGTTGAAGTAAGTACTAGACTCCTAAATACAGGGTTTACGTTAAATGCTGAAAAATGTGAACTTGAAAAATGTAATTTAACCAGATCCATCAATTAAAAACTATCCCTGAAACCAAAAGACATAGGGCCTTATTTATGAAGGCCAGCGTCACTTTTGCGCCGCCGTTGTGTCACGTTTAGTGGCTTGCCCCATGTGAAAGAAACATTGCTGGAGTTGCATCACGCTTCCCACACAACTCCAGCAATGAGCCACTTTTGCACCAACAGATACGTCAGTAATACTGACGTATCTGTAATTTCTTGCGACATGATGCGTCATACAGTAAATATGACACATCATTCGTGTTGCAAGGAGGGCGCACTGAGAAGTGTTGCATCGCTGATTTCATGCAGTGATGCGACACTTCTCATAAATGAGGCCCATGACTGAAGTCTGCTCCTTCCTGGGGATGGTGCTGCGCTTGATTCATTTAACAGTTTGCAACCATCAGTGCACTGTTAAGAGACCTTAAGATCTGGTGTTTAACAGGACTGAAGAATGCAATAAAGCTTTTTAACAAAATAGAAGAAGAGGTTTCCCTATGAAAACACATGGCTTACTTTGATCCAATATTCAATATAGAGTTAACTGTAAATGCAAGTCCAGGTTGGTATGGGTGCAGCAACATAAACCAGGCAAAGATGTGCCCAGACATGTAGTCTCCTTTGCAAGCAGGAGTCCAACAGAAGAGGAAAAGGTATATTCACAGGCAGAGAAAGAAAGCTTGGCTGTAGTCTGTGCTTGCAAATGTTATATTTTCTTTCTATGTTGAAAATCATTTACCATAATTACAGGCATTTCTCACTATATATGGCAATACCAAAGCAGAAATGCCACAGAGGCTAGAAAGGCCCATGAGCTATGATTATAATACTGTGCCGTAACCAGGCAAGGTAAATAATCTAGTGGATTACATTTCACACCATCCAATACCTTAATTTAAAGATGAAAAGAATTGCCCTTTGGCAGAGAAATTATAATAGCAATTGTAAGTGTAAATTGTATTTATATAGGCCTTACTATCCCTGATGAGGCAATGAAGCACTTTGTGGTGAGTAGCACGTTACTCCGGAACCCAAGGTTAGAGATAGTAGATTAGTGAAGAAGTGATGTTTTGTTTACCTCCTTGTTGATTAGTTGTGGTAAGTGGTTGTATGACGGAACAACGCAAATAAAAACATATATATATATATATTTCAAAACAAAAGCCACCTTTAACCAGCTGAACACTTTTCAGAACGGGTGCTCTTTTCTCGTGCAGGTGGCTACACGCCAATATTTTCTAAACAACGGTTCACAAAGAACTACAAGGCACTCCACAGGTTTTCAGGAATCCAATTTTACTGACCAACAGATCCGTTTCGACAAGCAGTGTCTTTCTCAATGTTGGCTTTTTAGTAAATGATTTGCTTGACAGATTTTTATGTCCATGAGCTTACGCCCATTGGTTGATGAACTATAGTAATCAACAAAGGACTGTTGTAGTCCCAAGCATTGCCAGTGAGTGTTATTAAGACTGTTGATAGGAGTTTTAGCCCCTCTAGGTACAAGTCCCATAATGCACCATTTCTACTTACCGGCACGCTGGCTTGGATTGGACATAAAAATCTGTCAAGCAAATCACCAAAAAGACTGAGGGCTCAATCGTAAGTGTATTGTACTGGCAACATCACCAGCCCGTGAACTTCACCTACCCACTGGGGGTTTGCTTGACTTTATTTTAGGAATGTTGCAGAATCCACTGTGATAAAACGAAATGTTCAACACTATAAATACCAGAAGGCATTGGGATCGCCGATTATTGCAAGTACACGCCCATTGGGGCGGACTTATTAAAGCCGTTATAAGATGTCTGAGCATTTCTGTGATGTTCCTTTGGTTTTGCTCGTGATCAAGGATTAGCCGTCCGAAACGCGTTGAGCTGCTTACAATTTGGAGAAAGCACGTAAGCAGGTCTTGCTGCATACACTTACCTGCAGAGGTTCACCCTCGGTGTGGGCGTCCCCACGAGAGGCTTCTCTTTTTTGGATGGATACATATATATATATATTTTCAACAAGCTCCACACGGCGAGAGTTCCACAGCACCAAGGAGCAGAAATCCACAGGTAATTACCAAAAAAAAGTGCTTTATTAATACACCATTGTGCAGAGCATGGACGGTCGACGCGTTTCGGCTCTCCGCCTTCAACTGGACCATAGAGTCCTGCTGTCTAGATCGTCTATTTAAAGTGAACAAGTGCAATTGGATCCCTTTGTCTGTTTCTACTGTTTGATACATACTAGACTGTTGACCCTCATCATATATACAGACATGGCAACAAGCATCCGCCATTTTTACTCATGTTCGTATCTGTGAAGTACATTTAGTTATTCATCTCATGGCAGTAAGATGCAAATACATGAATTCATAGTCGCTCTAAGAGTCACAAGAAAAAGTCACAAGAAAAAGAGTGGAAAAAAGGCTGAAAAACAAGAAAAGGGGGCAGGGTAGAAAGATCCTGACCCCCTAGACCTGGTCAGGGGGTCCCAGAAGGACCCCCAAGCCCCAAAAAAGCATTTTATTTCTTTAAAAAAACAACGTCCGAAGTTGCGCTGGGTGCGCGAATCCGGACGAGAAAATTTTTTTAAAAAACGAAGCGCTTCGTTTTTTATAAGCCCCTGGGTGGGCCAGGTCCTAGGGGCAATCAGTAATTAATTTGTGGGGGCCCGCAGGGGCCCCCGCAGCCCCGGGGACCGCCACCTCCCCGGGGCTTGATTATTGAATGCATGGGGGGGTCGTAACTCTGCCCACGCTGCCCCAGGGACCGCCACCTCCCCTGGGCATTTCTAATTGTAAGGGGGGGCCTCGTGGGCCCCACAAGCCCCGGGGACCACCACCTCCCCGGGGCTTCTTTAAATAATGAGGGGGGCCTTGCGGGCCCTCCCAAGCCCCGGGGAGCCCTTGATGGCCCTGGGGACCGCCACCCCCCAGACCGGCTCCTGCAATGTCCTGGGTTGCCCACCCCCGGGACATTGCTGTTTGCAATGACAGGGCGGGAGCTGTGTGGCTCCAGCCCTCTCATTGCAAACACTGGTTTGGTTCTTGGAAGCGAGGGTAGGAAACCTGCTCTCGCTTCCAAGAAGCAAAGCAGTATTGCTTTTGGGCAAGGGGAGCTGCATATTAGCAGCTCCCCTTGTCCAAAAGCAATGCCTACTCCGGCAGGAGGTGGGGAGCCGGCATGGACTGTGGGGGCATTGGGGCTCCCCCAACAGTCCCCAAGGGCATGCCTCGGGGATGGGGTCCCCGAGGCAGAATTAAACAATTTAGAATAGGGGGCATTTTTTTTTCTTTCGCGCGCTTGGAGTCGCGACTCCATCGCGTCCAGCGAGGCCCCCAGTGTAAAAGCGATGGGTTCGCGACTCCAAGCAAAATTTAATAAAAAAGAATATGTATGTTTTTAATAGGTAAGATTCACTGTTGGGTTATAGGGTGGCTCTAAAAAGAGCCCTTGTGGTTATTACGAGTTTGTTGTAGCTACATGTAAGTGCGGAAGCAGAACTTTCGGTTGATGAGAAAGACTCTGTTTCCCTGATCTGAAAAGTGCACTCCATCACTCCTGTACATGCCCTCCATATCAAAACGTAGATTGTTGTTATATATGGAGCCCATTCTATGGTCTCTAAGGTAAGCAGAAACTGCTTTATTGACATTTTTTCTAGCTTTCTCAATCTGTGGACAGAATTGATTTGACCAGTTCCATTTCTGTCTTTGGCATATGTTAGAGTATACAAAGACAGTTTGAGGAAAAAGCAACATTAATTGTGCAAAGGTGCCCTTCATTAGCATTTCCAGACCTATCCCAGTCAATGTGCCTAGGTCATTGCCACCACAGTGCACAATCAGGGGGTCAGGGCGTTGGAGATGCAAAAAGGTTTTAACCAAAGGCATCAATTGGTGCCACTTTAATCCTCTCTGTCCAATCCATTTAATGTCCATATTTTGCAAAGCTAGGTCTTTGTCAATACCTCTGCGTTCAGCATACCTTTTGCACCCGAAAACATAGCTGTGCCCAACAATCCACACTGTAAGCATCTTGAAGGGATGTCTGGAAGTAATGAAAAGATGTCTGTAGCTGAGGTAGTCAGTTGGTAGAATGAGAGGTATGTAAAATGGTGGACAAGATGTAATTTTTAAAAAAGTAGAGAATTGTTTGGCTGTTTAAGAACATTCTACATTCAAGAATAGGGTGCATTTTACTTTTTTTAAAAAGCATATTTCTTATTGGTTAGTAAAAAATGTTTGAAAGGTACAATAGAAAGGATAAGATCATATTTTGCAAAGTCAACCACACCTGCTGTTTGCATTTGCAACATTGTGTGGTGAACTTGTGACCTGTGAGTTCAGTTGAATGTTCCATGAACTGTTACTATGGAAACTGGCATTAAGCTTTATGGGGGAAGGGTTGAAACTTTACTGTGTACTTTAAATGTGAAATTGTAATTTATATATAAGTGAAATCTTAATAAAGTAAGATTTCCCAAGTCAGTAGTATGTTTAGAAGTGGTGTGTTGTGAAAAAGTAGTCATGTTTTTATTTGTAATATATTTTTGAACTCCCGTATGGATTTGCAGCTCCATCGCTTTGCTGCACGGTGGAGTCGCGACTCCAAAGAATTCCAGAACCAGTTTGGGCACTTTTAGAAGTCAGTTGGTAAGGGTTAATATGTCTAACCAATAGAAATGTGTTTTTGAATTTGAAAAAATGTGGGAAGCAATGTGATTTGTTACTTACATTTATTTGTGTAGAGAATGAGAGGGAAACTTTGCCATTACTGGTTTTGCTTTGCTGAGAGAAGTGCATTACATTGTTTGTGTGTATAAGAAATTCTTTTATGAGTTTCTGATATTTTAAATTCTACAAATCAATTTGGAAGGTGAGTTATAAATTTGTGAGGTGTATTATGTTTTTTTTTTTAGTTAAATAATTAATCAAAAACCTTGATGTTTGAAATATTTTAGTAAATGTAGAGATGTTTATTGTAGTTTGTTTTATTGTAGTTAAATGTTGTATGAAAAAGATTCTGTATAGTATTATGTGTATATTGGAATATGGATTAGTGATTATGATAGTTTGTTTTACTGTGTGGATATGTACATTTGTAGTATACTGCATAATTTTAGCTGCTGGATTAAAATAGGAGGTGGAGTCTGTGAAGTTTTAAGGTTTGTATGGATTTCTGTCCTAAGTATGTTTCTACTTGTATATCTATTTTCATGTGTTATACAGATTAAGGTGCATGATGTATAACAAAGAGCTGTTGTTGCTTTTTATGTGGTAGGGTCAAGACTGTGAGTACTAGTAGAATAGTGATGATGCAGCACAAAAGTGTGGTTTGAAAGATGTTCACATAAGGTGTTATTAATTAGGCATCTTTTTACTAGAGTTTAGAAAGGTGTAGTTGAATGATGCCGCATAATTTTAGATAGAATGGTGAAGATGCAGTACAAAAGTGTGGTTTGAAAGATGTTCACATAAGGTGTTATTAATTAGGCATCTTTTTACTAGTGTTTAGAAAGGTATAGTTGAATGATGCCACATAATTTTAGATAGAATGGCGATGATGCTGTACAAAAGTGTGGTTTGAAAGATGCTCATATCAGGTGTTATTGATTAGGCTTGTTTTTTGTAGTCTGTAAGAAGTTATAGTTGAATGATGCCGCATAATTTTAGACAGAATAGTGAAGATGTAGCATAAAACTGTGGTTTAAAAGATGTTTCCATAAGGTGTTAATAATTAGGCTTCTATTTTGTAGTCTGTAGAAAGGTATAGTTGAATGATGCCGCATAATTTTAGATACAATGGTGAAGATGCAGCACAAAAGTGTGGTTTGAAAGATACAATCATTTAGAGAGCATCTATGTAGTTATTCAATCACTAAGGTATTACTCATGTACTTATGTAAACACCCAAGCACTACTGCTGCACTCCTTGAATTATGGAGACACTACCTTTGTATTGATGTAATCACTCAGCCAGTAGTCATGCTGTTATGAAATCACCCAGGCACTACTTTCGCACACCTTTATTTACTCAGGCTCTACCTCAGTAGTCCTGCAATCACCCAAGAAGTAGCCATGCACTTATAAAATCTCCCAGTCACTTGGTATGTAGTCATGTCAATCCCTAGACATTCTCCCTGTAGTCATGCAATCAGTGAGATGTTATCTATGTAGTCCTTTAGTCCCCTTGTACTCTTTCAATCACATACGCACTTTTCTTGTGCTTATGTAATCACTCAGCCAGTAGTCATGTACTTTTAAAATCACCCGGTCACTACCTTTGCACACCTGTAATCACTCAGGCTGTATCTTAGTAGTTCAGTAATCACCCAGGCGGTACTCATGAACTTATAAAATCAGCCACTCACTTGCTATCTGGCCGAACTCTCATGCACTTATAAAAACACCCAAGTACTCGCCATGCAGTCTTACAATGATGCAGGTGTTACATATGCAGTGCTGTAATCACTCAGGCATTACTGCTACACTGATGCAATCATTTAGTCAGTATCTAGACATCTGTTGTCTCTTTATGCACCTCATTGTTTTTTTTCTGTACCCCTTTTACATCTCTCTGCATTGTTTTTGCATCTTTCTGCACCTTTATTCCTTTTTTCTGCACTTCTTTTGTTTCTTTTTGCACCTGTCTTGCTTCTTTCTGCATCCATATTGCCTCTTTCTGCAGTTCTCTTGTTTCTTGTGCACTTAACTTGCCTCTTTCTGTAACTCTCTTGCCTCTTTGTGCACCTCTCTTGCCTCTTTCTGCACTTCACTTGCTTCTTTATGCACCCCTTTTCCTGTTTCTGCAGTTTTGTTCCTCTTTCTGCACCCCTCCTGCCTCTTTCTGTACCCCTCTTGCGTCATTGTGCATTTCTCCTACTCCTTTCTGCACTCCTCTTACTTCTTTTTCCAGCTCTGTTGGTTCTTTCTGCACGTCTTTTGCTTCGTTCTGAACTTCACTTGCCTTTTTCTGTACCCCTCTTGCCTCTTTCTGCAGCTCTGTTGGTTCTTTCTGCACTGCTTTGGCTTCTTACTGTAATTCTGTTCTAAATTTCTGCATCCCTCTTTCCTTTTTCTGTACCCTTCTTCCCTCTTAATGCACCTCTTTTGCGTTACTCTGACCACCTGTTCCTTCTTTCTGTACCTCTTTTATATATAATTATTTTAATAATATAAAATTATTTTAAAAATTCTTTTTTTCAGATATTCTCCATTATTATTAAGAAAGATTCACCATGACAAAAAAATCGCAAAAGAAAAAAGAACAACGAAAACAGTACTATTTAAAGGAGAGACAAAAGCAGGAATTAGATGAACTACAACATGTGGCAGTGAAGAAAAAGTCTTGTGGTAAGAGAACAAAAGAATTTGTTAAAAGACTTTTTAGAACTGGAAACAATTTTGAAAATGCAGAAAATAGAAAGAATAGTTCTAGAACGAAGAAGAATGAAATGAAAAGAGGACAAATTAATGCAAAATCACGTTCTGATAAAACAATCGATGTTGAATGAAGGATGAAACAATATCATGATATAAGGAAACGTATGTATAAAAGTAGAGTACTACAAAATTTATTGAAAGATGGCAAGAAATATAAAAGAAGATCTGCATTTTATAAAAAGAAAAAACAGATTGAAAGTATAGTCGAAAAGGCTTTCGAATTGAAAAGAAGATTGTTCATTTTAGTTTTAAAGAGAATGCGAACATTAGATAAACCAATGCATTCTATGAAGGACAAAAGGAAAAGGAAAAGACTAATTAACAGAACTAACTTTTGTAAATTTTTTGGGGGTGAATGGAAGCACACTTCTAGTTAACCCTGGGCGTAGTTCGCGTAGTAGCGCTACGCGTAGCTACGCGAAGTGCACTTCGCACTACGTGAGCTACGCGTAGCACTACGCGAACTGCGTAGTGCGGTAGGAAATGCTGTTCGCAATGATTGCACAGTGCCGGATGCTTGTCCGCACAGTGCAATCATTACAAACGGCATCTTGCACAGTGCAAGCGGTCGTTTTCTGCCGCTCGAGTAGATTTGTACTCGAGCAGCAGTTTTCTCAACGCGGACTGGTAGTTTCTCATCGCGAGCGGTCGCGAGCATACGCGACCACTCGCAATGAGAAACCTGACCTCCCCGCGTTGAGAATCTAGCCGGGAGGTTTATTTTCCACGCTCGCGATCGACAACTTGATGTTGCTGATCGCGAACGAGGAAAAAGTCTCGCCGGGATGTCATTTTGCTCACTCGCGGTCGCCAACTTGACGTTGAGGTCCGCGAGCAAGCAAAAAATGCCCGCTACGCTACACTACGCGTTTTTGCACTGTGCTACGTGCAATTCGCGTAGCGGGTAGTTGCGCAAACTACACAAACTACGCGAGCGTAGCGTAGTTTTCCGCCCAGGCCTACTTCTAGTTCAGAACCTTTTTTTAATGAAGAGAGCTATTTTCAAAACAATACATTAGTTCACGCAGTTGATACCAGTGGTCGTGCTTATGAAGTGAAGAACGGTTGTGCAATTGAAAAAGAAAAGATGGTTCCTAGAAATGTGGAAGAATTGATAGCTGAAGAAGTTCAAGGGAGACGTTCTCAAGCCCCAGTGTATACATGGGATTGTAGTAGTATTTGTAGTATACGACAGGAGTCTATTACTATTTTACGAAATTTCTTACGAGAGTATACTAAAAAAAAGTATTAACCAAAAGATTAAGATGTTGCAAGGACTAGATCCTTGTAAAGTGAGAAAAAATACTGGCTTGCAAGGTCATTCTCTGGCTTGTCTTTCTAGAAAAGTGTGTCAAAGTGCTTTTCATCATTTGAGAATGTTAGCAGTACACCACTCTGCAATGCAGAAGTTAGTAAGAAGATTGTTCTATGTAAAAAGTCCTGCATTTATTTTTAAGTGAAATAAACACTGCTCTTTTGCATGGCACAGTATCGGATGTAAAAAAAGTTTGTGATGATATCGAGTTTCGTTACTTCAGTACTGGAGAAAAGTGTACACAAAGTGAGAGTTTGATAAGTGTAGGTGTTGAAGAGGAGGTGGAAGATAGTACGACTGAGAAGTTTGTAGAAGAAATTACAAAGTTTAAGGTAATTTGTTCTGAAAAACCAAACTATGTTTGTATTTGTTGTCGACGTACTCACTATAGAAATCAAACTAGGAATGTTGATCTGTATTTAAAAAGTGAAAAGGAAAACAATGATAAGTGGGAGGAATTTTGTACTTATTTGTTTGTTGAAGGTGTTTTTGAGTTGGGTACTGATCAACGTATTTGTAAATATTGTTACAGCAAATTAGAAGAGAACAAAATGCCAGCTAGAGCTGTACATAATAACCTAGAGTTGGTAGCTATTCCTGCAGAACTGGTAGATTTAAATACGTATGAGTCCATTCTGATTCAATCTGTGCACCCATTTCAGGCTATTGTTCGTATGGAGCCTAAAACCGGTAAGCTGCCTCCATCAGATTTACAAAGAGGTTTAAAAGGAAGAGTTGTGCATTTACCTTTAGATTTAAAGAAAAATATTGAAACTATTGGTGTAGACAGAGAGGAAACTGAACCTGTAGTTATTCTAGTTAATGGTGTTCCAACAAAGAGTCGGAAAATATGGCAAGAGTTAGTAGATGTCACCAAAGTTCAAAAGGCTACGTTATATCTCATAAAAACAATCTTTATTACAAAAATGTATATCTGGAAGAAGAAGAAGTAGTTTTAGGAGATGATAGCGAAATTTCAAGTGGCCAAATTGAAAAAGTGGACATCTCCAGGAGTGAAGAAATTTATGAACATTATAGTGTACATCCTTTACAGTAGGGGTGGGCGGAATTTGTGTAGTCGCGCTACGCAAAGCTCCGCGAAACGGTAAAAAATCTCCGCGAGCACGCAAAAGTTCCGCGAACACGCGGAATTGCTTGTTCCGCCCGTTCGCGATGCTTTTTTCCTGTTCGCGAACGCTGTTTGCATGCTCGGGGAGAAATATCTCGCGAACACGCATTTTGAAAGCGCGAACAAGCAAAAAACTCTGCAAAGCCGCGGATCGCGTAATTTTTGGCAATTCCGCGTTCTCCGCGGAACGCGAAATTACCCAAATTCCGCAAATTCCGTGAGCGGAACGGAATTTACCGCCCAGGCCTACTTTACAGTCAAAGGAAGTGATTGGAAATACTATTGAATTATTTCAAATGAAGAAAGCGAAGGGAACTCCTATGAGTGTTTGGGAAAGAAGTTTAGAAGCCTGTTGTTTTCCACAGCTCTTCCCCACTAGAAAAGGTATACGATATGATGAAAGACCTGTGCAGATTCCAGATTCAGAATATCATACAACAAGATTGTACTCAGAAGATCCAAGATTTCGACAATGTATTCCATATATATTTCATCTTTTGTTTGAAAGTGACTTGTCTGGACTTTCATATGCAGTGAACCACATATTAAAAACAGGAGTTCATCTTCAACATGTTTCTGCAAAGGAATTCATGGACAAAGTAACACAGAGAGACAATCATTTAGAATCTCAATTGATTAATTTGATGGCGTGTCAACGTGGTACTAATGAGTATTGGTATCGTCGTCATGGAGAACTTAAATGTATGTTAAGGAACTTAGGAACCCCTACATGGTTTGTTACGCTAAGCTGTGCAGAATACGCATGGGACGATTTACTTCAATTTCTTCGAGAAGCAAATTCAAATATTAAAAACATTGAATTCAAGACAGCTGGAGAACTGTGTTCCTTGGATCCTGTAAATGTGTGCAGATATTTTAATCATAGGTTTCAAGCTATGATGTCTTTTATCTGCTATAAAAACAACCCTCCTCTTGGAGAAGTTATTGATTTCTTTTGGAGAAAGGAGTACCAAGCTAGAGGTGCTCCTCATATACATATGCTTTTATGGATCAAGGATGCACCTAAATTTGGAACTGATTCTGATGAGACTGTTTTATCATTCATTGAAGACTATGTTACATGTCGGATTCCAAAAACAGGAGAAGAAAATACCTTAAGACAACAAGTTTTACGGTTTCAAACTCATTGATGTGGGAAATATTGTTGACGAAAAGACAAGTCAAAGGAAAAAATGTATACAAAATGTCGTTTTGGATTCCCACGTCCAGTAATTTCCAAAGGAAGAGTCAACAGTTTCATGTCAGCAGTGAGGCATACTATAACTCGAAAATCTCCAAAGAATACTTACAATATAAAAAGAAGTGAAGATTCAAAGTATATTAAAGATTATAATCCAGTGATTTTGACGATGTGGAATGCAAATATGGATATCCAGTATGTTGCAGATAATGCGATTGCTGTTGCTCGCTATGTTACGTCATACATAACAAAATCTGAAAAGACGGAGTTGAAAGAAATGTGGGAAGAAATTTCACAAGAGAAGACTCTTAGTAACCAATTGTACAGCTTTAGTTTGAAGATGCTTTCCCATCGAGAGATTGGATCCTACGAATGTTCGGATTGGTTGACATCTGCAAGTTTATATTCAAAGTCAAGAGGAATCATTTGGGTAAGTTTAGGTCTTGCTGCAACACGAAATCGAGTATTGAAATCTGTACAAGAAATTGAATACTTAGCATTAAATGAACCGGAAAGTACAGATATTGTTAAAACAAACATGTTGGATACGTACTATCCTAAAAGAAGTGCTCATCTTGAAAACATATGTCTCTATGAAGTACTGCAATATTACAGCTTTAAGAGAAATATTACAGAAGACATAAATGAAGAAAAATATGCAGTCATTGGATGTGATGGATGTTTGGTGAAACATACCAAAGGAAATCTCATTAATCACAGGAAACTCAGTTGTGATACTCCAGATAAAAGTTAATTTTTCTATTTAGCACTTCTGCAACTCTTTAAGCCTTGGCGTTCTGAAACGGAATTACTTGGAGATTTTCAGTGCTATGAAGATTCTTTTAATGCATGTAAAGATAGCATTGAATGCACAGTTTTTCCAAATTATCTACAAATGTTGAATAAAGAGATTGAACAAGAAACTACTATTGCAGCTGAAATTGCTAGAGACAGTTCTCAAGATAGTCAAAGTTCTGCTCCACTGAGTCAAGATCCACTAGGAGAACCAATTCTTGAAAATGAAGCAGCAATAGCCATGAGTGAAGTAGAAACAGCAATGCAACAAGCTCAACAGGATATTATGGAGTTGGGAAACTTGGAAGAACAACTAAATATTGAACAGAAAGAAATATATCAGCAAGTTACACAAAAGATAGACCATGGTTTACTTCATGAAAAAAAAGAATGCAACTGCACATCATTTAAACCTATTCGAAAGTATATCAGTTGTCAAGCTGGTACAGGAAAAAGTTTCTTAATTAAAGTTTTGACCAGTTATCTACAGAAAACCACAGAATCACATTTATCTTGTCTTGTAACCGCTCCAACTGGGTTAGCAGCACACAACATTAAAGGGATTACGTTACATCGTTTACTGATGCTACCAGTTGAACATGAAAACAAGTTGGAATATCACAAGCTATCTGGAGAAGCTTGTTATGAAGTTTCAAGAGTACTAAAGAAAATGAAACTTCTGATAATTGATGAGGTGAGCATGGCCTCAAACTTAATGCTTGCCTTTGTACATTTAAGAATGCAGCAGATTTTAAAAACAGATTATGATGTCTTATTTGGAGGAAAACATGTGATTGTATTCGGCGACCTACTGCAACTTACTCCTGTAAAAGGGCAACCAGTTTTTAAAACACTTGTGCATGAAGACACCAGGAAATCTTTGGGAAGTATTGGAAATGTCAACATTTGGTCTCATTTTGAATATAAAGAACTTATTAAGAATATGCGACAAGCAAGTGATGAACATTATGGAAGCATTCTTCAAGATATAAGAATTGGTGTATTGACAAAGCATGGTAAAGAAGCTTTGCAAAGTCGACTACTTACAAACTTGTTTCCAAATGAAAATGTTGCTCCGGGAATAATATACAAAAAAATTGGAGAAAAGAAATCTATAATTTGCCTAATGCCAACACTGCAAGAGTGTTCTACATTCAATCAAGAACTTTTGAAGTTGGAAAAACAACAAATAATGAAAATGGAAGCCATTGATAAAATAGAACACGAAGGAATTACTATTATTTTTTCAGAAAAATTAAAATCAAAATTGGATTCTTTGGAAAAATCTATATCTAAGACTACTGGTTTAGAAAAGAATTTATATGTATGTGAAAACTGTCGGGTAATTTTACGGTGTAATTTGGATGAAGAAAAAGGTTTAGTAAATGGAGCAATGGGGAAAGTTGTTGATTTTGTTAATTATCCAAATAGAGATGGAATTGAATTTTTGAAGGTTAAATTTGATCAGATTGAAGAGGTAAAACAGATTGGACGTTGTGCTGTTCGTTTTTTGCTTGTTAAAGACTTGTATGTTCATAGAAAACAGTTTCCTCTTTCTTTAGCATATGCGGTGACCATTCATAAATCTCAAGGTTTAAGTGTAGACAGTGCTTTGGTAAACATTGGAAGTACAGTGTTCAAAGAGGGCATGGCATATGTTGCATTGTCTCGAGTAAGAACATTATCTGGATTGTATTTGATTGATTTTGATGAGAGAAAGATTAGTGCAGATGCAAATTGTGTAAGAGAGTATAATCGGTTAAGAAGACTGTATGCTCCCAACTTAGGTGAATATCCCGTATATGAAAAGCGTGTAGTATGTCCAAAACGAACATATGAGAAACACTGTAGTGAGGTTGGAAAGAAGAAAAAAATCAAGAGAATGTTAAGGCTCCAAAGAAAATGAAAATGGACACTGTTGATGATATTGTAGGATACCAGTTAGAAAATAGTTCAGGTATCAACTGCTATGCTAATGTAATTGTGAACGTCATGTTTTTTCTAGAAAATCTTCATCATCAAATTATGGAGAATCGAGAAAAAAGATTTTATTCTTTGTTGCATTATGTTTTTGAAAAATTGACAACTGATAAAACTAAAATACAAACTGCTTCTGGCATTCGGCATCTTTTGGATATATGTTCTGGTTCTTCACAATTTACACTTAATGTACAGCAAGATGCTCAAGAATTTCTTATGCTTATGCTTGCAGTATTGGAAGGTGAAGGAATACAAATTGAAAATCTGTTTGGAGTAGGGGTGGGCGGAATTTGCGTAGTCACGCTACGCAAAGTTCCGCGAAACGGCAAAAAATCTCCGCGAGCACGCGGAATTCCGCGAGCTTGCGGAATTGCTTGTTCCGCCTGTTACACTACAGCTGTAACTTTGCCACCGTGCCAGAAAGGTGCAGGGGTCCTTTGAGTAAGCTGTCCATCATAGTGGGGAAAGGGCGGGAAGACGTTGCATACCGCTAGTGTATGTGGGGCGGGGCCAAACGGGGGTGCTTCTAGTCCAGTTCACATGACTCTTGTTTATAAAGGGTCAGAGCAGGATCACAGCGGCAGACAAGGAGAAGGAACCTCCTGGTCACAGGAACTACACGAGGATTGCGCTCGAGAAAATCAAGGATGCAAAGTCCTCCATCAAGGATTACAGCTAACTTTTCAGGCTGGAAATGGGAAGAAGGCACATCTGCTTAACCACGCTCACGAATTCTACACGAGGATTGCGCTCGAGAAAATCAAGGATGCAAAGACCTCCATCAAGGATTACAGCTAACTTTTCAGGCTGGAAATGGGAAGAAGGCACGTCTGCTTAACCACGCTCACAAATTCTACACGAGGATTGCGCTCAAGAAAATCAAGGATGCAAAGACCTCCATCAAGGATTACAGCTAACTTTTCAGGCTGGAAATGGGAAGAAGGCACGTCTGCTTAACCACGCTCACAAATTCTACACGAGGATTGCGCTCGAGAAAATCAAGGATGCAAAGACCTCCATCAAGGATTACAGCTAACTTTTCAGGCTGGAAATGGGAAGAAGGCACGTCTGCTTAACCACGCTCACGAATTCTACACGAGGATTGCGCTCGAGAAAATCAAGGATGCAAAGACCTCCATCAAGGATCACAGCTATCTTTTCAGGCTGGAAATGGAGAGAAGGCACATCTGACAGAGTTGTCTCCAGTGGCCTGTGTGTCTGTAACTTTGCCACCGCGCCGAAAGGCGTCGGGTTCCCTTGAGGGAGCTGTCCATCATACTGGGTAAAGGGCGGGAAGACGTTGCATACCGCTAGTGTATGTGGGGCGGGGCCAAACGGTGGGGGCTTCTAGACCAGTTCACATGCCTCTTGTTTATAAAGGGTCAGAGCAGGATCACAGCGGCAGACAAGGAGAAGGAACCTCCTGGTCACAGGAACTACACGAGGATTGCGCTCGAGAAAATCAAGGATGCAAAGACCTCCATCAAGGATTACAGCTAACTTTTCAGGCTGGAAATGGGAAGAAGGCACGTCTGCCTAACCACGCTCACGAATTCTACACGAGGATTGCGCTCGAGAAAATCAAGGCTGCAAAGACCTCCATCAAGGATCACAGCTATCTTTTCAGGGTGGAAATGGAGAGAAGGCACATCTGCTTAGCCACAACCTTGCTCACAAATTTTTGGGCTGATTAATGCGTTACAGAATTTGAGCTTCGACTCGGGCACCTGCTTTATTTACATCTGTAAGTGCTTCCTGCTGAGGTTTAATTTTTGTGACAGGAGCCTCGTGCCAGAATGGATCCTGCCCTGCATATTTATCCAAGCAGATGCCACCGTTTTGTGCAATACCTCTACTCACCATGCTCACGAATTCCGCCACGCCGCGGATCGCGGAATTTTCGGCAATCCCGCATTTTGCGCGGAACGCAGAATTGCCGAAATTTTTCAAATTCCGCGAGCGGAGTGGAATTCACCGCCCACCCTTAGTTTGGAGTACGTTACAGATGGGATCATAAGTGTGAAGACTGTTCATCTTCTTCTACCACTGAAATAGACACTGAACAATTCATATATTTGACAATACCAGATTGCAAAACAGTGTCTTTTAACAAATTAGTAAAATCAGCTAATCAAAATATGGAATGTACTCAGTGCAAATCTGAAATGTTGTCAACATTATTTATAGAAAGATTTGGACAATATGTCATTTTAATGTTACAACGTTGTAGAGCAGATGGAAGAAAATTGGAAACTAAAATGAAAAATGTTGTGGCAAGTCAACTGTCAATTTCAGGAAGAACTTTTAAAGCAGTGGCTATTATTTGCCACAATGGACCTTCTACAACATCTGGACACTATACTGCGTATTTAAAGTGCAATAAAGGATGGACAAATTGTAATGATGCCCATTTGGAATTCAAATATCGGTTGCCTAATGAATTACCGAATTCATAGCTGATATTTTTGGTGCCAAAGTTTTGAAAACATCATTCGGCCTATTGGGAAGATGTAAACTTCAATTAACAAGTTTATTTTGGATATTTTCAATGCAAATGATTTCGGAAACATCATTCGGCCTATTGGGAAGATGTCAACAATTACTGTTTGAATTATCATTTCTGTTTTTTGATATTGCATTTAGAAAATTGTTTTTGAAAGAAGCAGTTCATATATTTGATCTTTGTATTATATGCAATGTTAATGAGGGTGTTTATTTTTGAAAATGTAAACAGATAGTTGAGTTTGTTGTAAATATTTGGAACACAGATTTGGTTTTTTTAACAATCTTATTGATTGTATTTTTTTGCCCGCTGTTACATGATGATCACCATTGAAATCACTGTGTATAGTGAAATTCAATAGAATCTGAAAACAGCAAAAAAGGCAAACTGAATATGTTATGTAATTCTAAAATTATGTTGTGTTCTTAAAACTATAATATTATATGCAATAACAGTATTTTTTCTTCTCTTTTACAGAAACTAATTCTAATGTTTGAAAATATTTTAAATTTAGATTATAATAAAGAAACTGAAAAAATAGTTTCAATGAGTTTCATATCTACTTCAAAAAGAAGGTAAGATAAAGTAATGTAATAAGCATAATGTTATAAAATAATATTTACAGTCACTTTTATTGCAGTCATTCATTTTTAAAAAGTGAATTATCTCACTCATCAAATTACTTTACCAGAACCCATGGTCTTCTTCAATCTCTGAAATATAACCTCTGTACTTAGAAAATCACCTATGGATTACCAATATACAGCTTTGTTCACTGTGGTAGTACCTATACAGATCTGTAATCACCCAAGGAATACCTGTGCACTTACAAAATGACTCAGGCACAACCCATGTACTCCTGCAATCACACAGCCACTAGTTATCCACTCATGCAATAACTCAGGCATTACCCATGCACTGCTCCAATAATCTATCAACTACCCATGCAATTCTTTAATCATCTAGACACTACTCTTTTACTCTTTTGATTACCCAGGCACTACCCATGCACTCCTCTAATCTAGGGGTGGGCGGAATTTGCGTAGTCGCGTTACGCAAATCTCTGCGAAATTGTAAAAAATCTCTGCGAGCACGCAGAAACTCCGCGAAGACGCAGATTTGCTGGTCCCGCCGGTTCGCGATGTGTTTTTGCCTGCTTGCGGGGAAATATATCGCTAACTTGCCCATGCGGTCGCTAATGGGCGCGGCCATCTTGTTTTTCACTTGTCCCACCCGCTCGCGATGGTTATTTCCTGTTCCGGGTCGCGTATTGCATGCTCCCGCCCGCTCGCGATGCTTATTTCCTGTTCCGGGTCGCGTATTGCATGCTTCCGCCCGTTCGCCGTTTGCAATAAGTATTTCCGGTTCGGGAACGCGTATTACGTGTTCGCGACGCTTTTTGCGTGCTCGGGGGGGAAATATCGCGCAAACTTGCCCATGCGGTCACAATGGGCGCGGCCATCTTGTTTTTCACTCTGTTGCTATGGTTCTGGGCCTGCTTTTCAATCCTCCCTCTATCTTTTCAATCCTTTGTTTCTGGAAACTTTTTTTGATCTTTTTATTTATTATCTATCTCTCTATTTTCCTGATACTATATTTTGAGTTTTTTTCTACTTTTTGTGTGTTTTTCACTACTTTTTCACTCTTTTTCTATTACCTGCTTTTTTCATTTCTTTTACTTACTTTTTAATTCCTACCTTTTCTTTTCCGCCCCCCGCCTACCCAGAACCATGGCAAAGGGCCACAGGGCTCGTAGACGTAGCCAGAGCCGCGACCGCCTTCCTTGCGGAAGGCGGCGCCAAAAAGGGGTGCAGGCACGGGCCTTATTTGGTGAGGCGGAGGTGGCCGCACTGGTTTTTTTGTGCAGCGCCACCTCCCCTTAACCCTGGCAGCAGGCGGCAGGCCTGGGTCCGGGTACGGGCTCCGGGAGCTTCGGCAGCGGTAGGGCAAGGTGCGTCGGGCAGTGTTTCGCTGCTCTGGTGTCCGGCCCACCAATAACTAGCTGACGCACCGGTGGTCCGATATTCTGGACCGGGAGCAGGACCTGCTGGACCTGCTAGGAGTGGAGGTCCCGGGGCTTGGTGAGAAGCTATTTAATATTACTACTTTGTGTTTTTCTGCTCTGTGTTATATATTGCGAATATATTTTTTTTGCGACCAGCAAGAATGCTGCTGCTTACATTGCAGGTAAATTACGTTTAAAAATCTTTTGTGATTGTTATGACACAGGTGCTCGGCGCTACTAATCTTACTTGTTTGCAACTTTGCGCTCGCTTGGCCTGATTATGTAAGAGTTTACTTTAGAGAACTTAAGTTAGGTAATGCTAGAGAGACTCTACTCCTTCCTTTGTCCGCCTGCCACTAAGAAGAGATAGTGGTGGATTGATAGGTTTAGTTACTTATGAGTATTAATTGGTAATTTTTAAGTGGTCTGCGTGACGCATCCTCTGTCACGTCACGTGCTGCTGAGTGCTGCTTACCCCAGTCCTTAGTAGAACCTTTTGTAGTTTGTTTAGTGAGTTTTAATAGGCTTATCATCACTAGCAGAACATCAGCAGCAACCAACCAACAATTTGGGGTATGCAAAAATGTATGCATGTGTCCTCCATCTATGCATTTTTGAGGACTAAAATAAATGAAAATGCAGACTTAGTGAACAATTGGCCCGTCTGGAATAGGTGGGCTAGGTCAGGTGGTACTTAGGCTTACTAGACGGTCCGTGAATCTCGCCATACTACTAGTCGAACAGATTGGATAGGTCAATTTTATTGCAATTGTTGTTCACAAAAATGTTTTTGGAGCGTATTTTAAAATATTTTATTTGTTTCACACCAAACATTAATTTTTGTCTCTTTCTTTATTAAATATTACATGATCAGCACCCAAGGGCAAGAAGACGGGGTCTGAGTCGGCGGAACCAGAACAACATGCCTCCCAGGGCAAGGACCACTCCTCTACCGAGGGCTCTGCTGCTGGCCCCAGTAAGTCCTCCAATGGTTAATATTAATAATTATATTTCCCTAACTTTTCCTGTACCTTATTTTTCCCGAACTATTATTTCGGTTTCCTATTTCTATTTTTTACAAATTCTTCTTCGATCTAGACTATCTGTTTCTAAATTCTTGTTATCCCTGCCTCTAACTGCCTCTGCTATGACTCTCTGTACTACTACTATTAGTCTGTCTGTAGCTAAGCTTGCCCAGTTGGCCACTCTTTATTTAAAAGGTTTTAAATAAAACTCAGATTCACCAATAGCTCTAGCCATTGAGTCCAGTCCTTTGTGTTGTCCTCTTCTACTACTTCTAGTCTTCCTAATCTTGAGGCTTTTCGACAATTCCCACCAACAAAATGCCCAACCAGATTTTACTATTTTTGATAGGATAGGACATACTACTACTGTTGTAGGGATTCTGCACTTCAGAACTTTGCACAAGAAAATAGGACGTTGGTGATGGGAGGTTGGACCTTCCTCACACCTCAGTCAGAACCCACCACAATCCCCTGACCGACTAGTTATAGTGTCTCATTAGCTCTCCGAACCCCCCCCAAGATACCCAATGAGTAGACAACCCAGAACATAACACTCCCGACCTCTCAGTCGCGGAAGCAATGCACACCCTTTCACTCACTCACTCGTGTAAGTCCACACCAAATACCACCGAGTCTATGTAAGTTCAAAAGGTTTTTTCAACTGACAAGCTCTGTACGTTGTTCTATAATGCAGCACCAACAGCAAAATGCATAAGATTAAAACAATAAACATTGTTACACTTAGTTACACTTACAACTACAAGTCCATAGAAGACAAAAGGCGAAATCATGATAACTGAACAGTGGTGGAAGAACCACCCTCCCCTTGGTAGGAATATAGTTTATATAAAATTATAAATGAAGATCTCTGAGCGAATTCTGGGGACCCCTCACCTTAGAAGAACCTAGTACTGGTTACATCATAAGCTCTGCAAAGCTCTGGTTCGTAGAAGGGAATCTTCCGTCTGTTATGAGAAAAATGGTGCGCGTTAGTATATTGCAAGCATTTCTCAGTCATGCCAAAAAGTGTAGCATTTTTATGGATAAGCAATATGGACTAACACCAGAACTCCATAACAAAGTGGCTTGTTTTTCGACCTTGTACGCAGCGCTCAGACAGTAGCAGTATGAGCTCATGTGGGCTCAAAAGCGTCTTACACAACAAGCTGCGAGGTAACGTGCGCAAAAATAAAAGACACAAAGCTAAAATGGTTGCATGGCTCGGGCTAACTTAGCAAAGACTAGAATGACCCTAGGGACCATATAACACTACTAGTGTCTACTCTACTACCTGATTTGTACTAGTGATGTATGTTGTATATGTATGTATCAACTTTTTTTCCAATCTTGCTAGTGAAAAATAGGGGGAGGTGTATATGGCATCTAAAAAATGTGTAATGTTTTTTCTAAGCGTACTACCGACCACCAATACCGGGGCCAGCGGCGAAGGCGACGCGGCCGCTGAGGGTGCAGGAGGAGATGCGGCAGTTGCAGGAGGAGCTGCAGGGGGTGAGCCAGCAGCAGTGGTGGGCGGTGGTAAGTTATATTCCTAATCCTTACTTATTGACATTACACTCGCTGCAAGGGTGTACTGTATACTGTACTGTTGAGACTTATTAAGTAAGAAGTTGTTGTAAACGGTTGAAGAAGACACCCTTTACTTAGCATTAGCAATAGCATTAGCGGCGGGCAGAGGTCTTCAATCTGTGGGGTGCGACCCCCAGGGGGGCCGTGGAGTCCCTGGAAGGGGGTCGCAGATTCCCCAGCTTCACTTGTCTCTGCAAAAAGACAGCCGTCCTGGGACGGCTAATTTAGATCGTTATCAGCTGCTTGCCTGAATGAAAGGCGAATGTGCCTTATCAGTTAATCTGCAAGTGTAAAGGATGCTTGGGCGCAGTTCTGGCTCTTTGTGGTGACAAAGATTTGTTTTTTTGAGTGGAAGTGCAAAGAGTTAACAACAGGGCTGGGAAGTTCTTGCTTTTCATTTTAACTGCATTTACACAGCTCTTAGTGCCCCAAAAGAGATGTTGAAGGGACAGTTATGTAAAAACAAAATTGTATTACATACGCTCTGGTATTATTAAAATCTACATTTTGAAAGCGCCATTTTATCGTAAAACAATTTGCGTGTTTTGCAGCGTTCTATCTGTGTGTAATGCAAGTATAAAAATCACATCACTGCCCTATGCCAGTTTGATCAACAGTGCTTGCTTCACTGTGATAGTGTATTGCAAACAATGGTCTTTTACATGTCTCCATGACAACTGTATAGCCGAGTGAAGCCGGCTCTAATTGTAATGTATTTGATGTCACTACCTTTCTCTTTCACTCCCCCAATCCTCACAAAGCGCACCCTACTATTTCCCATTTCTTTCCCCCACCTCGTGGGGCACTTGATATAATACTCTGTCCCAGATTTATTCTGATGCTCAATATGATTAAATAATATTGAACGCTTTATTGTATTGTGTAATTTGAATGAATGCCGGCTGGCATTTAATTACGTTTTTTGAATTGTAAGACTGGGACTACTCCCTTTCTGTACTGTATTCTACCAAGGTCCCAGGACCTGTCTGGGTTTACCCTTGTTTGTAACCACATGGGTACCTTGGGCCTACCTTAGGGGTGACTTACATGTAAGAAAAGGGAATATTAGGGCCTGGCAAGTGGGCGCACTTGCCAGGTCGACATGACAGTTACAAACTACGCTCAGACACTGCAGTGGCAGGTCTGATAACCCTTTTCAGGGCTGCTTGGGTGAGTGGCACAATCAGTACTGCAGGTCCACCAGCAGCATTTGATTGACAGGCCCTGGCACCCACAGTGCACTTTACTAGGGACTTACTAGTAAGCCAAACATGCCAATCATGGAAACACCAATCCATAATACAATTTACAATAGGAGCACTTGCACTTTAACACTGAACTGCAGTGAGAAAGTGCGCAGAAACACTAAACCAGCAAAAACAGTCAAAACTTGGAGGTCAGAAAGCAAAAAGACAGGGGAAACATGCCAAAAGATGCCAAGTCTAACAGGGGCATTTATGGTTTTCGATAGTTGTCGATGATGAGGTGTACCAGTTTCTAGAAAACTTTGTCAGAAGGGGGTCCTTACCCCTAAAAAGGTTTGGCAAGGGGGTCTCGGCATCAAAATGTTTGAAGAACTCTGGCGGCGGGAGTGTACTGTTGAGTAACCAATGGCCTCTTCTATCTGACTTCAACTGAGCTGTGAAAGTTTTATGGAGAAGACTAAAAGTCAGATCAGATGACCTTGATGGATGGGTTGAACAAAAAGGGAAAGAAGGGTGGAAAGAGGAAGGACGGGCGAGATTTAATATTTATGACTGGCAGAGAAGGATACGTGGGATGCATGCATGCATAGGTGGCTGATAGGAATCAGATGCATGGGTGGTTGAATGCCTGAAACTCCCACAAATGTTAGAGGCCGAGGAAGTGGGAGGATAGATACATACCACAAATGATATGTACTGTGCTTGCTAGTGCTACTGTGCCACTATGTGTAGAATTAATTTGTCTTACTGCTTTGCTAAGAGTATATTTTACAATAGTCTTGTTTTTTCTTCTTGATATAGCTACTCCTTCCAAAGGGAAACCAGACAGGAAGGAGTTGGCAGCCAAGGCCCGGTGCCGGAAGCTGGAGGCCATACAAACGGAATACCGTCGGCTGGTGGCTCTGGCGGAGGAGGAGGAGGAGGAGGCGGCAGCAGCTGCAGCCTCCTCCAATGCCCCGGGCCCCAGCCACCCCCCTCCAGTGTTACGGCGCCACCGTCTGGCAGCCGCCCGCCGCAGCACTTCATTTAATAGCACTGCTGCCCCCCCCTGTGGATGCAATTGCCACGCATTGAAGCGCCGCATGGCCCGCCTAGAGGAGCGTATTCATGTCCTGGAGAGGCGAGCCCACCGATGAACAGACCCTGTTGATTGCCCCTTTTTTATTGCTTATTTTGGTGGGTGGGAATCGGGCGTTGGGGTTTTCACTTTATTTGGACAATTGGACATTTAATTTGTTGGACTTTTTCGTTCCAGACAATGGACATTGGTTGGGGTTAGGGAGAGGGTGGGTCAGGTGTTGTTGTGGGATTTTTACATAGTTTATTTTTGTTAGGGGATTAAATTATATATTTATACTTTACATACGATGTTGTTAATGTTTTGTGGGTGGGGTTACTGTTTTACATCACACAGTTTCCTTGCTGGTGCGGGGCCACAGCCAGTGTTTGATTTAAATAATTGGCTGACTTTGTAAGACACAAACAGATAGATGCGGTACCCCTCACTGAGTGACTTGTCCTACTAATACTGTCAGTCTCTCCTCCTAGTCTATGCATTCTGCAACTGGACTCAAAGGGGTGTGTGAAATTGAATTAATGAAAAATTTCCATTATTAATTATGCCTCCCCCAAACTTCTTCTCTTACCTGTGCTTGATGTTTAACTTAGGCACAGCGATGGCTGCATGGTGATGATGGTTTTCTTTCCCAACATGCCATGGTTGTGGTGGTAGTAGTAGTAGACACTGGCAGTAGCATTTGCAAAAAAGAAAATGAGACAGTCAATCGCCTGAGAGAGACTGTGGGAGGAGTAGTAGAACGAAGTACAGTACAGAACTTACTGCCAAACAATAATATGCCAAAATACAATAAAACATAATAGTGGCGGGAATAGCCTAGTACATAGAGTTACAAACTCTAGTTGTGTCGAGTCACTCGACTAGGCCTACAGTACACTCGACACAAGCGTAACCGTTAGTGCTGTGTAGGAAGATGACAACAAATCCAATCGATGCCGGCAATTAATGCTGATGGATTAGGTTCCTTTGGTAAAAAAATTACCTCGCAATTATACTGCTCATGGGTGGGCAAGCAGAAGACGATCCTCGCCCTGCCTTGAAATTGAATTAGTGTTGCTTTTGCCACATCCGCCCCAGCAAGCGTGTGATAAATTATTGGAGTACATTTAATTTAGTCGCACCTCAATAAGTCACACAGCCCGGGGGAAGAGGGTTAGGGTTTGATGAATGGTTGGGAAGGGGGGTTTGGGGAAAGGTTTGACAAAGAAAAACAGTACGCATGGACAACAACAAAATACAATCTTGGCAGACGACCATATCCATAAATCTGTTAAGGGAGAAAAAGGAAATGCATGCATGATGATGATAACTTGATGGTTAATGATAAGTAGTACTTACTAACTACTACTAGACAATTAGACAGTACAGGGCAGCAGTATATTATGCAATTTGCCTTGCCTGTCTGCCCTCCGAGAGACCCGAATTACATACAGTTTCTGATCTGTTGTACCGGCCCGGGCTTACTATTAAAGATAGCAAAGAAAATTCAAAAATAGCTGTAGGGATGAATTGAATTATAAGCAGAGAGAAAACATAATAATAACAACAACACACAGTAGTAATGATTGAAGACAAAAATGAATCAAATTATTTAAAAGATGATGAAAGTTGATACTGTTACTGTATGTTATCCTGGTCAAAATGGTGAGTTGCATCTCGGCATTCCTCTTGGTCCTCCCTTCCATGGACGCTCCGGCCATCAATCTTGGGTGACGCCACTGCCTGCCTGGCAGATGTAGATTCATTGGTAAGGTAAGTGTGAGTTTTTTCCCCAGTATAGCACAGGGTAAGGGCCGGCCTGTAATTGTAGATGGAAAAACAAAAGGGATATTGAAAAATCAAGTAGACAAAAAATGCATAAATTACGGTGGAGTGCAACAAGAACACTTTCAGAGGCGGCATGTATACATCATGTCTACTCTAGTCTGTTTCCAGCATTAACCTCCAAAAAGAACAGGACAGAGCAGGCCCACGGCACCCGTGACCCATCCTCCATTTAGCGTACATTTTTTGACAGAGGCAGACAAAGCAGATATACAGCAACATAGCATTTTACAAATTAAGTGACTAAATCAATGCACCGCTGTCAGTCATACCACCACACTCGACTCCACCACTACACAGACATGTAGGTCTGCAGTGGTTGTTGTTGACTTGTTTACCTTTTATGCCACTCATGAAACGCCCTGAGTTATTCCATCAATCATCTCGGATCCTACTGAGTGACTGCAAAGATATTATGTCACTGTGGTCATCATCATGGTGTGTTGTCCAACTCAGTGTGCAGTGTACAGATTGAGTCCCCTTTCCATATTCAAAATGCAATGGATCGGCCTGCAGTAGAAGTACAAATTTGTTATTAAAAAACAAGAAGGAAACAAACATTGCCTTGAGTTACTTTTAGTGTGTAGATTAGATAATAGTACACAATGAATTAACTTCATGCACTACAAACAACAACAACACAAATCACTCAGGCAGCGTCCAATGCATGTCATCCTTCATTACCTGTTCCTTCTCTTCTTTAGTTAATGGGCAGTCTCTCTCGGCTCGGAAAGGAGGATAGCTATAGTAGTCATCATCATGTTCCACTTCTTTTGGAGGGACTCAACGAGGCAAGATTTTCTTTTTTATCTATTATGCTACATCCAATCATCATCTGGCTTGAGGGCAATAGATTTAGGGTGATTCAGGAGGATGGAGGAGCAGGACTCGGAGGAGTGGACTGAAATGCAGACAGCTGAAACTCATATATGGCAATAAAAGACTAGAAGACGGTGGTGATGGATTTGTTGTGATTCGAAGTTTCCAACCAGAAAGACAGACAAACAAATAAAAGTAAATAAGGGAGGACGACAGTAAGAAGTGGAAGCCTAGTAGTCAGGGAAGTATAACTCGTCCTCAAACTCTGGGGGTTCAACCAGAAGTAGGTAATCATCATCTAACATGCTACTTCCGTCACCTGAGCCGCTGTCCTCATCTTCCTGCGTTGATTCATGTATTGTGTAATTCGGTGGTATAAATTGCTGATTCATTTTGATCATGGTTAACCTCTCCACGTTTTTGGGTGAGAGACTGGTCCTTTTCACTGTTACAATGGAACCAGCAGCACTGAAAACACGTTCAGAAGAGACACTTGCGATAGGGCAAGCCAGATAGTTTATCGCCAGCCTGCTGAGCACTGGCCATTGGCCCCTTTGCCATACCAATACCGCAATGGGTTTTGATCAATGTAGACCTCTGTTGGGTCATCCAGATAGGCCTGGACCATCCGCTCAATGTTCAGGGGTGCTACACTTTGTTCGGCCTCTTTTGTCTTTGCATCAGCACTGGACCTAGCAAGTCCTTGCTGTAAATACTAATCCTGTGCCGTTTTTACTGGGGCTGATGATCCGGTTCTTGCTGTTGTCGATAGTGTTGGTGTTGGTGACAGCTGTGAACCAAACGCACTGCCCTCAGGCTCTGAAGTTGAACTTGACGCCGGATGCCCTGCTGCAGTACTTGTTGTGGGTTTGAGTAGCGGGCCTTTAATTACCAGCCGTTCATTTTCCAATTTACTGGCTGCCTCAGCTATCCAAGTTTTGTGCAACATCCACTTCTGAAAAAGGGAGTAATGTCTTACTGTTCAGTGCCGATTTGTACTGTGGATCCAGAATTGTGGCACAAATGTAATGTTCTTGTGACAAAATCTTAGTTTGCACCCTTGCATTTTCAGTTAAGCGACATGATAAGCTCTCCACCAACTCATATGCTTCTTTTTTTCCTCCACACCTATGTACGCTTCAGACACCTCCTTCAGCTGTTGCTCTAGCATGTGCAACAATGGGACAAACATTGCCTTGAGTTACTTTTAGTGTGTAGATTAGATAATAGTACACAATGAATTAACTTCATGCACTACAAACAACAACAATACAAATCACTCAGGCAGCGTCCAATGCATGTCATCATTCATTACCTGTTCCTTCTCATCTTCAGTTAATGGGCAGTCTCTCTCGGCTCGGAAAGGAGGATAGCTATAGTAGTCATCATCATGTTCCACTTCTTTTGGAGGGACTCAACGAGGCAAGATTTTCTTTTTATCTATTATGCTACATCCAATCATCATCTGGCTTGAGGGCAATAGATTTAGGGGCGATTCAGGAGGATGGAGGAGCAGGACTCGGAGGAGTGGACTGAAATGCAGATAGCTGAAACTCATATATGGCAATAAAAGACTAGAAGACGGTGGTGATGGATTTGTTGTGATTCGAAGTTTCCAACCAGAAAGACAGACACACAAATAAAAGTAAATAAGGGAGGACGACAGTAAGAAGTGGAAGCCTAGTAGTCAGGGAAGTATAGCTCGTCCTCAAACTCTGGGGGTTCAACCAGAAGTAGGTAATCATCATCTAACATGCTACTTCCGTCACCTGAGCCGCTGTCCTCATCTTCCTGCGTTGATTCATGTATTGTGTAATTCGGTGGTATAAATTGCTGATTCATTTTGATCATGGTTAACCTCTCCACGTTTTTGGGTGAGAGACTGGTCCTTTTCACTGTTACAATGGAACCAGCAGCACTGAAAACACGTTCAGAAGAGACACGTGCGACAGGGCAAGCCAGATAGTTTATCGCCAGCCTGCTGAGCACTGGCCATTGGCCCCTTTTGCCATACCAATACCGCAATGGGTTTTGATCAATGTAGACCTCTGTTGGGTCATCCAGATAGGCCTGGACCATCCGCTCAATGTTCAGGGGTGCTACACTTTGTTCGGCCTCTTTTATCTTTGCATCAGCACTGGACCTAGCAAGTCCTTGCTGTAAATACCAATCCTGTGCCGTTTTTACTGGGGCTGATGATCCGGTTCTTGCTGTTGTCGATAGTGTTGGTGTTGGTGACAGCTGTGAACCAAACGCACTGCCCTCAGGCTCTGAAGTTGAACTTGACGCCGGATGCCCTGCTGCAGTACTTGTTGTGGGTTTGAGTAGCGGGCCTTTAATTACCAGCCGTTCATTTTCCAATTTACTGGCTGCCTCAGCTATCCAAGTTTTGTGCAACATCCACTTCTGAAAAAGGGAGTAATGTCTTACTGTTCAGTGCCGATTTGTACCGTGGATCCAGAATTGTGGCACAAATGTAATGTTCTTGTGACAAAATCTTAGTTTGCACCCTTGCATTTTCAGTTAAGCGACATGATAAGCTCTCCACCAACTCATATGCTTCTTTTTTTCCTCCACACCTATGTACGCTTCAGACACCTCCTTCAGCTGTTGCTCTAGCATGTGCAACAATGGGATAGCTTGGCCCATAGTACAGTCCTCCTTGCTGACTTCACGTGTGAAGACCTCGAAAGGAAGAAGCATCTCTGTCAGGCATTTAACTAGGCACCATTGGTCCATCTGAAGGGTCATGCCTTTCACAGTAGCATCCGCCCTTCGCATGACATATTCATTGATTGGTCTGTACTGCTCAAACAGACGGTCAAGCATGTAAAACGTTGAGTTCCAACGTGTTGCCACCTCCTGGATGAGTGCTTTGACTGGCATTCTATAGTCATGTTGAATGATCCTCAGCTGCTTCCGGGCTTTAAAAGAATGGCTGAAATGAGTGCATATTATGCGGCAGGTGGTCAGTAAGTTGCTGACTATGGCTTCTTTTTTCAGAAAGTCTTGAACTATAATGTTAATGCAGTGCGCCAAACACAGGACCCTGAAATAGGCACCAACCTCCATGGCCTTAAGTACATTACCTCCATTATCCGTGGCAACAAAACCAATGTTAAGCCCTCTTGGGCGCAGCCATTCAAAGACCTTGCTGTTAAACTCTTCCAAAATGTTTGCAGCAGTATGAGATTTCTCCATGGCGAACATGGCTACAGTTGCATGTTTCCGAGTAGCATTAAAAATCTCAGTTGTGTCAACAGCACCTACTTCAGATAGCTTTTCTCTAACCCCCACAAAAGAGACCCAGTGTGCAGTGATGCACATGTAATCAGTGGCTTGGCAACTGGTCCACATGTCTGTTGTCAGGTGGATATTGTGAACAGCACTCTGCTGCAAAGCTTGTCCAACCAATTCCAGCACATCGTGATGTAGTGCTGGAACAGCAACTCTGGCGAAATAGGACCGGCTGGGAACCTTCCATTTAGGGCAGATGGCTGACACAAATTCAAGGAAACCCACCCCTTCCACAAATGAAAAAGGGAGAAGGTCCAGCGCTAACATTTTAGCCAGCTTCGCATTGTACAACCGTGCCGTTGGGTGGTTGCGTTGGTACTGCCCCTCCGACCTAAGCATGCTGTCAATGGTAGGCTGGAATATTTTCCTTTGTGGTTCAGCTGTCTTCTTCAACCCAGTTAGGCTCAACGACGACGAACTTTTTCTCATTGCAGTACTCGGTTGCCTTGGTGTCCCAGGCTGACTCTTACTACGGTGCCACTGAGATGTTGCTGAGGATGTGGGCGGTACCACTACACTGCTGGGGACAGGGCTAGAAATGTCTCCCTCTTGTTGACCTTCCACCGCGATCATATCTTCCCCTACTTCTTCATCCCCAACAACAGCAATGGGTCCAGTTTTACTTTTTTCTAAGCGAAGTAGGTGAGTCTCCCACTTGATACTGTGGTGTTTTTTGAGATGACTTGTTTGGCCTCCGGTACCATAGTTTGTACCAAGCTTACCCCGCCTAACACGCTGCCGACAAATTAAGCATATAGCAATGTTCTCCTCCTTACTGCTAACCGAAAAGAAGTCCCAAACTGGGGAGGAGAACTTTCTGGCGCTGCTGGAGGTGCCACTTTCAATACCAGATGAACTGGAGGATGTGCCTGGAATTTGACTCTGTGCAGTTACACTACCACTACCTACTGAGGTGGTGGTTGAGCTGGATGTAGGTCCCTGCCGGGCCTTTGCAAAGGCAAATATGGAAGCTGGAGGTCGTGTTGGTGTTACCTGTGTTGGTGGTATCCGTGCTACATCCCTCGCAGCGATTTTGGATAGTCTAATAATGTTGGTCTCCATCTCCTCTGGGCCGGGAGTGATGTTCATGATGACTGGCTCTTCATCATCATCACCCCCCTCGTCTACATCTACCTCCATAACTCTAAGGCTTTCTGGAACCTTCCTTTTCACTAGCCTTGTCTTGTGGCGTGCATCACTCTCAGACTGAGCTGGTGGCTTCCAAGTGGCATCTAGATCATCAGAAGCGGGGCTTGAAGAAGAAGTTGATGGACTAACCCTCCTTTTCCTTGCAGGGGGTCTGGAAGACAATGGATCTTCTGAAACAGTGGCTTGCTCCTCTTCATCTGCAAAAAGCTTGATTTCCTGAACTGCCCCTACTTCAGGTGGAATAACTACTATTGTGGGCTGTGGTTCCGGCTGTGATTGCGGCTGTGGTTGCGGCTGCGGATGTGGTTGTGGCTGCGGCTGTGGTTGCGGCTGCGGTTGCGGCTGTGGTTATGGCTGTGGTTGCGGCTGTGGTTGCGGCTGTTGTTCCCCACTTATCTGCTGAGTTTCCGCCTGCGAGTGCGTTGATTGGGTACTACTTTGCGATAATGACATTTCAACATCACTGCTCGTTAGTAGACTTGCTACCTCTGCCACACTCATGGGCTTGGGCCTAGGTTGGTGGGGTGGGCCCGCTGATGCGGAGGTGCTGCTCCCAGCTTGGTCCCCACCAGACACCGCTGCTGCAGGCGTAAGTTTTTTTTCCCAAAAAACACATCGGGCGGCACACCAGTCTTAACAAGTGCCACTTCCTTCTTCTGTTCCTTCTTCTTCTCACTGGCAACTTTCTTGGTACTGGAGGACCTGGTACCTTTCTTTGGGGCCATCTTCTTCAGATGTCAGCAGGACGCAGGTGCACAAGTTGCAGAGATGTCTGTGGTCACACGTGGACGTGACGTGGTGCGCAGCAGGACTTCTGTCTGGCAGTACAACGGGTGATGATGATGACACCTCCTCCTCTGTCTTTTTGTGCACCTAAAAGCAAAGAAGCCAGGAGAAGAACATCAGTGAAATGTTGCATTTGTTGTTGTGGTTCAATTACTGCTAGTACAAACAAACAAATAAAATATATAACTTAGTGTAGCCATTTGTGAGACTTTGTCAACAAGGGCTTTCATGGTATACTGTGTACACTCTCAGGAAGGATAGGAAAGAAGAGGAACAACAACAAAAATACAAATGTAATGGAAGTGGACCCTGTTTGGCATTAAATTATTTGCTCATCACATCATTCAGGAGCTGCAGCTGGCAAAGGGGATGGATGGAAGCAGTAAGCCAAGAGGAAAACCATGCAGGCCTAAATGGCAAAAGCAGCACACTTATAACTCCCACCAGAAATGGCCACCAGCCACATGGACACTCACAAATCACAAGCAACAAGCAGGAGGCCTGGAAAACAATGTACTGAAAACAGGCCTATACTAGCCAGGCGGAAAAGGCTGCATGCTAAACCACACTGCTTTGCCTGTAATGCAATAAAATGCAAAAACAAAAATCCACAGGGCTAAACAAGGTCTGCAAGGTACACAACACACCACACACAGAACAAAGGCATTTATTTAACACACACCCAAACACTGAAATACACCCAAAAATACACATTTTGCAATTCAATCCAATGCCATCCATGCCCTAAATGATGTTTAAATTCAACAGAACACACAGAAACAGTTGTTTCATGCACCCCTGACTTCCTCTGAGCCTACTGGATGAAAGGCCTGTTGGCAGACTAGGCCACAAGCTTGCAGGCCTATGGATAAAAGCACACTACCGGGCTTCAAAATGGCCACCAGCCACATGGCCAGGCCCACAACAACAAGAAACTGAAGACAGACAATGCAGGCCTATAGCAAAAAGCACACTGCCTGGCTTCAAAATGTCCTCCAGCCTCATGGCCAGGCCCACCACAACAAGAAACTGAAGACAGACAATGCAGGCCTATGGAAAAAAGCACACTGCCTGGCTTCAAAATGGCCTCCAGCCTCATGGCCAGGCCCACAACAACAAGAAACTGAAGACAGACAATGCAGGCCTATGGCAAAAAGCACACTACCTGGCTTCAAAATGGCCGCCAGCCTCATGGCCAGGCCAACAACAACAAGAAGCATAGGCCACAAAGGAAACACATGCAGGCCTATATGGCAAAAGCAGCACACTTATAACTCCCACCAGAAATGGCCACCAGCCACATGGACACTCACAAATCACAAGCAACAAGCAGGAGGCCTGGAAAACAATGTACTGAAAACAGTCCTATAATAGCCAGGCAAAGGCTGCATGCTAAACCACACTGCTTTGCCAGTAATGCGATAAAATGCAAAAATGAAAATCCACAGGGCTAAACAAGGTCTGCAAGGTACACAACACACCACACACAGAACAAAGGCATTTATTTAACACACACCCAAACACTGAAATACACCCAAAAATACACATTTTGCAATTCAATCCAATGCCATCCATGCCCTAAATGATGTTTGAAATAAATAAATACATCACACAGCAAAGGAACAGTTGTTTCATCATGCACCCACCCATGACTAGCTCTGGGCATACTGGCTACCCACAACTATTTTTTTTTTTTTTTTAAATGATGAAAAGTACCAAAATTGTAGTTGCAGCAACTGCAATGCCCCAATCAAACAACACCAACTTACTTGTAAAATCTCAAATCCAAAAGTCCTCAAATCCAATGATAATGATGCAGCAGACTCAGAGAGTGATCCTTCCAGCTCAAATCCAAATGAAAAATGAACAGGAGATGGTCAAAGCACTGGGAGGAGCCTGCTGGACAGGAACAGGAAGTAGGAGACTCTGTGGCACTTCCTCCCTCTCTCCCCCAAAAAATTTGACAAAAAAGGACAGCCAAATATCAATCTGAGGAGTTTTTTTCATCCAAATCATCATTTTATAGAAGGTTTTATGCTGCTCGAGATATTATTCTTCTCCAGATTGAAAATTTTGCGTGTTCGGGATCGCGAGCTTCACCAACATTCCGCCGGATGTCCGATGGCGCGCCGGAATGACGTGTTCGCGATCGCAATCTCTCTCGCGGTGCACGATGGCGCGGCGAATGAAGTGTTCGCGATCGCACACTCTAGCGGTGTCCGATGGCGCGGCGAATGACGTGTTCGCGATCGCAAACTCTCACGGGATCGCGCGGCCGGCTACCAAAATCTCGTGGCGCACGCGAACGGATAGGAAAACTCGTCGGCGAACGCAGGAATCCCGGTAAGTCGCTATCGGGCACACTAGAACGCATTTTTAAAGCGCGAACAAGAAAATAATTCTGCTACGCCGCGGATCGCAGAATTGTTGGCAATTTCGCGTTCTCCGCGGAACGCAAAATTGCCTAAATCCCGCAAATTCCGCGAGCGGGACAGAATTTGACGCCCAGGTCTACTCTAATCCCCCAACCACTAGCCATGCACTTATCCAATCACTCTGCCAATACCCGTACACTTATAAAATCAGCATGCAGTATCCTTGCGCTCCTCTAATCATCCAGGCAGTACCCATGTACTCATGCAATGAGCCAGGCACTAACCATGTATTCAAGCAACCATCCAGACATTACCTAGAAACTCATGTAATTACCCAGGCATTAAGCATGCACTTGTAAAATCAACCAACCAAAACCCATGCACTTAGAAAATCATGCAGGCACTACACATGTACTCTTGCTATCACCCAGGCACTACTCATGCACTTATGCAATAACCCAAGCACTACCCATGTATTGCTACAAACATTTGTGCACTACCCATGCAGTCCTCTAATCACCTAGACACTACTCATTCACTCCTTCAATTACCCAGGTACTACCCATGCACTGCTCCAATCACCCGTGCACTACCCAATGCACTCCTACAATCACCCAGACACTACCATGTACTTACCCAATCACTCCGCCAATACCCAAGCACTTATAAATTCACCATGCACTATCCTTGCAGTCCTCTAATCATCCAGACAGTACCCATGTACTCACGCAATGACCCAGGCACTAACCATGTATTCAACCAATCATCCATACATTACCTATAAACTCATGTAATTACCCAGGCATTAAGCATGCACTTGTAAAATCAACCAAGCAATACCCATGCACTTACTAAATCATCCAGGCACTAGACATGTACTCCTGCTATCACCCAGGCACTACTCATCCACTCATGCAATAACCCAGGCACTACCCATGCACTGCTCCAATCACCCGTGCACTACCCATGCACTGCTCCAATCACTCCGCCAATACCCAAACACTTATAAAATCACCATGCACTACCCCTGCACTCTTACAATCACCCAGGCACTACCCATGCACTCATGCAATCATCCAGGCATTACCCATAAACTAATGCAATCAGTCAGGCATTACCCATGCACTCTTCTAATCACCCATACATTACATGTGCACTCATGCAATCACCCAGGCATTAACCAAACACTTACAAAATCACCCAGGCACTAGCCATGCACTCCTCCAATCACCCAGGCACTACTCATCCACTCATGCAATAACCCAGGCACTACCCATGCACTCATCCAATCACCCGTGCACTACCCATGTACTCCTCTAATCACCCAGACACTACTCATTCACTCTTTCGATTACCCACACATTACTTCTCCACTCATACAATCACTCAAGCACTAGCTATGCACACCTGCAATCATCCAGACATTACTCCTGCACTCTAGCACTCACCCAGACACTACCCATGCACTCATGCAATCACTCAGGCACTAGCCATGCACTTATACATGTACTTATGCACTTCTGCTGCACTTATGCAATCACTAAACCACTCCCCATACAGTGTTCCAATCACCCAGACACTACACGTACACTCATGCAATCAACCAGGTACTTCTTATGCAGTCATCCAATCACACAGAAAGTACCCATGCACTCCTCCATGCACCAAGGCACTACCCATGCACTCTTCCATGCACCCAAGCATTATCCATGCACTCCTTCAATCACCCAGACATTACCCCTGCATTGATGCAATCACGCGGACACTATCTATACACTCCTGCAATCACCTAGATACTACCCATGTACTCTTCCATGCACCCTGGCATTACTCATGCACTCTTTCAATCACTCAGACACTACTGCTGCAGTCATGCAATCAATTATGCACCCACTACCCATGCACTCTTACAATCTCCCAATATTTGCCACATAATCATGGAATCACTCAGGTAGTACACTTGCACATCTCCAATCACCGAGGCACTATACATGCATTCATGCAATCACACATGCAGTACCCATTCACTTCTCCACATATTACACTTACCACAATTCATAAAACAATTACAAATTTGTCTATTTTTAAACCAAATAGGCGGTTCTGAAAAGAACCATTTTTTTTCTTTTATATATTTTTTTGTGTTTTTTCAACTCTTTTTTGAATTTTTTGGTGTTTTTTTTAAACAATGAAAAAATTAACAGAACCAACGGTGAAAGGCTAAAATACAATATGCAATTTCAAAGTCATTGCAAAAAACAAAACAAAAAAAATATAAACAATGGTGGTTATTAATTGCAACCACTACGGCATCCAATGATTGCTCGCCATGGCACAAGATTGCTTTGCATTTTATGCAAGTCTGCTGCACTCTGGCAAATTGAGGTACAATCTGCGGTGTTGATGTTACAGATGAACCAGATGAAGTGCTTGCTTGTCCACTGTTGTCCTGTCTTGCTTGCTTTTCAAGGTCACGTCTGTGCTGTTCTCCTGCAAGATGTCGTGGATGAATAGTCTGCAAATGCTTAAGCATTGAGGAGGTGCCACAGGAGTACTTCGTGTCAGATCCTCGTGACAAGACACGGTTACATAAGGTGCACATAACCTTACGGGCATTAACTTTCTTCTCCCCAGGTGGAAATGTGAAGAAAGCCCATACGATACTTTCGTATCTCACCTTCACTGGTTCTTCCAACTCATCTTCATCTTCAGGTGGAAGCTGCCCTGCTGGATTTAAAGCAGCCATTTTTTGATGAATAAAACACCAAAACAAAACAAAGAAGAAGAGCAAAACAGAAGACCTGCCACTCCTGAGATGCAGTTGAAAGAATAAAAAAATAAGGTGGGGTCCTTCAAGTTCTAGAATCAAGAGCTTCTTAACCAATCAAATACTTTCTTTTGAAGTCACATGGGATTCGCGCACCAGGCGCGCAACGGCACGCACCCGGCGCGAATTCCCAAAAATATATTTAACAATAATATATCTTTTTTACAACTACAAATAAATAATATTTACAGTTATATTAAGTAATCTCTTGGTATAATATATATAATAAAGTTATATATATATATACTTTTAAAACTTAAAGATTTGCGATGGATTCGCGCACACGGCGCGACCCCCGGAACTATGTACGTGACGTTACGCGGGCCAAGATTCGCGCAGCCGGCACGCAACCGGCGTGCACCCAGCGCGATTTCCGAAAAATATATTTAACAATAATATATCTTTATTCCAGTTACAAATATATGCTATTTACAATTATCTTAAATAATGTCTTGGTATAATATATATAATAAAGTTATATACATATACTTTTAAAACTTGAAGATTTGCGATGGATTCGCGCACATGGCGCGACCCCCGGAACTACGTACGTGATGTTACGCGGGGCCACGATCCGCGCACCCATCACATACCCAATGCGCATCCTACACGACTTAACCAATATGGCGGCTTGAAATCGCGCACCCACCGAGACAGGTACACGATCGGTACGCAAATCCACTTTTTTATAAAAAAAAAAAAATTATATTTATATTTTAGAAAATATAAAATATTACATTATTTTTATAAGAAATAGAAAACTAAGAAATAAAAATTTGGGGACATTATACTTAGAAATTAGCATTTAAAAAACCTTTGAAATTCATTGAAAAAAACCATAGGTTTCAGGGACGTTATAGTTAGAAATTAGCATTTAAAAAGCCTTTGAAATTTACTGAAAAAAACCATAGGTTTCAGGGACGTTATAGTTAGAAATTAGCATTTAAAAAACCTTTGAAATTCACTGAAAAAACCATAGGTTTCAGGGACCTTATAGTTAGAAATTAGCATTTAAAAAACCTTTGAAATTCACTTAAAAACCATAGGTTTCAGGGACGTTATAGTTAGAAATTAGCATTTAAAAAACCTTAGAAATTCACTGAAAAAACCACAGGTTTCAGGGACGTTATAGTTAGTTGGACATTTCACTCGTACAAAACCAGAGAAATTCGGCCGTTATAGTTAGTTGAGCTAACTATAACTTGCGCCCCCGCAATGCACTGCTGATGACATCACATATTACATCACTTATGACATGGTCAGTGACATCACTGATGACATCACTGATGACATCATCCACGTGATAATCTGATGCACCTCCTCACACCCACTCTCTCACTCTTGATACACACACTCTAAAATACAGACTGCCATTTTCGAAACCAAAGACACACCAATACCAGTTACTACATACCCACTCACTGATTCCTAGGTCTACACACACATCTACTCATTCACCCATACAGTCACTCATACATGCAGTCACTCATCAATACAGCACTATCATATGCACTCATACACCTATAAAGACAGTCACACACCGCCACTCACCCATAAAGTTACTCACACACATAGGGGCCGATTCCGATCTCGGTCGGAGGCGCACCCAATACCATTCGGTCGGGAAAAAAGCCATGCGAAAGCCAGTTTCCCGACCGATCCGTACAGCACACCGAACGAGCAAGTACGATGCGCACAACAGCAAAAATTCCGGCCGAGCCGTACTCACCCAAACCAGGTCCTGTTCTCCGACCGAGGCGAATCCGGAAACGCCGAATCGAGTCGCACGGAAGAGAAAATGCAGCCCCGTCCGGCCGGACAAGTGCGATGCGCTTCCCGTACGCGCCGAACCCGTCGCTACGCACGGCACGTCAAAGCATCCGGGAGAGGCGCACATAAGCTCCGAATCGCGCCACAACACGATCCACGGCTACAGAGGCAGAACACGGCACCGACGAGGGCGACGCGAAGCGACGAGGACGAGCGAAGCGACGAGGGCGACGCGAAGCAACGAGAAGGACGAACGACACGAACCAACCATGAATCCCTTCGTCCCGATCATACCAATATTCTACATCTACTACCGGAACAGGCACGGACGCGTACGGCGCAGAAGGTAAGTCAGACACCAACCACAAAACACATACAACACGTACACGACACATCACACACATACACTGGGAATCTGAATATACTTACACCAGCAACAGCAGCACCATAGGGGCGGGATGCCCATCACCAATGCCACATATGCACACAGGGGCCTGAATGCGCGCCACCACCCCAACCCAGGGGGGCTGGATGCCTACCACTACTACCACCCTTAGCGAGGGGGCAGGATGCCTACCACTACTACCACCCTCACCCAGGGGGGCAGGATGCCTACCACTACTACCACCCTTAGCCAGGGGGCAGGATGCCTACCACTACTACCACCCTTAGCCAGGGGGCAGGATGCCTACCACTACTACCACCCTTAGCCAGGGGGCAGGATGCCTACCACTACTACCACCCTTAGCCAGGGGGCAGGATGCCCACCACTACTACCACCCTTAGCCAGGGGGCAGGATGCCCACCACTACTACCACCCTCACCCAGGGGGGCAGGATGCCTACCACTACTACCACCCTTAGCCAGGGGGCAGGATGCCCACCACTACTACCACCCTCACCCAGGGGGCAGGATGCCTACCACTACTACCACCCTTAGCCAGGGGGCAGGATGCCTACCACTACTACCACCCTTAGCCAGGGGCAGGATGCCCACCACTGCTACCACCCTCACCCAGGGGGGCAGGATGCCTACCACTACTACCACCCTTAGCCAGGGGGCAGGATGCCTACCACTACTACCACCCTTAGCCAGGGGGCAGGATGCCCACCACTACTACCACCCTTAGCCAGGGGGCAGGATGCCCACCACTACCACCACCTCACCCAGGGGGGCAGGATGCCTACCACTACTACCACCCTTAGCCAGGGGGCAGGATGCCTACCACTACTACCACCCTTAGCCAGGGGGCAGGATGCCCACCACTACTACCACCCTCACCCAGGGGGGCAGGATGCCTACCACTACTACCACCCTTAGCCAGGGGGCAGGATGCCTACCACTACTACCACCCTTAGCCAGGGGGCAGGATGCCCACCACTACTACCACCCTCACCCAGGGGGGCAGGATGCCTACCACTACTACCACCCTTAGCCAGGGGGCAGGATGCCTACCACTACTACCACCCTTAGCCAGGGGGCAGGATGCCCACCACTACTACCACCCTCACCCAGGGGGGCAGGATGCCTACCACTACTACCACCCTTAGCCAGGGGGCAGGATGCCCACCACTACTACCACCCTCACCCAGGGGGCAGGATGCCTACCACTACTACCACCCTTAGCCAGGGGGGCAGGATGCCTACCACTACTACCACCCTTAGCCAGGGGGCAGGATGCCCACCACTACTACCACCCTCACCCAGGGGGGCAGGATGCCTACCACTACTACCACCCTTAGCCAGGGGGCAGGATGCCTACCACTACTACCACCCTTAGCCAGGGGGCAGGATGCCCACCACTACTACCACCCTCACCCAGGGGGGCAGGATGCCTACCACTACTACCACCCTTAGCCAGGGGGCAGGATGCCCACCACTACTACCACCCTTAGCCAGGGGGCAGGATGCCCACCACTACTACCACCCTCACCCAGGGGGGCAGGATGCCTACCACTACTACCACCCTTAGCCAGGGGGGCAGGATGCCTACCACTACTACCACCCTTAGCCAGGGGGCAGGATGCCCACCACTACTACCACCCTCACCCAGGGGGGCAGGATGCCTACCACTACTACCACCCTTAGCCAGGGGGCAGGATGCCTACCACTACTACCACCCTTAGCCAGGGGGCAGGATGCCCACCACTACTACCACCCTCACCCACGGGGGGCAGGATGCCTACCACTACTACCACCCTTAGCCAGGGGGCAGGATGCCTACCACTACTACCACCCTTAGCCAGGGGGCAGGATGCCCACCACTACTACCACCCTTAGCCAGGGGGCAGGATGCCTACCACTACTACCACCCTCACCCAGGGGGGCTGGATGCCTACCACTACTACCACCCCCACTCATAGGATGGACAATGCATGACACAACAAGCACACCACAACCTAGGGAATGCAAGATTAAGACATCCCCCCACCACCATGACAAGCGTGTAGCAGGCTGTGTCAAATGCCTACAACACCGAACATGACTTTGAACATACAATGTGACCCCCTAGCACATGTGCCACACATATATGTGTGTGGCACCCACAATCTAAGCAGCCCATGACCATTGTGGCAATGGGGCCTAAACCCCCATCATCACAGTGACCAAAAGGTAAGTGTGGGGTCCATAGCTGAAGCACATTTTGACCATTGTGGCAATGGGGTCTAAACCCCCATCATCACAGTGACCAAAAGGCAAGTGTGGGGTCCATAGCTGAAGCACATTTTGACCATTGTGGCAATGGGGTCTACACCCTCATCATCACAGTGACCAAAAGGTAATTGTTGACAAAGAAAGAGCTGCAACTGCCAAACTGCATGGATCATTCCTGGTCACAGAACCAAAAAGTCATCTGTGGCAAAGTAGTGTATGTGTCCCATTGCAACATAAATTGGGGGAGCCAAATACTGCAGTGCAAATGAAACATTCCTTTGGCCATGTGCAGACAAACAACACCCATGGGGGCTGAGACCGTCAACAGTCATCAATGACACAATGACAGAAGTGACCATCAGAATGCAGAACCACATATTTGCACCAATGGGCACACAAATGCAGATACCCTGTGGAGACAGCAGATGTGAGGTGAACAGATACCATACCATGGCAGCAATGGGACACACAAACCATGATCACTGTGCTGACCGATGACCTAGGAGTCCCAGGGACAGCAGGGGAAACACACCAAACAACATACAGCCAATGGCACACCCAAGATATGCCAATGCAGTGGTGCAGATGCACAAACACAAACAGGCAGACCAACACTGTCATCATACACAGCAGGTGAGGGGTGGGGGTGCCAGTGTCCCCAGGCAACAACACAACACATGAGGAGAGCTGAATACCAATCATACAGATGTGCATACACTGCCACACTAAGGTAACTCATGGATCCAAATCCCCTATGTGGGCAAGCAGGCATTGACAGGTGAGAGGGAGCACAAAACACACATGTCACACAGGCACGTAGGAACAACAACTGACACAGCAAGTCACAGACACACCACAGCACCACCCCCAGGGCCCCCACAATGTGGTGACCCTGGGCTGAATAAAAAGACCACTGTGATGACAAAGCTAAATGTCGTTCACACTGTGAACCACAGTCAGGTGTCCTGAGCAACAAACTACCATCACACCTACACAAGCACAAATCAATCAGCATGGCCAGTAAGCCAAGGCCAACATGGAGGCAGGGGACTAGCTGGGCAACAACTCTCATCTGCACACACTCAAGACCACACCCCTCGACCTCCAACAATGTGCAGCAGTGAAGTACACATGCACTGGTGACATTGCACATGCACCCATGACTATTCCAGGGTGGTGGGTGGGAACCAAGGTGTAGAAACACATCACACATGGACACTCAACAAGACTCCTGAATGTCTGACACACTGCACACTACGCTGTACATGGACATGACGGCAATACCACACCGACCAATGGGATCCCAGCCACAGTCACACACCAATGAAGAAGCCAAGGTCACCCACAAAGAACACACATAGACAACAACCAACATTGCAGCCCGGACCCTGAGGAGTGCCAGCAGTCACACACACAACGTGTCACAATCACTGAAAGATAACACAAACTGAAAATCACATGACAGGGGCAAACAACAAGTGCCAAAGGGAAACCTGACTGTGACCCATCTGCGTCTGCACACAAACTCTGCCCTGACAGCAAACACACCTATGGGTGACACCCTGATGACCAGTAATGTGCCATGCACCCACATCACAGAGAACACAGGGAGAAGACTTTGGGGGAACATAGCTCAAGTCAGCAAGCATCACAAACAGGTACAACACTAGGGATCACAGCATGCGCAGATAAATGGAAGTGAACACACAGACATGCACATACAACACACACCTTGGGCGCAGGCAATGTCACACGTGTACACACTGCCATGAGGGGACTCCACTCCTGTGTGAGGAAAGCTGTGCCATATGTTGCCTCAGTAGGGCCCCATCATGTCAGCTGAGCACTTGGTCACACAATCAACAATTAGCACCAAATGAGGGCTCCCATCACATCAGCCTGGTCATGGATGTGCCAACGGAATCATCAGCACAGATCCAACACACTTGTATAGCAATGTTGCACTGACTACACGGATGAGTCCTTCCCCATTGATGCCCAAACCTGCATGTCCAGTGGAGATGGCAACACGGTCAGGGAAGTAGACAAATGCAACGATGGCAGGCACAACAGATGTGCAGGGGTGGAAGCCACAGATATGAAATTGCTAATGTAAGTAGGAAACCCATTGCCAAATACTGAACACATGACACCCTCAGATGCTGCTATTGATGACATGGATACACCACATGATAGGACACATTCCCCCTGGACCACATGGGTTCCTGCACAGTAACACTTCATAATCATGGGACCAGATATCACCATCACTGCAGCAAGGGCATGGTTAGCAGCACAAACAACATGTACATCTGAAGCATGAGCACTAGAGAAAAGAAAGTTGCTTTATTCAGCATATGTGTTGATTGATAACGACGTCCAGAAGAAATTAGAGCAAAGGCCAATGGCCAGTCCATTGTCAAAGTTCAAACAGGGTGACACTGGCAGATGTCACCCTACGCATGCCTGCACAAAACCAGGGACAATCCACTAGGAGGGGCAACCGGGGGCAGGCCAGGCACCGCAGGGACAGGATCAGGGCTCACCAGGGGAGTCAGGGAAGGGGTGGTGGGTGCTGGAGAGCCACTGACAACTGCAGTGGAGGTGTCTGACATGGTGTGTGCCGGCACAACTGGGGGCATGACTCAGATGTCGTGGGTGCCGGCACAACTGCAGTGGACCCTGCAGATGGGGTGGACAGGTCCGCCACTGCAGTGCCCAAGTCAGACAGGGCGGTAGTGGACTCCACTGCAGTGCCTACCTCCAGGGGAGGAGAATGGGGAACAGGCAAGGTGGGTTGGACAGAGGGGGAGGACACCCTCACCACATCAGTGGCACAGACAAGCGCAGCGGGGGTGTGGTGCTGGGAGAGCAAGTGGCAGGGGGAGAAGGCCGGATCCTCTTGGGGATGGTATATCTGTGGGTGGGGGAACCTGGGGCAGGGTGTGGTGGGGGCACCTGTGCAGTGGGGGCCTGAGGGATGGAGGACGGAGACCTTGTGCCTGAGCTGCAGGGCGGTGGCGGGGTCTTGCTCTTAGCACTCCGGGGGACTTGCGGGTGGGGGCCTCAGTCCGTCTGCGCCTGGGGGAGGGTGTCCGGGGGCGAGGGGCACTCTGCTCCGTGTGGGTGGGCTTCCTCTTCCCCGGGATGCTGGAGCAGCTTCATCGGTGGGGAAGAGGCCGAGGTCACAGAGGAAGAGCTGCTGTGACTTTGGGGTTGCAGGTGAGGCAAGGGAGGGTGCTTTGGAGGGAGAGGGAACTGAGGACTGCCCAGTGCATGTGGATGCGTGTGTGTGTTCCAGGGCCCCATCCCCTGTGAGTCTGGCTTCAGTCCCCTGAATGTGCATGCGTGTGCGTTTTGTCATTGGCGTGTGTGTCAGTGTGCTGGATGTGTGTGTGCTGGTGTGTGCCTGTGCCGGTGTGTGTGTGTGCCTGGGATGGGTAAGGTGCTGGGGAGTGTGGATGGAGCAGAGGCAGGAGGGGTGAGGGACCGTTTGAGGAGGGACACTGCTGCCGTCAGGGAGGAGTCCATGGACCTATTGCCCCTCTGTAGGTCAGACATGCCCGATGAGATGCCCTCCATGAACGACACCAGCTGAGTCAACAGCGCGGTGTGCGCATGGAGGACACTCAGCATGGCTGTCTGCCCTACATGGAGCTGGCGAAGGAGGTACACAGACTCCTCACTCAGGGCAGCAGGGGACACAGGGGCAGGGGTGCGGTGCCTGGCCCAAAGGAGACACGCTCCCGGACATGGGAGCCTCCACGGACCTGGGGAATGGGAGCCGATGGGAGGCGGTGGTGGTGCTGGTGGTGGCGGGGACAGCAACACTAGCTGGGGTGTGGTGGCTGCTGACACCCGCCTCCACAAGGGAGTCATCCTCCGAGTTGCTCTGGTCCTCAGCTGAGGTGGATGCTGCTGAGGACTCCTCGGTGTGGCTCCCCTCGCCCTCCGTGCCACTGGGTCCCTCCGACCACTCCTCGGCTGCTGACCCAGTCTGGCTCTCCGGCTCCTCCTGGTCCGTGGAGCTGTCCCCTTCCGTGGCCGTGGATGTATCTGCAAACAATGGGGATACAGACAGATCATCAGTCACCTGCACATAACGCACACACCACTGTGAGCACAGCACATCACAGAGCAAGCCCTGGCATCATTAGTTGTACATTGCTAAAAGTGCACTAATTGAACAGGAGAAGTCAATTGTCAGTCTGATGCCAAGCATGGCACTCACATCCCACATGGCCTTGCACCCATCTGTCTGGTGTCTGTTGGATTGCAACACCCCAGTGTTGACACATGCACCAAGTACACAGTCGTTGGACAGTGCAGAGGACACGGTGTGGCATGTGGACATGCCACATCACAGCTCTTGCCACTGAGTCAGTACAGGTTTCCGGATGAAAGGGATGCCCAGAGTCAAATAGGAAATGCATGTGATGCATACCAGCGACAGACACCATGATGCACCCATGTCCTGATAGCCAGCGCCACTATGGTGTGCATGTAGCACATGTCACTCCCCTGCAGGCTCACCAATCAGTAGACACATGCCATGGCGGAGGCATGACTGCAAAGTCATACATCACTGTCTCAGTGATGTATGACTTTGCAACCAGACAACAACACTCTGCACTGTGTCACAATAGTAGGTCATGGGGAATGCAAGTCCTGGAGCTGCACAAGTGCACATGTACATCCCCCACAACACATCCTCTTAACCCTCATCTGTCCAGGTCATACCTATTGGACATATGGGAGACCTGTGACACTACCCTCTGAACCTGAGCCCCTCACACTCTGCTGTGCATGGGGAACAGCTGCCTGAACTTCACATTCACATGCCCCAGTCTGCATGGGCAGCTGATCAGACACCTATGTGTCACACAAGTATCGTCTCCTATGGTCACATCTCCAGTGGCATGCTGAGCCCCTACCAAGAAACTCCACAGCAGTCCTGGCGACTAATCCACAGCACACTGACACAGAGGCAGACACCTGAGGGGTCAAATCACTGTGCACAATGTGTCCGCTGATACACGGGAGTGGGAGTACAGAGTGTATTGTATGGCCTGGAGTAGGCATGACTGTCCAGCCCCACATGAATGAGGGATGAGCCCTGGACTGTAGGCAGCTGGCTAAGTATGTGTGACACACGTCATATACATACTCCTGGGGCCCAAACATTGTTCCCACCCGCAGCATGGGTGTGTGCCAGATACCCCAGCCACATGTGGTGGATCAGCTCAGCAATTGGACCACAGTTCAAAGTAACACGCTGAATACATGTCAGAATACAGGCATTGTGTAAGCAATGGACCCACCCATGATGCCCACCACAGAGTCAGGGAAACAGATGCTGTCTCCCACCTTGAGTCAAGCAAACTGCAAGGACACAGTCCTAAGTGACAGAATTCCCTGCATGTAAGGGCCACACCTGGGTATCAGATGAGGAGTGGGCAGTGCACAATAGAGGGACATGGCTCCTGGACAACATGACTGCTGTACTGTGGCAGTTTAACCAGGCCCGAGGAGGGCACATAGCATGTTAGACAGAGTTCACAGTGCAGTCTTTGACTCACCCCCTCCTTGCTGCTCTCTGGCCTTCAGCTGCCCATCCAGGTCTGGAAAGACCACCGCCAGGATCCTGAGCATGTGGGGGTCAGGGTCCGTGTTCCGCCCCTCCTGCGAGGAGGCGACAGCTTCAGCTGGACCCGTGCAATCCTCCGGGTCCAGCCCCGAAGGTCCTGCCACCTCTTTTGGCAGTTGCGGATCCGGCGCTTGTAGACCCCCACGGACCGGACAACCCGGACGATGTCCTTCCATATCTCATGCTTCCGATGGGCAGAAGCCTGTCAGGATGACAAAGTGATAAGGCCATTACTACAGATGCAACATATCCGTGCATGACACAGTTGCATATACATGTCGCAATCACAGGGGCACATGGTGTACACAGGCAGTGCACGGCTGCCCATGGACAGTTTTCCAGAAGTCACTACATGGTATCATTGCATGGTGAGTAAAACCCTGTTCAGAAGCACTGTCACTGCACCATACCTGTCCAGTGCAAGTCACTACACACTATGGGGGGTGACAACTACTCAGTGAGCCTGCTAGCCAGTGGTGTGCTGACTCTCAGCCTTGCTAGTCAGACAAAATGCACATTCAGAAAGGCAGTGCACAGGACACTCACCTGCTCCCCTGGTGTCCCATACAGCTTGCTGTACTGTGGAAGTAGGCTGTCCAGCAGGGCCTGGTTCTCCTCAAGGCTGAAGGCTGAAGGCTGGGGCTCTCTCCACAGTACGTGCCATTGCAGGGTCCAGAGGGGCAGAGACAGCAGCAGTGCAGTGGCAGATGTCGTCCTGGAGCATGTAGTGCAGGCAAGTGGGCTCTCAGGGGAACAGCCAGCAATATATATGTGCTGGTGAGGCAGATACTGTCCCTTGTGTCCAAAGTGATAGGTCCAAGTCGTTTGCATCTTCTGAATCTGGCCAATCCATGGAATAGCAGCACCAAAACACGCCCACAGCATCCTTCAAATCTTCAACTTCATGACATACATGATTTTGCAACATTGTTGTGGGTGACCAACTGATTTTCCAGCAACCGACTCGTTCGAAATTCCAAAACGCGTCCGTTGCCAGGCAAGCCCATTGTCAATGGGTGCGCACCGATCGGTCCATTGCGGTACAACGCGTACAGGGGTACAACGCGTACCCGCACACATTGAAGGCAATGGGCCGGCCGGAGGCACCGATCGGTCCATTGCGGTACAACGCGCACAGGGGTACAAGGCGTACCCGCACACATTGAAGGCAATAAGCCGGCCGGAGGCACCGATCGGTCCATTGCGGTTCAACGCGCACAGGGGTACAAGGCGTGCCCGCACACATTGAAAGCAATGGGCCGGCCGGAGGCACCGATCGGTCCATTGCGGTTCAACGCGCACAGGGGTACAACGCGTACCCGCACACATTGAAGGCAATGGGCCGGCCGGAGGCACCGATCGGTCCATTGCAGTTCAACGCGCACAGGGGTACAAGGCGTACCCGCACACATTGAAAGCAATGGGCCGGCCGGAGGCACCGATCGGTCCATTGCGGTTCAACGCGCACAGGGGTACAACGCGTACCCGCACACATTGAAGGCAATGGGCCGGCCGGAGGCACCGATCGGTCCATTGCGGTTCAACGCGCACAGGGTACAACGCGTACCCGCACACATTGAAGGCAATGGGCCGGCCGGAGGCACCGATCGGTCCATTGCGGTTCAACGCGCACAGGGGTACAAGGCGTACCCGCACACATTGAAAGCAATGGGCCGGCCGGAGGCACCGATCGGTCCATTGCGGTTCAACGCGCACAGGGGTACAACGCGTACCCGCACACATTGAAGGCAATGGGCCGGCCGGAGGCACCGATCGGTCCATTGCTGTTCAACGCATCACTGTACATGTGACTGGCATAGGTCAGCATGCCTGTCTCAGATGGACATATGCCAGCCACAGATAGCTCCCAGGGAGTGAGGGGCACACCTACATCACGACAGCCTGTCCAAACCTTATCATAAGGCATGTAAGGCTGCATTTCCTATTGTGTGTATGTTGGTGTACATGTTGTCCTGTGGGTGTCACCTGTGGGCAGCCACCCCCAGGCTGTGCACGTGTTCATGGGGACAGGATCCTGGGTGTTACGTGTACGTGACCACTGTGATGTGCAACTGTTCATATCTGTGCATGTGTCATGGTCACATTTCACAGTGGTGTTTGTGTATGTCATGTCACATACCCCGTGAGTCCCATGTGGGACGGTATGTTTGAGCCAGGGTGTCCCAGTGGCACAATAGTGATGGCCCTCCACAGTCTTTGTGCATGTAGTGTTTACAATGTCTCTGATTTCATGTGCACAATGGGAGACAGTCTCCACATCCACGTTGTGTGTGCATGGACTCTGATGTTGTGCGTGTGTGTCACAGACGTCCATGTCTGTCCTGCCATGGCAAGTGTGGCCACTACCTGTGGGGGTCATGTTTGTTTTGCTGTGGTGTACACATGATACTCCAGGTGATGCCAGTGTCCATGTGGCATTACAGGGTCCCTGGGAATGTACCTGTCGTTGAGCTGTGGTGCCTGGGGCACATCTGTCCTCACATGTGACTGTGACACGGCATCATGATATCCAATGGGCCAACCTGGGACAAATTGATGCCACCTGTAGGACCGTGTTGACAGATGTTGGCCATGTATGTACCATACATGTCCTTCCGGTACTGCACACTTCATGTAGTTGTGCCTCATGATGATGTATGTTGGGATCTTGAGTGTGTTCAATGCCGCATATGTGGGGTGACTGACGATCTTGCTTACTTCTCCTCTGCACTGCAGGGCTCCTGCTGTCCATCGGCCATTCCCAGACCTGGCAACGATGGTGGAACGGGACAGCATCCGGCGGTACCGCTTCACCAGGCAGCTGATTGAGGATTTGGCAGTGCAGTTGTCCCCACATTTGCAGCCTGGCCGGCCGTATCCTACAGCGCTGACCCCCAAGGTGAAGGTGATGGCAGCCCTACACTTCTTTGCCACCGGTACCTTCCAACATACTGTGGCGTCTGCTGGTGGGATGTCACAGACCATGTTCAGCCGTGTGCTCCGCAATGTTTTGGCGGCAATGTTGCTCTTCCTGAACCGGTACATCTATTTCCCTAGACTGCGACGACTCACTGATGTGAAGAGTGACTTTTATGCCCTGGGGAGGATGCCGCATGTAATTGGCTCCATTGATGGGACACATGTGGCTTTGGTACCACCACAGGCCCAGGAGCAGGCCTACAGGAACCGCAAGCACTACCACTCGGTCAATGCACTGGTGGTGTGTCTTGCAGACATGACCATCACACACGTGTGTGCCCGTTTCCCTGGTTCAGCACACGATGCCTTTGTGATGAGGAGTAGTCGCATCCCCAGGATGATGGCACAGATGCAGAACCAGCGTGCCTGGCTTGTCGGTGTGTACTGACTTTGTGCCATTGTGTGTGATCTGATCTGTAGTATTCCGCCCACTTTTCCAAGTCAGCTGATGTGCACTTGTCTGTCCGTAGGTGACTCGGGATACCCCAACATGCCGTGGTTGCTGACACCCCTCAGGAACCCTGTGACACCTGCCCAGATGCGCTACAATGAGGCACATGGTCGGACCAGGAGAGTGATTGAGCGGACCTTTGGTCTCCTGAAGAGCCGCTTCCGCTGCCTGGACAAGACCGGCGGGTCCCTCCCATATGCCCCTGCGAAAGTGTGCAAGATTATCATCGTCTGCTGCATGCTCCACAACCTGGCAGTGCGGAAGGAGTTGCCTCTCATCCAGGATGACGATGACCAACATCCGCCACCTGTGGAGGATCCTGGCCTGGACCACGATGCCAGTGACGATGATGATGATGATGGTGATGGTGATGTCCGCACACAGCTCATCACCAACTTCTTTAGCTGAATGTGAGTATCCTGAGGTGTCATGTGAATGATGTGAGTTGGCATGATGTGTGGGTGGGGCTCTGGCGCTGTTGGAGTGTGTCCATGGGCTACTTGACTGGATGTGTGTTGCGATGTGTGGTTACAGGTGGGCTGTACTCCCCAACAGTGTTGACATGCTAACTTGGTTCTGGGTGGGTATCTTGTAACATGTATTGTGCATGAGTTTTGCTGTTCTGTCCTGTACTGCATTGCTTTTGACTGTGTGTCATTTCTGTCCTTCACAGGGTACTTTCAGATTCGTTTGGTCAACTGTGTCCACCGACGACGTGATTGCACATCCAGGCTGGTAGCTGTTGTGTCCCTACAGGTGATGTGCGCCACACCCATGGACTTCCTTCCGTCTACAGTTGTTGACTGTGTGCCCGCTACCAGGTGGGGTTACCTTGCATCTGTAGTGGTTACGGCATGTTGCTACTGTGTAATAAACCTGTGCTTCACTTAGTGATGTGCGTTGTCTGTGGTCACACATTTGACTGCCATTTGCTTACTGCACCTGTGGGCTACTTGACTACAACTGGGAATGGGTGTGGTGTCTGTGCATTGCACCGTCTTCCCTGGCAACATCAGTGTAGGCAATGAGTCAGATGGCCTAGGTGTGTATGTGTTGTGTAGCCCTGGTGGTGTGTCTCCCTCATATGTGTCACGTTGCCTTTACTCACATGCCTGTGTTGTCCTTGCTGTTGCAGTTCGCATACACAGTGTAATTTTGCAGTTCATCATCCCCATAACAGCACCCATGTTGGAATCACGACAGAGGCAAGTATGGTGTATTAGTGTGTTTATTGTGATACATTTGTGTTAATAGTGCATAGGATGGGTTGTGCTGTACATGAATCTTGCAATCCCAAGTTCCTAGGTGAATTGAAAGTCCGGGTAGACAGGATCCCCAGTATCGGGGCCACAGTTGTCTGACACATTGGTCCAACTTGTACTCCCCATGCAATGTGTGGGAGTAGTGTTGCCGTCAACAGGGTGAACAGTCTGTGCACAAAGGCGAACATCCAGAACAGGTTCAGGCTTCCTGGGAGTTGCGCTTGGCCATCGGCCTCTCACTTTTCCCACCTCGGACGACCCCTCTTCTTGGGGGGGGGGCCCTCAAGTGCAGGCTGCTGCGGTGCAGGACACTCTCCACCAGAGTCCTCCTCCCTCCCTGTGGCAGTTGCAGTTTGTTCGGCACCAGATGTTGTTGGCACACAGGGAGGTGTGGACTGGTTGCTGTTCATCTGGCGGAGGCATTGTAAAATGTCCCTGTGCACCGCCGTCATCTCATGCAGTACATCCCACTTGGACTCCACACGGGACATGTGTGAGTCCACACGGGACATGTGTGACTCCACGTGGGACATGTGGGAGTCCAAGCGGGCATGATGGGCAGCCTGCTGCTGTTTGATGTCTCTGAGGAGCCCCACTACCTGGCTGAGCTCTCCGGTGCTGGACTGGTACGCATCAGCTATGCGTACCAGTTGTGGGTCGTCATGCACACCAGCAACGTCTGCAAGCAGCGACCTCTGTCTCCCACCCCTCCCACCACCCCTGCTGACATGTGCAGTGTGTGCAGTTGCACGCACAGATAACCCTGGTCCACCTTGGGGGTTGGTGGTGGTGGTGGTGTCCATGGCCCCAGGTTGGTCCAGGGTCACTGCGCTGGTGTTGCTCCTTATTCTGTCCATGTCGGCAGGGATGGTATTCGTGGTGACAGTCGTTGTAGGGGTGGGTGCAGGGAGTGCAGCTGGTGGTCCTGCTGGTGCTGCAGCTGGTGGTCCTGCTGGTGCTGCATGTTGACTTGCACCGGATGTGCCAGGTTGTTCATCGTCCGAGGAGGACAGAGGCTGTACGACGCCAGTGAGCTCGGCATCCTCTTGAGCCTGGGACTGGGACTCCTCAGCGTCTGCTGCTGTGTCCCCATCATCACCTGTTTTTGGGAGACACAAACAATGTATGTCATGTTTCTGCAGGCATCAGTGGTTGACACACATGACAGTTGTGACTGTGCCTCTGGGTGCGGGCCTGTACATTGCATTGTCCTAAGTCGTCACAGTCAGGGGTTGATATTGGTGTGGCACATTGTCCTGCATTATTTGGGCATTTCTATGTATTTTCTGGGGTGTGAACATGGTCTGCATTGCTTGTGTTTGGTTGACAGCCAGACCTCCTTCCCCACCCAGCCAGCCAGTCAGTTATCCCACCATGGAACGTGCTTGCGTTGCAGGGAGTGGAAGTTGTCTCTCAGGATGTCAGTCAGTGGTGTCCTGCTGTTTGTTGGTGCACAGTTGGCAGCAGGGCCTTGTGCTCCCCACAGCAGTAGCCAGTGTCAGCCATCTTGTGAGTCCTTCTCCACTCCCTGTGATGTGAGCATGGTTCAGGGTGGTGTTGATGGGACAGTTGTGGGGGTGAGCTATGTCTGTGACTACGACTCCCATCATGCCATTGCCTCCACCCCACTTGCCAGCATTCCCATACTTACTTGCTTTTGTGTGGAGTTCAGTGGGTGTGGGTGTGAGGGCAATGGCAAGATGGCTGACAGTGGTGTCCTGCTGTTGGTTGGTGTGCAGTACCCAGCATGCCCTTGTGCTCCCCACGACACAGCAACAGTGTCAGACATCTTTGATGGGCCTTTCCACTCTCTGTGGGATGTGCATGCGTGAGTGTGAGCTTGCTGGGCCATGTGGTGGGGGATGTAGGGCTGTGAGTACGACTCCCATCATGCTATTGCCTCCACCCCCTTCCCAGCATGCCCATGCTTCCTTCCTTTTGACTCTGCTTCCCTGTGGGGTGGGCTGGCTGTGCTGACAGGATGGCTGGGAGTGTTGTCCTGGCAGTTGTTTGGCTAAGAGTCCCAAGAGTGTCCCTGTGCTTCACACAACATAACCCAGGGTGGTGGTGCTTTGTGGGATCTTGTGTTAGGATGGAGGGCATTGCATTCTACCAGGTGGGTACTGTGGAGTTTGTGTTGGGGAGGGTGTGAGGGGAGGTGCTGGTGACTATAGTCAGTGCTGCAAGTCCCCCTTCCCCCCCAGCCAGCCAGATATCCCACCATGGAACGTGCTTGCATTGCAGGGAGTGTAAGTTGTCTCTCAGGATGTCAGTCAGTGGTGTCCTGCTGTTTGTTGGTGCACAGTTGGCAGCAGGGCCTTGTGCTCCCCACAGCAGTAACCAGTGTCAGCCATCTTGTGAGTCCTTCTCCACCGCCTGTGATGTGAGCATGGTTCAGGGTGGTGTTGATGGGACAGTTGTGGGGGTGAGCTATGTCTGTGACTACGACTCCCATCATGCCATTGCCTCCACCCCACTTGCCAGCATTCCCATACTTACTTGCTTTTGTGTGGAGTTCAGTGGGTGTGGGTGTGAGGGCAATGGCAAGATGGCTGACAGTGGTGTCCTGCTGTTGGTTGGTGTGCAGTACCCAGCATGCCCTTGTGCTCCCCACGACACAGCAACAGTGTCAGACATCTTTGATGGGCCTTTCCACTCTCTGTGGGATGTGCATGCGTGAGTGTGAGCTTGCTGGGCCATGTGGTGGGGGATGTAGGGCTGTGAGTACGACTCCCATCATGCTATTGCCTCCACCCCCTTCCCAGCATGCCCATGCTTCCTTCCTTTTGACTCTGCTTCCCTGTGGGGTGGGCTGGCTGTGCTGACAGGATGGCTGGGAGTGTTGTCCTGGCAGTTGTTTGGCTAAGAGTCCCAAGAGTGTCCCTGTGCTTCACACAACATAACCCAGGGTGGTGGTGCTTTGTGGGATCTTGTGTTAGGATGGAGGGCATTGCATTCTACCAGGTGGGTACTGTGGAGTTTGTGTTGGGGAGGGTGTGAGGGGAGGTGCTGGTGACTATAGTCAGTGCTGCAAGTCCCCCTTCCCACCCAGCCAGCCAGATATCCCACCATGGAACGTGCTTGCATTGCAGGGAGTGTAAGTTGTCTCTCAGAATGTCAGTCAGTGGTGTCCTGCTGTTTGTTGGTGCACAGTTGGCAGCAGGGCCTTGTGCTCCCCACAGCAGTAGCCAGTGTCAGCCATCTTGTGAGTCCTTCTCCACTCCCTGTGATGTGAGCATGGTTCAGGGTGGTGTTGATGGGTCAGTTGTGAGGCTGAGCAATGTCTGTGACTACGACTCCCATCATGCTTTTGCCTCCACCCCCTTCCCAGCATGCCCATGCTTCCTTCCTTTTGACTCTGCTTCCCTGTGGGGGGCTGGCTGTGCTGACAGGATGGCTGGGAGTGTTGTCCTGGCAGTTGTTTGGCTAAGAGTCCCAAGAGTGTCCCTGTGCTTCACACAACATAACCCAGGGTGGTGGTGCTTTGTGGGATCTTGTGTTAGGATGGAGGGCATTGCATTCTACCAGGTGGGTACTGTGGAGTTTGTGTTGGGGGGGTGTGAGGGGAGGTGCTGGTGACTATAGTCAGTGCTGCAAGTCCCCCTTCCCACCCAGCCAGCCAGATATCCCACCATGGAACGTGCTTGCATTGCAGGGAGTGTAAGTTGTCTCTCAGGATGTCAGTCAGTGGTGTCCTGCTGTTTGTTGGTGCACAGTTGGCAGCAGGGCCTTGTGCTCCCCACAGCAGTAGCCAGTGTCAGCCATCTTGTGAGTCCTTCTCCACTCCCTGTGATGTGAGCATGGTTCAGGGTGGTGTTGATGGGCCAGTTGTGAGGCTGAGCAATGTCTGTGACTACGACTCCCATCATGCTATTGCCTCCACCCCCTTCCCAGCATGCCCATGCTTCCTTCCTTTTGACTCTGCTTCCCTGTGGGGGGCTGGCTGTGCTGACAGGATGGCTGGGAGTGTTGTCCTGGCAGTTGTTTGGCTAAGAGTCCCAAGAGTGTCCCTGTGCTTCACACAACATAACCCAGGGTGGTGGTGCTTTGTGGGATCTTGTGTTAGGATGGAGGGCATTGCATTCTACCAGGTGGGTACTGTGGAGTTTGTGTTGGGGGGGTGTGAGGGAGGTGCTGGTGACTATAGTCAGTGCTGCAAGTCCCCCTTCCCACCCAGCCAGCCAGATATCCCACCATGGAACGTGCTTGCATTGCAGGGAGTGGAAGTTGTCTCTCAGGATGTCAGTCAGTGGTGTCCTGCTGTTTGTTGGTGCACAGTTGGCAGCAGGGCCTTGTGCTCCCCACAGCAGTAGCCAGTGTCAGCCATCTTGTGAGTCCTTCTCCACTCCCTGTGATGTGCGCATGGTTCATGGTGGTGTTGATGGGACAGTTTTGGGGCGGGCAATATGTGTGACTGCGACTCCCATGATGCTATTGGCTACACTGACTTGGCCAGCATACACAGAATTCCTTCCTTTGAGTGGTCTTCACTGTGTGTTGGTGTTGTTGTGGTGGCTACATGTGTGGATGTGTTTGTTAGTTCTATTTGTGCCACTGCCTAGCTGTAGTTGTGGTTGTGTTTGTACATGTGTTGGCACAGTTGGATGTGACTTTTTTGATGGCATGTGTTGTGTTTATCTGACTGACATACACATTTTGGGATGATTCTGTTCTAGTTGCTGTGTAATTGCTATGAGTGCATGGTTTGACTCTCCCCTTGACAGTGATGTGTGTGTTTTGTGGCAGTTTATTGTGTACATTTGTTGTGTACTCACCAGGCTCTGGGATGTCCTCTAGTCCATATACGCTCACTGGCGGAAGGATGGCCCGCACCTTCTCCTCCCAGGGCCTGAGGTATATTGGCTTGGCAGGAGGGCCACTGCCGGTGTGTTGGCTGTTGATGTAGTCTTTCTTCAGCATGTCCCGTACCCTCCTGCGCACGTCATACCACCTGTTCTGGATGTCCGTCTTTGTGCGCCGACATGGTGATTGGGCGTTCACCCTGTTGAGGATCCTCTCCCACATCTTGGTTTTCTGCGACATGGGGGTCTGTTGGACCAGAGTGCCAAACAGCTGTGGCTCCACCCTGAGGATCTCGTCTACCATGACTTCCAATTCACTATCTAGGAACTTGGGATTCTTCTTGGGGGGCATAGTGATGGGTGGTGATGGTGGGTGATGTGTGTGTTGGTGTGCAGGTGAGGGTGTGTGAGTGTGTGTTTTGCTGGGTGTATGTGAGGTAGGTATTTGTTGGTGTGCTGATGGTGTGTGGCTTGTGTGAGGGATGAGCTGTGGGTGTGTGGTTGCTTTCTCTTGGGTGCTGGCAGTGGAATGGCATTTGCAAAGGCTCATGGTAGTGATTTGTGTCCTTTATATAGGTGGAGTTGTGGGTGTGTCTTTGTTCTCTGTCCCCACCCCCCCAGTATTTATTGGCTTGGTAATTGCTTGTTTGGCCTTTTTTGGGTGATTTTTCCTTTGTGTTGTTTGTGTATGTTGGAAACGTTCTTGTGACCGAGTCGGACCCTGCATTGGTCTCGTACGGTGTTTTCCCGTTTCGTTCACGCTGTGTTTGTGCAGTTTTCTATGCTGCGTACGCGTCGGTCGCGGTGTTTTGTGTTGCTTCGGCTCGGTTTTGTATGCGTGTCGGTCGTACGGCTTGTCCTCCGTCCGACTCGGTCGTGGTTTTCGCGCCTTGCATCGTACTTTGCGGTTTGGAGTTGGCGTGTACGTTTCGGTCGGATTTGTTCCGGGTGCGTGTCGGTCGGTTGGATTCGCGTGTTTTTCCGGCCGGATTGCTATTTTCCATGCGGCTCGGTCGGTCGACTTGGTTTCGTTACGTGTCGGTCGGATTTTTCGCGCCTTGCATCGTACTTGGCGTGTCGGGCGCCACGGGTACGTGTCGGTCGGTATTTTTTCCGGATCCGAGTCGGTCGGTGCTTTTTCCGGCCCGAATCGGAATCGACCCCTTAGAGAGATGCAGAAAATATATTTAATGGCTGCACACACAACGCGTTTCAGCTTTCGCCTTGATCACGCTCAAAGCAAGTCAATATCATAGCTGCCATTATAACAGTGCTATACAACATAGAAAGAGTACAAATGGTCAAAACAAGTATATACAAAAATCTGTACAAACAGGGCGGCCATCTTATCATTGTACAATTCCTCATTGAAGTGCATAGAGTGCTAAGTCACACAATATATAACAAAATGTAATCATACTGGACGACAAATAGTATAATGTCCTAAATTTATTGTGTAAAATGGCTGATCAATATAGCAATATTGCTCGATCATCCTCATTAAATGTGCAGATTAGCGCAATATGCCATAAATATCTAGGCATACACCACGCAAAAAAACTGCAAAATATAAAATGAAGATCGCATCGCGCCCAAGTGGGAGTACCCATCCTAAGCCAAGAAACAGTTGCAGGAAGCTCATTCCATCCCCCAAATACCATACTTATTATGTACAATAATGCCCAAAATCAGCAGCCAGTTCCAACCTATAAGCTTATCACGCACAACCACATGTATATGCGGATAACATTGCACATAAATGGAAAGGAGATTGCATCGCGCCCCAGTGGGCATACCGTAACAAATCAAGAAATGGCTCTAGGAAAAAAATATAATTAATCCCAGCAACAATATGCTATTAAATACAAGTATGCCCCAGTGGGCTATTGATACCAGGACATAAATCATGTCAGTCCCTGGTCGAAATTGACGATCAGATGATTGTCCTCATTCAACAGAGACAGTGCCCTTACCTAAAAGTAAATATATAATATTGTTAATTAATACAATAAAAACTAGGAAAAAAGAAGACCAGCAGCAACATATACATAGTCAATTGCACAAGTAGCATTAATTCTGTAAATGAAGGGACAGTTCTTCACTCGAGTTTAAACCTCCAGGTGTCATCGTTTCCAGATCAATAATGTACCTGGACTCCAGTTGGCGCAATGAAAGTTCCCGGTTGCCCCCTCTCACATTTTCCAACACTGCGTCAAGAACCACCATTCTAAGATATTTTTCATTTTGGTAATGGTGCTCAAAGAAATGTCGTGCTACAGGGTACTGCCTACTGTTGTTACGAATGGCCTTAATGTGTTCAAGCACTCTTTTCTTTGCATGATGTATGGTGCTACCTATATATGCCTTATTGCATGGGCAAATAAGAGCATATACACAGTACATCGTATTACAGGTTAAGGTTTTCTTGATCACAAATTCCCTGCTAATGCTAGATATTGAGAGTGTGGTACAATCAATACTATTACTGCATGCTTTGCATTTCTTGCAACACCGAAAACCAGGACGGCTAATGTACGTGGGTCTGGTGTTGCTGGTCACTGTATTGTGACTTAATTCGTCTCGCAGTGAGGGATGAGAGATACTTAAAAAATACTGGCATGTACTCTTGACTGATGGGAGCTTGCAGAAGTATTTGAAAAGCTGTCCTCAGATCACTTTCAAGAAAAACCGCTCACTGCGAGACGAATTAAGTCACAAAAAAACCAATTCCCACTCCAGTCAGTGCAACAGTAGGGAAAGTGTTGGACAGAGCAGAGGTAAACATTACTATTCCCACTCCAGTGAGTGCAACAGTAGGGAAAGTGTTGGATAGCAGAGGGGTAAAAATTACTATTCCCACTCCAGTCAGTGCAACAGTAGGGAAAGTGTTGGATAGCGGAGTGGAAAAAATTACTATTCCCACTCCAATGAGTGCAACAGTAGGGAAAGTGTTGGATAGCAGAGGGGTAAAAATTACTATTCGCACTCCAGTCAGTGTAACAGTAGGGAAAGTTTTGGATAGCGGAGAGGTAAAAATGTCTATCCCCACTCCAGTCAGTGCAACAGTAGGGAAAGCCTTGAATAGCGGAGGGGTAACATTTACTATTCCCACTCCAGTGAGTGTAACAGTAGGGAAAGTGTTGGATAGCGGAAGGGTAAAAATCACTATTCCCACTCCAATGAGTGCAACAGTAGGGAAAGAGTTGGATAGCAGAGGAGTAAATATTACTATTCCCACTCCAGTGAGTGCAACAGTAGGGAAAGTGTTGGATAGCGGAGGAATAAAATGTATTATTCCCACTCCAATCAGTGCAACAGTAGGGAAAGTGTTGGATAGGGGAGGGGTAAAAATTACTATTCCCACTCCAGTCAGTGCAACAGTAGGGAAAGTGTTGGATAGCGGAGGGGTAAAAATGACTATTCCCACTCCAATGAGTGCAACAGTAGGGAAAGTGTTGGATAGTGTAGGGGTAAAATTACTATTCCTACTCCAGTGAGTGCAACAGTAGGGAAAGTGTTGGATTGCAGAGTGGTAAAATGTACTATTCTCACTCCAGTCAGTTCACAGTTATAAACAAACAAAAAATAATCAAGAAAATAAAAATATTTTTTTAAAGTGAATCCAAAAATTATAAATATGGTAAAAATAAAAATAAAAATATATTTACTATTAAAAATAAAAAATAAATCTTATATTAAATAAAATTAAAAAAATAATTTTCAAATAAATATTTTTATTTAGAAATTATTTATTAACAAAAATATTATTATTACATACATGTAGTCTATTTACTCCCTACCCTAAAGCACCACACAACTCACAACCGACATCGAAAATAATAAAAATGTATTTGCATAATTAACATCATTTGTTTTCAATTAAACAAATATTATTAATCAAAAAACAAATTAAAACACATAAAATGTAATTGACTTCCCAGCCTTTACACCTATAACCCCAACAACCCACACCTAAAATTAAACTGTAAAAAACTAATTACACAATTAAAATAAAATAAAATTAAATAATTAATAGTAATTAACAGCTAATTATAAAGTAAGTACAATTAATGTACTCCCACCCTTCACCCCTATAAACCCAAAACCCACACACAAAATAAAATAATTAAACAATTACCCTAATTAATTATCAATTAATGTATATTAATTCTCAACTAATTATTAATTAATTAAAAATAAATTACTTCCCACCCTTTACCCCTAAAACCCCACAACCTGCAACTAAAATTAATTACGCAATTTCCAAGTTTAATTGTCAATTAATTAATTAATATGAATCACCAACTGATTATTAATTAATTTAAAATAAATTACTTCCCACCCTTTAAACCATAAAGCTTACAACCTGCACCTAAAATTAATTACACAATTACCATAATTTATTGTCAATTAATTAATTAATAATAATTAACAACTAATATCAATTAATTAAAAATAAATTACTTCCCACGATTTACCCCTATAAACCCCACAACTCGCACCGAAAATGAACCTCAAAAATTAAAAACACGATTAACATTATAAAATCTCAATTAAATAAATAATAATAAATATAAATATTATTTAATTTATTATAATTAAATTATTTCCCACCCTATTCCCCTGTAAACCCACAACCCGCTATGGAACTAAAAACTCAATATCTAATTAAAATAAAATTAATAACTACTAAAAATGTAACACATATATTAAAAACATAAACAATACTTATACAAAAAAGATATCACATACATTTAAAATATATACTAAAATACATAACACTAATTAAAAAATCGATATTTTAAACAACTATATTATTACAAACGATCTTAATGACTTCTATATTTTTTTAAACGATATTTCTTACCTTGAAATCGATATTCTTGACCAGGATATTCTTGCTGTCAATATTTCTGTTAGTGAGGAAACAATGGCTCCTATGGAGTGAGAAAGGTTTTTCTAATAAAAATGTGCACAATGGCAATGTACAGGGTTGGATTGATGTCAAAAAGAAAGCTGGCCACAAACACCGAGGATGTAGTCAATTTGTAAAATTGTTTATATAGTAGGTAAGTGAGGTAAACAATATATACATAGAGCTTGGGAGTTGAAATACTTTTGTACAACAAACAATAATTAAACAATAGTGAGACTATTTGACATCAATCCAACCCTGTACATTGCCATCGTGCACATTTTTGTTAGAAAAACCTTTATCACTCAACAGAAGCCATTGTTTCCTCACTAACTTACTTACCCAGGCTCCCCGTGAGTATGGTTCCCTTGTCCTTTGTTCCCAGTCGATATTTCTGTGTCACAATATTTACAACTCGATATTTGTGTAAGTCAACATTTCTAATTCGATATTTTGTCTAAATACCATGGGCTAGACCCTCTAGCTCATTGGTACGCATCAACAGGACTCAATCAATTGGTGTCTACTGAATACTATGCATTATTACAGATATATACAGTCAGGTAGATGGAAATACCTTTGGTTGCACCCTCATAACACGATAACCCCATCTATACTAGATGTATTATTACAACATAAGTTGGTGTCATTATCAATAAAGAAAGCCTACTGGCTTTGACAGGGTGCACTATGCTAGTAAAAGCAGAAAACATGTTACATCCCCCCATTGCAGCCAATAGGGATAGAACCAACATTCAATATTACTCATGGTAATATAAAACTTTGCATTGTCAATTATCAACATTGTCAATAAAATATTATATTGAGAAACACCTATTCTAGAGTCCTATTTCTACTTTTAGTATTCTGCAATGGTAGCATCAGGATCAATCAACAAGGATCCTGACCCTCCAGCACTTATAAGCAAAGGCTCCAGCTCCAAGTGTAACTTCTCCCGGGTCAGGAATTCAATTCCCTCTGAGACTTAGGGGCCGATTCCGATCTCGGCCGGTAGTTCTCCGAATCGGATTCGGCTTAACCGGATCCGATTCAGAGCCCTATTTCCCGACCGATCCGTATGCGCGTCCGGACGAGCGAGTACGATGCGAAATCGCCGACCGACTCGTCCGGGCGTCCCGACCGCTCCGACCGACTCGATCCCGGCTCTAACCGCACCGACCGACTCGCACGGACACGACTCGCACCGCGCAATGGAGACGTTCCCCGGCCGGGTAAGTACGATGCGCGCCGCGGAGCAGTCCGACCGAGCCGCACACTCCGGCTCGAAAGAGCTGTCGGAGCCGTACTTTGGGGGTCTGTGTCGGACCCCCTGTACGCGTAGCCGCGCGAGTCGCACACAGGGGGGACCCATGGGTCCCCCCTACCTGTGCGTGTACGGCGCGAATCGCTTCACCGCGTACACGCTGTAGGGGGCACCCTTGTCCGCATCACACCCATTGAGTCAATGGGAGCCCGCGTACGCGTTGTACGACAGGCTCCCATTGACTTCAATGGGAGTCCGACCGACTCGAGTCCGATGGCATACGTGCGCATCGTACTCGTTCGGTCGGGCTGCACGGGTCTGATTCGGTCGGATATCTCTCCGGGTCCGGCTCGGTCGGAGAGATTTCCGGCCCGAATCGGAATCGGCCCCTTAGAGTGACTTTAGAGAATTATTAGAACACTCTAAAACATTGATGGTGCCCCTGCTCACACTTGGGGCATCACCAGTTCAATATGCAAATGTTTTGTGTGCTCACAGATTCTCTGCCCCTCACTGTGCATATCATATTAGCAACTTGTTAAAAGCTTTTTACTTTTATATCTGCGGGCACACATGCAGCCCTCACACATGTACACAAGTGTATGCTAACTGTTTTGAGTGTAACCAATCCACAGCCTCCTATTCTAGCTGCGTAGCAGAGTTCTGCTGGTTAGCACTCTCAATCTGATTCCACAGTATTTTCTGTGACTGAGACTTGAGTAGCAAGACTCACTCACAGTAAAAGTCCAAGAACTGGGTAGTCTGAAACTGGAAAAATCAGCAGGACAAAAAGGGGCAGAAACAATTTCCTACGGGGTTCATGAAAATGAAGTTCAAAAACTTACAGATAAATTGTCACTCATATGGATCCCCCAGGCAAATTAGCAAGTGTTTTGCGAAAAAAAAGATTCCAAAAGGAAAAGAATTGTTCTTTAAGTGATATTCCTTGAAGTCTGTATTTTACAGTAAGTGCATTAGTGAAACTGTAGAAGCCCATAGAGGGCGAAATTTGTCCAGCCAGCAGTATAAAATGTCTCTGAGCTGCCCATAGATTGATGAGGGGCCACAACATTACTGAGAGAGTTAGTGGATCAAGAGATGACAGTTTTGTGCATCTCATGAAATGTCCTTATTAGATATGAAGGTGCCGCTTGGAACATGGCTCAAGAGACTGCAGGAAACAAGTCACAGATTGAGCTGCACAAAAAACTACCCATGTCATGCAGTAATATTATTAGCGACTGCTGCACAGCAACCAGAGTTATGGTGCAATATTACTGGTTAGTATTATTGTGTACAAATACTGCACATTCATAAAAGATACTTAGTAACAGGAAACTGCTTAAAAAGGCAGGACGTATGTCAGTTTTGGGAGACAAGATTTCTGCTATTGTGGAAACAGCACTGACAGAGGGAATCACTGAGCACCATCAATACTGTGGGTTAGCCATGGCAGGGGAGGCAAGAAACCTGTGCACTTCAAAGGGGAACCATATGTATGCTGAATTTGATTTTTATTTATGTCAAGCATATCAATTTAACTGGGAGATGAAGCATCTAGCGCCAATTTTGACCCAACATTTCCATATGAGAAAGATTGCTCTGGAGCTAGAGTATTTTCACTGGCACTTGCACAGCCTAGCAAGTGCACCAGTGGCTGATTGGTCAGTTCAAATTGTTAGGTTGAACTCAATGTGACAAATGTGTCACCTATCTAATTAAGAAATTGTGTAAAATCATGCACTCCAGGGTACCTGGTCCCTGGCAGTGCGTCAGTGCTTTAAATGGGCAGATACTCTCCGGTACTGAGTACCTGCACTTCTATAATATATAAGGGATTGTACCTGCATTTCTCAGCACTGTTACAATATATTTAGGGACATACTTACTGGAATTGTGGTGCAGGGCAGTGCAGCAGGTTACCTTGCTGAGCTGCCCTCCATCACAGGGAGAGGGCAGGAATGCACTGTATTTAGCCAATACGATGCATTCCTGCCTTCCCCCCTGCGCTTGTGCCATTCCAGCAGCCTAGCTCCAACAGAGGCACCCTTGCACCACTGTGCAAGGTGATTGTTTTTGTGCAGGAAGGAGCACCTTCCAGCACAAAAACAATCCATAGAGGCGGTTTCCTCTTAGAATGCAGCACACATAGAAAGAGGAAAAAACAGGGAGAAAAAAACAGATTTTAATGCATTCTCAAGTTTACAAGGTCTCGTGAATCTTGGAATGCGTAAAAAACTATGGGAGTTGCATGGGAAAACCCACCACAATGCCCATTGAACATCTCCCTTGCGCAGAGGGAGGCAATGCAACGATGTGTGCTGCATTGCATCACTCCCTATTTGTGAAGCCATTCAAAGCCACGCAAACTGGCTTTGCGTGGCTTTATAAATATGATTGAGAGGTTTTCGTCGTGCATGACCACATTGCGTGGTGCAAGCATGACAAGAGGCACTTATAAATATGCCCCTCACTGGAAGAGTACCAGCACTTTTCAGGAGCAAACAGGTACCCTGTACAGGGAACAACAGCACTTCTATATTTTCATTTAAAGCTTTGTCTCTCCCTATATGTTTTTGGAGTCAATTATAACAAGGAAAGTCAAATGAAAACAGTGCCAGCATAGGAGCATGACAGTGAAATCTGCAGAGCAATACAGATAGTTATATATCTGGATAAGGATCAAAATTAACTCTCAACCCTTCTCATCAGATAATGTGTCAAACGTTTTTTTTTTCTCCAAAAATCACATATCCTCCAAGTAAATTACCAGACATCTGCAACATTTCCAGAAAGGACCATGTTTGGGCAAGATGAACCATTTCAGATAGCTTCTATTAAGATTTTGAGATGCTAGAACATAATTTTAGGGTTGGAACTATTTTAAATAAACAAAATGGTTACAGAGTGAGATGATCTTAAATGAGAAAAGGTACTTGAAAAACTAGTGGTTTTAAATGATGCTGATGCTACGAAATCAATACAAACAATTCACTTGCATTGTATTAATGGAAGGATAATCTAGGAAAACGTGCTCTCTCTAAAATATTGTAATTGTCTTTTCTTATTGAAAGCAAGTATTTGATAAAGGATCTGACGTACCTGAACTTATTACTTAGATAACTCACAATAGTGATATTGGGGATCAATAGAGATGCATTATTTGCCCCTAGGTGGTCGCATCATTTGTAATTTAATTTGATTATGATTGAATGAATGCTGATCCTATGGAAATGGATTGGACTTCTACCAGTGATATTTACAGTCCACAGGGGCAAAGGTTCGAGATGCCATGGCCAAAGATATAGTGAGCAATGATCAAATGGGGTTCAGTGCAAACGGAGAAAAAAAGACATGTAAAACTATTCATTTTTCTATACTGCATAATGTAGAAGGGGGATAGCTAAACTTGTTTATTCCAGGGACGTTTGCAAATAGAAACACTAACAATAACATATTGCTAAAAGTAAAATGCCAGGTGTCAGCATGGCCAATGCAGTTACTTTTGACATTTCGATTGATGGCATGTATATGTTTGATTGAAGTATCTTCTTACATACTGTGTGCTTCTGGAATGTATGTACTGTTTTGTAAAGCGCTAGTTAATCTCAATTTCATTTTACCACCTGAATCAAATTAGTTGTCTGCAAGCAAAAGGCAACAGCACAACATGCTCATATTGATGTTCAAAGACATACAAGGCGCGGCTGCGTCATACCTTCCTACTGGTTATACCTCCTCACATTCTCTACGGTCTGCCTCATCTCTTTATTGCCCACAGACATCCATCAGCCTCAAAATATTCGAGGGCCTATTTATGACCTGGTTTGCATCGCGTTCACACCACACAATGTGGTATATGCGTGATGTCGACCGTACGTGAGATTTATGAAGCCACGCAAGGCCAGTGGCTCCATAAATCTAGAGTGAAGCAACGCAGGGCTAAGCGCTTTATTGCCTCACTCTGCCCTGGGAAGGCATTCCATGGGCTTTGCGTGGATGTCCCACTGCAACTCCCATGGATTTTGATGCATTTACCAGAATTGGAAAACCTGGGAAAGTGCCAAAAAGAGAGGCGTAATGAAGACAAATATCTTTATTTCGTTACTTCCTCGTTCTATGTGTGCTGCATTCTGCAGCAGACATAGAATGAGGAATATGCCTCTCAGGAAAATATTGTGCAGGAAGGTGCCCCTTCCTGCACAAAACCAATCCTGCATCAATGGAGGCGCCCTTGCACCATGGTGCAAGGGTGCCCACGAAAGCGCTGGGTTGTCAAAAGGGTACCAGCACAGGTGAAAAGGCAGGAATGTGCCGTATTTACTTAAATATGGCACATTCCTTACCTTTCCGTGTCATGCAGTGCAGCACATAAAGTTGAAATGCTGCGCTGCAGTGGGTGACAAGTTCATAAATCTATCATTCAGTTTTTTCAAACTATTAAGGCTCTCATTACAAGATAAGGGCTAAATTACGATTGCAACCAAATAAGTGTTTGTATAGGGATTTGAATTATAAGCCGATAGACTAATATCACAGCCTTACTGTTTTACCTCATGAATTCCTGCCACTCAAACCTGCTGACCATTGTTGCAGGCAACGGCTTTGAAAAAGAGCAAAATATGGGGAATTCAGGGGCAGATTTACAAGCCCCTTACGCCACTTTTGCGCCGCCGTTGCGTCACTTTTGTGACGCAGCGGCGGCGCAAATCATGCGCCATGCTGCGGGGGATTTACAACGTGACGCATCTAGGGAGATGCGTCACGTTGTAAGCCCTGCGCCACATGAAACCTGCATCAGGTTTCATGTGGGCGTGCCGGCGCAGGGGGCGTTCCTGCGCAAGGAAGCCCCGTAAAGTGACGCAGTGAAATCTACAAGATTTCACGGAGTCACTTTCACGTCCCTGCTGCGTCAAATCCTTACGCCTGCTTCAAGCAGGCGTAAGGAGTGACGCAGCATGTTAGGTATAGGGCACCCCTGAGCAGTACTGGAGTTACGTCGCCCTTGCGACACGACTCCAGTACTGCGCCACCCTTCCGCCGACAGATGCGTCACGCATCTGTTTATCCTTGCGCCATGATGCGCCGCATTGTAAATGCGGCGCATCTGTGGTGGCGCAAGGGTAAACTTGAGTCACGCATCTTCCCTGGCGCATCCCTGCTGATTTGCAGGGATGCGTCAGGGAACGTAAATCTGCCCCACTGTGTGTAAAAATCGAATTTGCAAATAACGTCTAATTTTCTTGTTGAGAATTCTAAATAGAAGGTTTTTACCACACGTGGGAAATACCAAACCCATGTATAAATGCCTTCCTCTATTTGAACCAACTTATAATAATGGCCTTAAGTGCATGGACTGCTGTGGTAACTAGGGCTGGTACCAGCTCATTTGGAATGTGGGCTCGTCGTGTCAGAATTGTTGTAGAAGGATTCTGTATAGAATGTTTGTGTTTGAAAAGTGAGACCGGTGGCCTGCCCTGAGGAGGATGGCTGAGATGTCTGTCCTGTACTAAGAAACTCAATAAACCTACTACCTCTATTACCGGCTACTGACACCTCATTGAGCTTCGGATATGCAGCTTTAACACCAGGCTTGCTCTCCCCGTCAACTCAGAGCAACTAACTCCCTCCTGAGCTCAATCTGTTCTTGCATCTCACCTGAAAAAACAAAGATACATACATTACCACTCTGGAAAATGTTAATATGTATATAACTGTGTGCATACTCTGGATTATATGTGAAGTAATTTACTGCTGTAAAATGTGCTTTCTGTTGTCCATGTGTTGGCCCTGCACCTCCCCCACCCTTCGTGGTCTCTGAGCAGCCCCTGCCCCGCCCTCCTGCCCTCCATGGTCTGTTATGCTGCTCCTGGCCCACCACCTGCCTCCTTGGTCAGCTTGCTGCCCCTGTGCCCTTCGGCCTACCCTTCGTTATCCTTTGTGCTGCCCAAGCACCTCCCACCTACCCTCTGTGAACAGCTTGTTTCCCAGACTATCTGGCCTAATATCCGTCGTCCATTCTGCAGCACCAAGCCACTCCCACCAACCTTTCTTGTCAGCTTCCTGTCTCTACCCCTCCCACCTACCCTATGTGGTCAGCTTGTTGCCGCAGCCCCAACCTCCATTGTCTAGTGTTCCCACAGGCCCTCTTGCCGACCCTCTGCTGTCCATGTGCTAGTCCAGCTCCTCCTGCCAGTTCTGCATTGTTTGCGTGCTCCCCTGCATATCGCTGGTCAGTTGTTTTGGCTTGTTTAAATGATTTCCTTGGTACCACAGTACGAAAGAAATCATTCTTTTTAATTGATGTAATCAGTACCATGGTGTCAAAGAAATCATCAAAAGAGGGGCTACGCTGGGTATAGCGGTCCATTTGGAACCCCCACAAATGACCCTGGGGGTCAGGATGTGCCTACTCTGTCTCCTTTTTGGCTATTTTCAATCCTGTTGCAGCAGTTGGACAAATTGCCCTCGAAGTAAAGAAAAGCCCACTCTGGCCCTTGTAGGCGATTTTCAATTCTACTGCAGGTCTGGGGGGACAACGTTCTCAAGTCTTGAAGTGGCTGCTGCTGCACTCAGCCAATTAAATGCCTCTGTATTGTAGTACCAGTATAGATACTGCAATACTGGAACGGTCCATAGAAGAAAAATCTCCCTCGAAATTGTGATACCAGTACAACATAAACAACTGAACACATTTATGCCACACTTGGTAGGAATACATATATTTACTCAAAAGTTGTGTTTTTTTATGGTTAGTTCTAAATCCATTCTGAATTTTTTGATACATCCCACCACTCCTGCCACTTCTGCACCCAATGACGACAACCCCCAATAGATTACGCTCAACTAGACCCCGCTTACCACATCATTACCCAGCTCTCAAGACCATGACGAGCATCCACTCTTGAGCCCTCTCGGACCCCTGCCAGCACCACATCTTCCACAGAGCCGCCACCTCCATCGCCCCGAGCTATGCTGCACCATCAACTGCTCCATCGAGACTGCCACCTACTGGCTGACTGGAAACATGCCAAGATTAACCCCATGCTGAAGAAGCCCTCCACCAACCGACAGACCTCAAGAACTTCAGACCCATCTCCATGCTCCCCTTCCCAGCCAAGGTCATCGAGAAAGCCAACAACGCCCAACTCTCCAAGGTTCATCAAAGCCAACCACGTCCTGGACATCTCCCAATCCAGCTTCCAAAGCAACCACAGCACCGAGACTGATCTCCTTGCCGCACTGATGACATCCGCACCCTCCTCGACCTGGGAGAAACAGCAGCCCTCATCCTCCTGGACTTCTCAGCTGCCTTCGACACCATCTCCCACCGCACCCTAAGCACGGCACAGCACTCCACCACACCGGCATCCACGACAAAGCCCTGGACTGGATCCGCTCCTTCCTCACCGGTTGAGAACAGTGAGTCAGACTACCACTGTTCCTCTCAGAAACCACAGAGATCAGCTGCGGAGTGGCCCAGGGCTCATCCCTGAGCCCCACCCTCTTCATCGTCTACATGGCCCCACTCACAGCCATCGTCAGGAACCATAGACTCAACATCATCTCATACGCCGACGGCACCCAGCTGATTCTCTTCTTCACCAAAGAACACACAGCCACCAGAGACAAATTGCACAACGGGATGAAGACTGTTGCCACCTGGATGAGAGACAGCTGTCTCAAACTCAACATGAAAAAGACTGAAGTCCACATCCTGAGACCCACCCCCTCCCCTTGGGATGACTCCCGGTGACCTGCCGCAGTAGGAGTACCCCCCACACCCACAGACCATGCATGATACCTCAGCATTATACTGGACTGCACAATCACAATGAACGGTTGGATGAACGCCGTCTCCTCATCGTGTTTCCACATGCTTCACCTGCTCCAAAAGACCTTCAGATGGATCCCCACTGAATCCAGAAAGACGGTCACCCACGCTCTCATCAGCAGCAGACTCAACTATGGAAAAGCACTCTATGCCGGCGTCACCCAGAAACTCCTTAGGAAACAACAGAACCTTCAAAACACCACAGCCAGACTGGTCCTCAACATCCCCCACCGCATCCACATCACCGAACATCTGTGAGAACTCCACTGGCTCCCAGTCAACAAAAGAGTCACTTTCAAGCTCCTCACACACTCCTACAAAGCCCTCCACAACACAGGACCAGCATATCTGAACCACTGCCCCTCATTCCACCTACCCACCAGACACCACTGCTCTGCCCAACTGGCCTTGGCTACTGTCCCACAGATTCGCAAGACCAGGACCGTAGGAAGATCCTTCTCCTACTTCACTGCCAAGACCTGAAACACCCTTCCTCTCAACCTCAGGCAAGCCCCCGCACTGACCCAATTCAAGAAGGATCTCAAGACCTGGCTCTTCGACTGAACCCCAGCACCCCTTTGGATCAGCAGCCTCCCAACCCCCCCAACCCCCTCAGTGCCATAAGACCCTCACACTATATAAATCATGATTGATTGATTGATTTATATGTTAGCATTAGTCAAAGGTGACGTGTGGCCATTGAAGATTTCACAATTTTGTATACTTGTAAATTGAAAAGGCATTTTTTGATTTGCTCTTAACTTTAGCACTGCTGTTGAATATGTGTTAAAAAGTGGCAGCCACTTGACATGTTAAGCTAACTAAAAGTATTATGACACATGTAAATCCATGAAGGAAGGACTTATTAGAAGGGAGGTGGGAAGGCTTAAAGAGTTAATTTGCTAATGAATATAGCACTGTGTTGTGAATCAGCACAAGATTTGGCAGAAGTTTAGAAGACTGACAAATTATGTTTTGGGCCAATCTATCAAGGTGAGGGCAAAGCTAAAGGGTGACCAATATCATTTTCATTGGGCCACAATACCGCTGCTGCTGGGGACCTCAGACTCCTGTCGAGCCACATCATCGCTGTTGTCGGGGACTACATTCCCCCATCGTCCTACGCGGCGCGCACGCCGCGCACCGCGTTTGAAGCGCCAGGAGGCGGTTAAGAAGGGGCCAGGGCTCCCGCAGCGTGGGACGCACGCGGGCGTGCCCGGGCCAAGGGCGGGCCCATCTGCGCCCGTCAGAGGCCAGAAGAGGCCGGGCTGGGCCACCCCCTTGAGAGGTGTTGCCAAAGTAGCTGTGCTGCCTGATTTAGGTGAGTGCTAAATAGACATTGCGACATGGGGAAACGCACCACCACACCAAGCTCTCGTCCCACCACTACCACTACCATAGACAGTATGTTAGAAAGGGCAGTCAGCATTGTCTCAACAGAAATTGAGTTAACAGAAAGGCGACTATCCCTGGGACTGCTAGCATCTCGACCCACTATGATGGAAGGGGAGGAGCAGGAGGACTGTACTGGCCCTCCCCTAACGCCAAATATAATTGTTAATACCATCAGACACTCACCAATCCAGAGTGGTGGTTGTGAGTTGGTAAACAATGAGGGCAATAAGGACAATGAAGTCTTTATGGAAAATCAAACTATGACCCCTGCAAAGGACATTGTTCCAAATAAAGATGTCTCCCCAGATCCAACAACTACAGGGGCTAAAAGAAAAAGAACTTTGGCTAAACCAATCCGTTCCAAGAGAAAACAACCATCACGCTCAAAACCACAATGCACAGCCCTGAGCTCATGGATACAAGGCACGGTTGCCCCGGCGATCACAAAAAATACGGAGCCTATTAATGTCACAATTGACACCACTGTTGATTTGACCCCACCAGAAGCTGTAACTCTCTCTTTTTACACGCAAACTGGCCATACAATAGCCCCGGCAACTCGCACCAGACCTGGTGACATTCTAACTGACACTATAGTGGACATGGTTTTCGAACGTATGAAAAACCTGGTGGATAAAAACTTGAACGCTCTTTTGAAACGTCTAGATCATTTGGAGGCTTTGATAAATAAATCAAATACACATACAAGTACACCCAAAGTCACAACCAAATCAAGGGGGGTCCAGAATTCAAAACCTTTTGGCGTAGCGAACTTAAACACGCAACAGCAAACTGCAAATTCTATATCCTCCCCTTTTAAAAATGCCAGTGTAATGTGCGGTAAAACAAAAGAAAGTCTACCTTCCAAATCTATCCCCAGAGAGAACACTTTATTATGCACAGTGCACACTAACAACAGCAACACTTTTTTAGCCAATCCTCCTGTCACCAACAACTCCACAATTTTGGCCCCCTTGCGGCCTAATACCTTGAGCGCCACCTCCATCATAGACAACTATGACATAGGGCCACCCCTAGAGCCCAGGAGTGATGTTCTTAACTTACCACCTGCAGCATGTCCCTATGTTCTAGTCTTAGCAGGTGTTCCCCCTTTAAGAAAAAAACAAACTGAGACTTGGGACCAACTGCGGAATAAAAGCGTCGACTGGTTAGTTAAACACAAAGGCTTTAGGGTGGCAGATGTCAGTGAGATATTAATGGTGCGTAGGGTGGGCTGGGTAGGACCCTCACAAAAGAACATCAAAGTGGACTGCGTTGTTATTAATTTTAGACGACCGCTACTGGTAAAATCGTTACTGTCAGTACAGGAATTTAATAATAAGTTTCCAACCCTCATTTGGTCGCTGCCCCTAGGTTTTTTCTATAAACCAATCCCGGGCCCAAATACCTTTGTTATCCCCCCACACACCATGCATAACAGGTTCTCTGTTTTGTCTGGTTTAGGCAGCCTGCATTGACTGTCTCCTTCTCCAACACCAGCTGCACCTGCTATTACTGGACCCTTGTTAGGCCCTCCTGTCGCTGCTACCCCTGAGTTAGATGATTTAAATCTGCAGGTGCTTAGCTGGAATGTTGCAGGTCTAGCTTCTAAGCTATGCTTTACAGTCTGGGTTAATACAGTCCGAAAATATGACATCCTAATGTTCCAGGAAACATGGTGCACAAAGTAACTATTCTTACAAGGTTTCGCATGTCTTAATAGTATTGTACCGAGCCCTAAAGCAGGCCGCTAATCAGGTGGACTCTCAACCTGGATTAACATCTCAGCAGGTGGGAGCATAAAGTCTCTTGTGACAAATAATGATAATTTCCAAGCTACGATTTATACACGAGGGCGGCAATTTGTTTTATTAATTTTTACAACAATGATTTTATAACATTACCTAACACAAATGTTATTAATCTGTTTGAGTTCATTGTTAATTTACAAAACCAGAATGTGCATGATAAACTGATCGGAATCTGTCTGGGCGGTGATTTTAACGCTAGACTCCCTAAGGAAAATGGCCCAACTACTATTTCTTTGGCTTTCGAACCTTTATGTAAAAGAGGGATGGAACTATTAGACCATCTGTCCATCTGCAACTTACTTAATGTGATGGAAATAGCGGATGTACATCAAAACAAAATTCGTCTAATACCCACTTATAGGGGCCGTGGCAGTGCCTCCACCATTGACTATGTTTTTATATCTGCCTCATTGGAGGATTTTTTAGTAAAGGCAGAGGTCTTGTGCACCACGCAGTGCGACCATAACCCAATTTTAGCAATAATCAGATTTTCCCCTAGACCTAGCCTTGTTAAAGAGCCTGGGGCAAGTAATTTAGTGGCCTCGACTGACAAACTAAGAGTAATTTGGAAAGGCATTGACAACAAAGTTTTATTTGCCAATATGATAAAACTACACTCACAGCTCATTGAAACTTGTTTGTCAATTAGCGATCCTAACCCAAAGATTATTGAGGGATTTAGCAGCCTATGCGCTGGTATTAAACAAATGATCTCCAGACCAACGTTAGACACCAGCAAGAAACCAAGATGGTTTAATGGCATCTGCTCGCGAGCAAACAGAGAACTGCGCGTAGCACTGGCAGCTACACCCAGGGATGCAACCCTTGTTAAGTTATTACGATCCCGTTACAAAGAAGCAGCCAGGCAACGGAAAGACGAGCTTCTAAAAGAACGCTGGGACAATCTTGCCTGTGCCGCTACACTTAACGACGGAAACGGTTTCTGGGCAGCAGTCAAAGCCATGAGATCTAAGGGCCTCACCCTTACCCCCCTAAGTTGTAACATAACCAGTGAATCATGTGAAGTACATTTTTCTAGGATCTACATAGCCCTCCCCAGACTGAGGACATGTTAAACAGCCTTTCAGCCAGTAGGGTTTTTATATTGGTGTCAGAAGTTGAGGATGCCATACACCAAAGCGTAGGCAACAAAGCCCCAGGGCCGGATGGGCTTTCTATCGATCTTATTAAACACAAACCGGACTTCTGGGCACCCCTTTTACTTAATGTTTTTAATAATCTAACAAGCACTCTCATCCCAAGTACCTGGTCTACTAGCATTATTGTGCCCATTTTTAAAAAGGGAGACTGATCCAACCCTAGCTGCTACAGACCGATCTCCCTGATCGATAACACTCTAAAGATCCTCGGGAGGGTGGTGTTTAACAAAATAAGGACCTGGGCCGAAAGGGAACAAATTTTAAATCGGTGCCAGCTGGGTTTTAGAAGTAAATTGGGAACAGTAGAACAGTGCCTTAATTTAAATTTGATTGTTGGCAAGTATACAATAGCACAGAAGTCACCTATTTATTTGGCCTTTATGGACCTCACCTCAGCTTTTGATTTTGTCAACAGGTCACGCTTGTGGTCGGTCCTTTTAAACTATGGGTTGGATGAGGCCTTAGTTTATTTTTTGGCATACTTGCACAGGGACCTGAAGGCACGGGTAAGGTTCATTAATGACGGGGAGGTCTCAGGGGACATCATTATTGGTAGAGGGGTCAGACAGGGATGGATACTGGCCCCTCTCCTATTTATTCTTTATATAAACGAATTACATAATGTTCTATTAGAACTCACTAATGATGTACCAAGAATCAACGGTAATGTACTCCCCGCCCTTTTATATGCGGATGATGCGGTCCTAATGGGCCGCACTCCGAATGCACTACGCACTTTAGTTGGGGGTTTCGTAGCCTTCATGGCAGACCTAGACCTCTGCACAAATTTTAAGAAATCTTTCATAATGACTTGTGGCCCAAAAAAAAATTGTATCAACTCAATAACCTCAGATTCTGAACGCCTATTACGCACTCGCACTTTCTCATATTTGGGATTAGTCTTCTCTGATACTGGGTCTTGGGCAGCTCATGCTGCCCATAGTAGAAGTAAGTTCCTAAAAGCGACTAACTCGATCCTGAGCCTTCCTCAACCAAAACAAGCAGAGGTAGTCTTACCCATAATTAAGATCTATAAATCACAGTGCATTCCCACCGCCACATATGGCGCTGAAGTCTGGGGTTTTATAAACTGTGGTGGGATTCAAAGAGAGGAGAATAGATTTTGTAGGAAACTTTTAAGGGCTCAAATCTCCTCCCCAAACTTTGTGTGTCATAAGGAACTAAACTTGCATTATATAGAAGATTTCATTAGGTCACGTCCAGCTATATTTTGGCTAAAAAGTTGGCAAAACCCTGCAGCGACCCTGACAAGGGAGATTATTGTAGACTGCCTTAACTGCGACAAGGGAGGGTGCATACCCTGGCTTTCCGCTGTTAGAAAAAGCCTAATCAGTGTGAACCTAGAGCATATTTTCTTAAACCCATCGGACCTAGAGGGTATGAATAAAAGAGTCCTCATGGCTGCATTGTACGAGTCCTATAATAACGCAAGACACGTTACAGAGCGCTCTAAACCATCAGTCGTTAGGTATATGTCACTATTGGCGTCAGATAGCCTCCAAACGCATATGCCACCCAAATATCTCCTGAAGAATATTGGACGGTGGGGGAGAAGCCTGCGTTTTCGTCTTAGGGATGGCACCTTAAAATACTCACTCTGCTTCCCCTTGGGATTTAATACCAATCTTGAGCAAATGCCCTGCCCATGTGGCACCGGAAGCAATCAAACTATGGTACACTTTTTACTCTTTTGCAATTTTTATGAAAAATACACAAAACAATACCTGATTCCGTATTTTAAGGCATTTACTAACATTGATTATAGAACAGCATACTTGGAGATCATCAGACTTGAGAGCGATGATCTGATTTTTCGTTTCAGCTCTTTTTGAGAGCGGCAGTCCGCTCACGTATTTCCATGAGCAATCTTTAATGTGTTAAGTGCACCTGAATATATAATAATGCTCTATCGTACGCACTTACCTTTATTTTATAGTTGGAATACTAATTAAAGTGCTACCTGCAGTCTAGAACATCTTATAAGTTCAAAACTTAATCGCACTTAAATTTTGCTGGTAAAACTGTTTACAACTGATTTCATTTTACCTCAATATGCTGCTATATGTTTGTCCATCTTTTTAATGTGTTAACATTTAACGCTGCTATCTGCCCGTCCGTTGAAAATTTTAACCATGATCTTGCTGTTAGTACATTATGTCCCTTTTTAATATTTGTACACAATTGTAGTTTTTTCATCCCGAAAGTTCTTTTTAATTATTGCTTTTTATATGGCGCTTTTAAATAAGAAACTGTACTGTTGCTGAACTGTGCTTTTATGGATATTTGTATCCGAATAAAGATTATTGAATTGAATTGAATATCATTTTCATTTGCTCCTTTTTTATTAATCTGCATGCAATCAGGCAGTTAGAAATTACACCCAGTGCAAGTATTTCAGGTTTTGTGGAATCCAATAAAGCAGGATGAAAATTAAAAGGAGTGGGGAATGTTTTTGATTTGCAAATAGATTTGGCATCATTTGATCAGAGGTGTGGTGCAGCGGCCAGGGCAGCTGACTTCGGAGCACAGGGTTCACGGTTCAATCTCCGGCGGCAGCTCAGCTCAGCACCATGTGACTCTGGGCAATAGCTCACTTAATTTCCACTACGGCCCCCAGCGCCTTGAGACCCGTAAGGGTGAGTAGCTGCGCTATATAAAAACGGACTTACATTTACATCAACCTTTTTTTTATTTGCCACATACTTAGCATGCTTAGCATGTTCAGATCACCCATTTTCATGGCGGTCAGTAGAGGTGAGCCACATTTAAAGGAGGAGGAGGAGGTCAAAGAAGCATCCATATTTGACTGCTTTAGCTTTCTGCTAGTATGTCAAGTGTTTAGTAGGGTTAGGTGAAATTTGCTGCAGGGTAATTCTGCACAACTAAAGCAAGCAATTTTACATGAGATTATGCAGCATTTTGCAAGGAGATTAACCCAGCATTTAGCACTAATTTCCTAGCGTGAAATGCAACCTTATGTCTAAAACAGACCCAAGGTTGCATTTTGTGCTGAGAAAATAACCCTAAATGCAGCAGAACACAAACAGCAGTGGCTACCAGCCACTCGCGCTTACTAAGTTTGCTGTTCCTGTGCTCCTGCTGTAGGATTTGTGTTCCAAATTACTCATAATAACGTTAACTGGCATAATCGCATAATTGTCTGTAATTTCAAGAAATTACTCCGGCATAATTAACATTTTGCCCAGGTCTAGTATTGAGCAGATCCAACAAAAATGGGGCAAAGATAAATGGTAGGCAATAAAGTTACATTCACTAATAATGTTGGTGCTGTTTAATGAACGTGCTTAAACTTGGCAGGCAGCTCTCAAACTTGGTCAAGTAAAAGAATTTCAGGTTTCTTCATTCAGATCAGGAAGTGGAGGGATAATGTGAAAGATAAGAGCCCTGTGATCAACCCCCGCTTTACATATGAAATACAAAAACTACATTATGGCAACTGATGAAGATTGCCAGGAGGAGATGGAGAAAGATCAAGTGACTCCTAAATCACCTAAGAGGTCAGTGATATGGGAGATTTTTTTATCATACCAAAGGGAGATAAAAATAGTAGCCTGCAACTGGTGCCACAAAACATTTAGCAGGAGCAATCCAAAATGTTACTCATTTGGCACCTCAGGGATGCTAAAACATTTAAGAGCCATGCATGCCAGGCACATTTATATATGGTGAAGCGACTACATGACCAAGAGCAGGAGGAAGAGCAGTCATCACCATCTCCTGCGGAACCATCAGTTGTACTGGTAGATAGTGTCCCAACTCACATCGTGCAGCAACCAAGGGACTTAGTTTCGCAAAACCAACATATGGTCATTTATTGTAGCTGCTGTTCTAACATCATCATCTCAGGAGAGATATGTGCCTCAGCGTGAAGAAAACTGGTGGAGGAAATCAAGTGCCAGCCATGTTAGCAGTGTTTTTGTTTTTTTTAACAGACCCAAGTTCAGGTGCCTTTTTTGTTAAATTCAACCACAAAAAATATATAAAAAACCCAAATGACATAAAAACAATTAAAAAAACAAAAAAGATTATTTTTAGAGATGTCTCTACTGATTCAAAGATAGAAAGAAATTCATGTTGTTTGTCATACAGCTGTCTAAGAGTGGGTGTGTGTGTTTGCATGTGTGAGAGTGTTTGAGTGTTTGTGTATGTATGTGTGTGAAAGTTTGTGCATGTGCATGTCAAAGTGTATGTGTGTGACTGTGTGAGTGTATGTATATGTTGGAGTGTGCGTATGTGTGTGTAAGTGTGTGGATATTTGTGTGAGCACAATAGTGTGTATTGTGGTAAGTTCCCTTTAGATCTCACTTTGGTTTTTAGCCTAACTACACGTTTTAGGCCGCTTTTGTTTTGCACAGCCACATATAACACATTTATTTTGTTCCATGATATTATTTTAGAAATACTCTGTACATGGTATTATTATTCAGTTCTTCTTCTTGGGATTGAGCCTGAACATTTTGTACATGAAGCCCTGTTATTCTGTGCTCGGTTAGTAACATCTGCTATTGTTTAGATATAATACAGAGGCACAAATGCTGTTTTCCAACACAGCACATCTTATCATATAAATGGAGATTTGCCCTTTGGAAAACAGAGATGAGAATTCTAGCAGATGGAAAAGGTGTTGAAACAGGCGCACCAACCTTGCGCAACCTGAGATGTAGACCACCTAACTACAAATGTCAGGTATAGGGTCGGTTGCTATCCCAGAGATCATTGATATAGCCCTGTGCTCACATAATATCACATTTGCCATGATAGGGCTTTTCATTGTATACAGTTTGGTAGTAATGCTAATTAATTTGCTCAGTTGTACATGTTTTCAAATCACAGCACACTTGCTTCATATTAGAGCACAATAGTAATAAATATTGTAAACTTTCATCGTGTATGAGTGAGAAGTGAAAGGTGATGATCTGTTTCCATGGTTCCCTTGGGGACCAGAGTATTGTGTTCTAGGTTGCCAATTCACCTGTTACTCTGGGAAGGTTGGGAGGGCAGGTGGGGGACTGTGAGCTTGTCGGATTTGAGCCCATAGGTACTGATGTGGTACGGTGACTCAGTCACTACATTCTAATGTTCTGTGATCCCAGGCACAGTTATGTTTCCCAACAGATTCTCTCCAATAGCATGTGTGTGTATGACTGTGTAAAAGTGCCTGTGCATGTTTTCAGTGTATGTCAAAGTATGGTTATGTGTATGAGTATGAGTGTATGTGTATGTATAAGCGTGAAAGAGGTGGCTGTGTGTGTATGTGTACTCTAGTGTGTGTATGTGTGAAAAAGTGTGAGTGTGTGTGTATGAATGCGTATGTGTGCGTGTGAGTGTACAGAAACTGCACACAGGAGGCTATGAATCATAGAGTTTGATCAGGTAATAGCCTGTCTAATGGGGTGTGAATGTCTGAGAGGAGTGGGCTCTCCATGTGGCCTTCTGTGCACAGCTTAGGGTGTGTGTATTAGGCGCTTTGCCACCTTAGTGTGCTTTTTTTTGTTATTTTCTGGTGATGTAGGTTTATTGAGGGAACCAGCGTGACCCCAGTGTGTTCTAGTGGTAGTCCCACCGCACCGACCTTTGAATTTTGTTTTAAAGTTTTACTGTCCCATCTGAGACCTCCCATAACTACATGGAGGTCAGGGTAGCCCTACTCTGCCACCTAGCAGATTATTTATCATTTAGTTGCAGGACACAGGGACCCAATCCTCATATCCAGTAATGGCATCCACAAAATATTTCTTCATGATGCGATCGCCCATCACATCGCTTAGTATCATTGGATTCCCACTGGTTCAGCCAATCTGATCACTATATTTTGCCATGCTGTCACGTGGGCCACTTGCAAGATTCCAGCAGCAACATATATCGATAACTTTGAAACCTTAATTTCCCTAAAATGACAAAACAGAATTGCACCAAATCACAAAAATCATGCTTTTTAGATAAGATCTAGCTTTCTGCAAAATGTTCAGCCATATTGGCTTTATCGTTGTCTAAGTTTCCCTATAGAAAATTCATGGGGACACCTTGTTTCTTGATTCCCAATTGGCCACACACCCCAAAACTTTCCAGGAAGCAGATGAAGTGGATAAACTTTTTGTTTTAAGTTTTGTAAAGATTTGTCAAAAAGTGCATAAGTTATTAGCAAAACAAAAAACCTTCTTCGTATGGAAACTCTGTCCTAATTATACACAGTGTCGGACACCACACTCTAAGAACAGCCAATGGCTGCCATTAGGCACCTGAATGCCACTGGGTCATGAACAATAGCGCTGCCGCCTCAACGCCTTAATCTTCACTGCTCCCCTTCATATTTTAAAGAAAAAGGAACATCACTCAAAAGGCTGCAAATAAATAGCATTTAATTATGCAGTGCAGAGATTTACAGAGTCTCAATGAATTTCAGCTAAACTAGCCTTGATCATGAAGTCGGCTGCCACATTGATTTTGCTTCATATACACCTCATAAAATAGACATGGAAACAATAAACACATGCTTCCTTGGGTTATAAAATGGGCGCCATATTAGACTGTGCATGTATAAATTAATTATAAACTTCTAAATGCATAACAGTGTTTTCACAATCATTGAAGCACTCCTACCTCTGACATAACAGCATGTTTAAAAATAAAATACTATACTTTAAATTACTCTGGCACCTTATAAAGAAATAAACAGTTCATTCCTCAGTAGTGGGTTCCTCAATTTGAATCAAAGCACCCATAAAAACGTCTAAAAACTCAATCAATTAATCTCAGTAAATGCATACACTTGTATATTCAAAATGACAATTCTGTCCCAGTGGGTACAAATCCATGTCTCCATAGTATGATCATGTTCAATTCGTTAAGAAGCAAAGTCTCACGTATCCATTTTCTTCCAAAATTATTCAGTTTTCATGCCCAATGAATTTCTTAAATCCAAATTATATACTTAATTTATTCTGAAAAAACATATTAAAACAAACATTAAACACCCTTCTGCAGCCTTCTAAGTGGACTAGGAGAATTACAGACTAAGCATTTCCTTATCTATATTCAGTCCGTGGGGCTCCATGGAATCTATTTCTAAAATGTAGCAGAGTTTATTCTTCAAAACTCTCTTTCTCCGTCCCCTTCTCCGGCAACTTGATCACATGATCAAATACATACATATCTCATTAACTGTGCATTTACATCATGTTATTTTTTAAAGTATCTGGCCACTGCATAATTAGAATTGTTTTTCCTTATCAAACTAAGGTGTTGTAGGATCCGTGTGTGTACTTGTAAGACGGTAATCCCTATATATACTTCATATTACGGTCATGTCAACATATAAACTGCAAACTATGAGGGTCATTAGGATGGCGGTCGGAAAATCACCCCGACCGCCATGGAAGCGGAAAACAACCGCCCGCCGGCACCGTGGAGAAACCGATGGCCAAATTAGGATCAACCGCCAAAAAACACCGACCGCAGCGGTACGGGGGGAACAAAAACCGCCCGTAGCGTGCGGAGATGGCCAAAACACGTCCGCGGCAGACGGATCCGCTGCGGAAAAACACCAACCCGCCGCAAGGATAGCGGAGACACCGCACAGCAAATTAGGATATCCTTGGTGATCCCGCGGCACGTTCCGCTCTTTCCGACCGCCGCGATCGCTAACGGTGATGAATGGGAGAGCATGCGGAAGAGCTGCAGCAAAGCCACCGCCGCGGACGCTCCGTGACAAATTTGGCGGACGAATCAAAAATCCCACAATAAGGCCACAAAGTGCCCACACCAAAGTAGCCATGCCACCCAAAAACAGAAACCACACCCCAATGACACAACATAGCACACAAAAAAAAAATTATAAGGACAACCCACACAACACACCTGAGAGCACTCCCACATGTGGACACACCCACATAGCAGAGCATAAAACCAGCCCCTTCCTTGACCACAATACTCTGTACTAACCCACAACTGAAGGGCCCAACCCCTGAGAACAAAGGATAGGCAAAGCTACACACCATCACCACTCACACCATACACAGCACCACCACCACTTCCACACCTGCACCCCTAACCCCTTTGCACATCACACACCATACACATCACCACCACCACCACCACTTACACCCCTGCACCTACAACACCTCTGCACATCACACACCATGTCAACACATAAAATGCCCAAATTCACAGAGAGTGAGTTGAAGGTAATGGTAGATGAGATAGTCAGAGTGGAACCACAACTGTTTGGTAGCCTGGTCCAACAGACACCATTAGCCACAAGGACTCAAATGTGGGCAAGGATAGTCCAGAAGGTCAATGCAGTAGGGACCATCCCAAGATCCAGAAAGGAAATCATGAAGCGGTGGCATGACTTGAAGAGGGTTGTCAAAGAGAGGAGGACCAAGAACCGTCAGCTGGCTGACAAGACTGGCGGTGGCACTCCCATACCACCAAAACCATTCACCCCATGGGAGGAGAAGGTGCTTGCCATACTGCATCCAGAGAGTCTCACAGGAGTACCCGGGGAGTGGAGGCTGGTAAGTACAAACAAATGACTACCACCACACTGCTATGTACTGCCTTGCACAACTACAAAGATACACCTCCTAGGACCAATTCCATTCATCTGCACCACACACCCACTAAAACATGTCTCATAGATCCAACATCCACCCCCTCCCAAACACCACCAATGTACCTAGCAACATTACCATGGGTGCATGTGCACAGGCAGCCTGCACTGCAACTCCCACCATGCCCCCTTGTCCCACACCTCAGCAGGATGGAGCACTCCCCACCCAGAAGCATGTGTCACCATTACATCCCCAACAAACAAACTTACAGGTATGTAGCCATCTTGCCATGGAGGGCTGTATGTGGTAGGGAGGCCTGTACTACTACTCCCACCATGCCCCCTGTCCCACACCTCAGCAGGATGGGGCACTCCCCACCCCACCCCACCCAGAAGCATGTGTCAGCCATTACATCCCCAACAAACAAACTAACAGGTAGGTAGCCATCTTGTCATGGAGGGCTGTTTGGGAGTGGAGGCCTGTACTACTACTCCCACCATGCCCCCTGTCCCACACCTCAGCAGGATGGAGCACTCCCCCACCCAGAAGCATGTGTCAGCCATTACATCCCCAACAAACAAACTTACAGGTAGGTAGCCATCTTGTCATGGAGGGCTGTTTGGTGTGGAGGCCTGTACTACTACTCCCACCATGCCCCCTGTCCCACACCTCAGCAGGATGAAGCACTCCCCCACCCAGAAGCATGTGTCACCATTACATCCCCAACAAACAAACTTACAGGTAGGTAGCCATCTTGCCATGGAGGGCTGTATGTGGGAGGGAGGCCTGTACTACTACTCCCACCATGCCCCCTGTCCCACACCTCAGCAGGATGTGGCACTCCCCCACCCCACCCAGAAGCATGTGTCAGCCATTACATCCCATCCCCAACAAACAAACTTACAGGTAGGTAGCCATCTTGCCATGGAGGGCTGTATGTGGGAGGGAGGCCTGTACTACTACTCCCACCATGCCCCCTGTCCCACACCTCAGCAGGATGGAGCACTCCCCCACCCAGAAGCATGTGTCAGCCATTACATCCCCAACAAACAAACTTACAGGTAGGAAGCCATCTTGTCATGGAGGGCTGTTTGGGTGGAGGCCTGTACTACTACTCCCACCATGCCCCCTGTCCCACACCTCAGCAGGATGGAGCACTCCCCCACCCAGAAGCATGTGTCACCATTACATCCCCAACAAACAAACTTACAGGTAGGTAGCCATCTTGCCATGGAGGGCTGTATGTGGGAGGGAGGCCTGTACTACTACTCCCACCATGCCCCCTGTCCCACACCTCAGCAGGATGTGGCACTCCCCCACCCCACCCAGAAGCATGTGTCAGCCATTACATCCCCAACAAACAAACTCACAGGTAGGTAGCCATCTTGCTATGGAGGGCTGTGTGGGGGAGGGAGGCCTGTTCTACTACTCCCACCATGCCCCCTGTCCCACACCTCAGCAGGATGTGGCACTCCCCCACCCCACCCAGATGCATGTGGCATATAATGGATCACTCCAAATAAACAAACAGCTAGCCAGACATATTATTCTGTCTTGTGCCACCACTGAGCAGGATGCAAGCCTCCACCACGCACACACAGATGTGTCACAAAACAAACACAAATGCTAACACACAACAGGCAAGTAGGCAGTACGTGCACCTAGCCATTTGACACAAAAAGAATGGTGCCATATGACAACACCATTCCTCTCAATGTACAAATATGCACACCGATCATATTGCCACGCACAGTGTGCACACAGCTAAGCAAAGGAAACTGTCACAGCAACGAAAGTGTGACACACCAATGCACATGTAGAGGAAAGACTGGGAACAATCATGCACAGCAATGAATGACAGGTTCAGTGCCATGGGGCCAGAGTAACAACGACCATATGAACAGTAAGAAAGCATGTTATGTGGTACCAATCCAGATATGCACATGACAAGACAAAGGTATGCAGGAGATGACAATGGCCAGGACATGCCCAGATGTGACGGATGACAGGTCATAAAAATGCACATACAGTCCGCACAAAAATCATATTTAGCGCCAGGCCCTAGATGTCAACATGTCCCTGTAATCACAAATCATGCAAGTGGCGCATGGTACATATTGACAGCTCACACCATGGACAAGAAATGCATGTATCACTGCAGCATGTCAGGAGGCACAGTAGTGCACATAGGAAACAATGTGATGATCAGTCAACTGTGTAGAGTACTAACAGTGAATGACACACAGCTAACACAAATCTTACGTGGTGCACCCCAATGACCATTTCCCATCTGATCCACAGGTGACCAAGAATTGACTGCAGAGGACGACACCAGCAACCTGCAGGGCCAGTCTACCCCCCATCCCTCCCCCCGGGAACATCGACTCTCGGATGTTGACTTCCAGGAATCTTCGGACGAGGAGACTGAGGCCGGGCCATCTGGTGTTCCAGGGCGCAACAGGTCCCAGGACCCCATCGTCCCCCCCACCACACCTGCAGCTATAACAACCAATCTGCAGGCCCCTGCTGTTACGTCTGGTGCGTCCTCCACCACAACCACAACCACCAGTGGTACCTGCAACACCCTCCCTGTCCCACAGGATGACCACCCCACCCCAGCAACTGAGAAGGGCAGGGAGAGGATGTGTGGTCCGACAGTGGAGAGGCAACCGGTCCGTGGCAGCAGAGCAGGTGGGAGGGGCAGGGTCACCCACACACGAACACAGCCTGGGACCGAATCCCTGGACCACATCCACAGAGTCCTTGGGGCATATGAACGGGCCCAGGGACAAACGGCCCGGTCCGAACAAGATTCACGTGAGCTCCTCCTGCTGATGAGGTCCATGGACACCTGCATGGGACAAATTGTGGACCTCTTGGGCCAACTAGTGGCGGTACTGAGGCACAGGCCTGCGCTACAAACAACACCTCCCCCTCCCACTGGTGGTCCGCAGGATGACAGTTCACCATCCTCCCCTGTGGCCACAGAGAGTGGTGAGTCCTCAGACCCCACTGGCCCTATAGCAGAGGCCCCCCCTGCCAAACGGAAAAGGGGCCGTCCGAAGAAAACCCTGGGAGTATCTTTTGGCAAAGCACCTGCCAAACGCCAGTCACGCAGCCAGCCATGATGGCAACCCTCTGCACCACTGCATTGACTTTTGGACTGTCCTTCCCCACACTGCCTTGTGAATGGCATCTGTCTGTTGGACTGGGTCACCACACCTATGTGGTGACCACTCGATTATCTCATTTACCATGAATGTCAACTCACTGCTCCACTAATCACCTCACTGTCAATGTACCCCCCCTCACATGTCACCTTTGTAAATACACAAATCCTTACACACATGCTTTATTCCAGGATGTACAATTTTCAACAGGAATACAATGTACCAGGGGACGGAGTGTATGTAGGCAAGGAGAGGTCAAAGGCACCTAGGAAAACACAACAGAACAACATTCACTAGTCTGGGTGTGGCATCACAGACATCACACAACACTTCACAACAAGAACAACCCACATGCACACATAACAATGGGCAACAAGTGCCAACATACACATCCTGTAGATGTTCAGAAATGAACTGTCCCATCAACATTGACAGCAAACACTGAGTCTACAACTGGCTGCTGTCACAAATCTCACTTACACCCTCACAACAACAGCAACATCATCAGACAATGGGTACGTTGTACATTGTCACCCACCTTCAAGTGACGTAGCGGGTGATGAGCTGTGGACGCAGGTCAACACCTTCCTCCTCTCCACTGTCATCATCACTGGACACGGGTTGGTTTGCAGGCGGGGGCCTTGGGTGCTCATCAGCATCCAGGAGCAAGGGAATCTCCTTGCGAATGGCTAGGTTGTGGAGCATGCAGCATGCCACTACAATCTGACACACCTTCCTGGGCGAGTACATCAGTGCCCCTCCGGTCTTGTCCAGGCAGCGGAAACGTGACTTCAGCAGTCCAAAGGTACGCTCCACCACACGACGTGTCCTCCCATGGGCATCATTGTAGCGGACATCAGCTGGTGTCCTGGGGTTCCGCAGTGGGCTCAGCAACCAAGGACAGTTGGGATATGCAGAGTCACCTATGTGTGACACACAAAGAAACATTGCAATGTTGCAGATGCAGAGGACAGCAGGTCACACACACAGCACGCCAAATGACTAGGCATACTCACCCACAATCCATGCACGCTCAGGAAGCAGATTGGCCATCAGCTGGGGTACAATGCTGCTACGCAGGATGTATGAGTCATGTGCCGAGCCTGGAAATTTTGCACACACGTGTGAGATGATCATATCTGCCAGGCATACCACTTGGACATTTATGGAGTGGTAATGTTTACGATTCCTGTAGATGTGCTCACGGACCTGTGGTGGCACTAGCCCAACATGGGTGCAATCAATGGCACCAACTACATGGGGGATGTGTCCAAGGGGATAGAAATCTCCCTTTACAGCTGCCAATTCTGCCCCCCTGGGGAAATGGATGTATCTGTCCTTGTAGATCATCATGGTGGACAGAACATCCCGCAGCACCATGCTGAACATGGGTTGTGACATCCCACCTGCCTCGGCCACCGTGTTCTGGAATGATCCAGTCGCAAACAAATGCAGTGCCGCCATCACCTTATACATTGGGGTGAAAGCTGTTGGATATGTTCGGCGAGGCTGCAGGTGGGGCTCCAACAAATCACAAAGGGTCTTTAGGGTGGCTCTATCCAGACGGCATTTCTGGATGATCGCCTCATCCTCCATGTCTGCCAGCACTGTCAAGTGACGATGCAGATTTGGTCTCCTCCTAGTTGAGATGAGAGTGGACACATTGTAATGCAATACATCATGGGATGTGCACAGCATCTCACATCATGGCTGACACAACGGCAACAAAGAATGTCATATGAATTGAGTCACAGACCAGCTGACATGTAGGGACCCCTTCAACTACACAAATCACACACTTGTCAGATTACACACAGCAAGTCCCCCAAACAACAGCTCGGTCAAAGTGAATGGACATTGGGATATGGCCACATTCTCCATGGGCACGCCTGGTAGGCTGTCATCCTGCACATGTGTGACAAGGCAACCCCACGGTATCCTACCTAGCTGCTGTACATGACACACATTCAGGCGTCAATTGAACCTGGCACACCTCAACAACACAATGACCACAGTCTGAGCATCAATGACGAGTGTGTGCATGATCTAACATGAGAGGACATGCTAAAACAAACATCATCACTTGTGGAAAAAAATGCTGTGATTGACAATGCACATCAACACATTCCACCCAAATGGCGGTGCCTCATGTGTGTCTAAGGCACCCAAATTGCAGAAACTACCGCCTGCCACCAGCGGTGTGTGTGCAACACACCCCAATGCACAGGTGCGGTAGTGATAGCCCCAGAGACATGGCCAAATGGCGGTTGGCATGCTCTGCCACCCAAATGGCGGTGCCTCATGTGTGTCTATGGCACCCAAATTGCGGAAACTACCGCATGCCACCAGCGGTGTGTGTGCAACACACCCCAATGCACAGGTGCAGTACTGATAGCCCCAGAGACATGGCCAAATGGCGGTTGGCATGCTCCGCCACCCAAATAGCGGTGCCTCATGTGTGTCTATGGCACCCAAATTGCGGAAACTACCGCCTGCCACCAGCGGTGTGTGTGCAACACACCCCAATGCACAGGTGCGGTAGTGATAGCCCCAGAGACATGGCCAAATGGCGGTTGGCATGCTCTGCCACCCAAATGGCGGTGCCTCATGTGTGTCTATGGCACCCAAATTGCGGAAACTACCGCCTGCCACCAGCGGTGTGTCCCCGCCATGGTCCATGCCATGTGTTCAGTGCAGCCAATGGGCTCCGCGATCGCGGAAGCTCGATGCAATTTTGAAAATAGCGGTAGGCGTGCTACACCACCGCGGTGCCGGTCATTGGATGCAATCAAAAGATGCAATACCGCGGTAGCGCCCGCCTGGCCCCTGCGGTGTGTCACCGCCATGGTCCATGCCATTACAGCCAATGGGCTCCGCGATCGCGGAAGCTCGATGCAATTTTAAAAATAGCGGAAGGCGTGCTACACCACCGCGGTGCCAGTCATTGGATGCATTTGTAAAAGGCTGACCTGGTAGACCAATTGCAGCAGCCCAGGACTACTGGAACGACACCAGGGGGCTATATATGTGTGGGAGAGTGCCCAGAATTTCCACTGCTCACAGAGCCTGCTGCCTGAGACCCTGACCTGCTGCTGCCTCCAGGGACTGCTGCCTGAGACCCTGACCTGCTGCTGCCTCCAGGGACTGCTGCCTGAGACCCTCACCTGCTGCTGCCTCCAGGGACTGCTGCCTGAGACCCTCACCTGCTGCTGCCGCTGCTGTCTCTAACCAACATTGATGTCAAGGACAGAGAAGATCCGTGCCAGTCCCTTCACCGGCGAGGAGCTTGAGGTCCTGGTGGACGAGATGCTCACACAGTACCCAAGGCTATATGGTGCCCCAAATGTCGTGGTAAGTCTTCCACAGTGGGTGTGAGAGTGCAGGGGGCACACATGTAGTCGGTCTGATGCAGCATGTGCATGTGAGTGTGGGTTTGTGTCATGCATTGACTAACTTGCATTCCATTGGGTGAAGGGGTGTGTACCCTACTCCTCAAGTCTCCTGCCTGCACATCAAGATTTGAGGGACATGTCTTGTCTTGTCAGCCATACAGTGAAGCAGCAAGTTGGTAATGGAGGATTCAGGCCAGTCATTGCTAGTGTGCATGTCTTTGCATTTCCCTGTTGTCCATCTCAGTGTGAGCCCACCTGGCCTGCACAGTCACCGCCCAATTCAACAAGAACACATCACTGACTGTACAGAGTGTAACATGTACATTTTCAAATTTGACTCCCCATCAATGTGCCAGGTCAACCCTGTAGATTGCACACGACTGGCACTGTGAGAAAGGACGTGGGTTTGTGAGATCATGTCCCTCAATGTGACATACATGACACAGTGGGCTACTCACAGTGCATGTTCGTTGACGCATGCGCATTGTCTGACACAGTGGGTCTCGCCACATACACATGTTGTTTTGTGACGTATGTCTTGCTCTACCTAAAAATGGTTAGTAGATGTGGGCAGAGTACACATGGTCTTCTGTGCTGGCATCCTGCTTGTACATGAGATGTGCAAGTATTGTGTCCCCCCTTATACATGCATGCATTTACGTGTGATTCTCACATGCAGATGTACCATGTGAAAAGCATTTCTGTCTCTGCATGTGAGATATGTGGATTTGTGATTAATCTGTATCATGCTACTGTCCTGAGTGATTTTGTCACATGACACTGTGTCACTGATGTTTGCCCCCTCTTGTCTCCCATGCCTGCAGCTCAAGGTGCACCAGCGTAAGGCCATGTGGAGGGGCATTGCGAACAAGGTGCGTGCTCTGAGAGTATCAAACCGATGGCGCACCCACTGCCACAAGAGGTGGGACGACATCTCACGGCTGGCAAAGAACGTTGCGGAGATGACACTGGGGCGGATCCCTCGCACTGGCCGGATGGCACGGCGCAGCATGACACCACTAATGTGCCGCATCTTGGCCGTGACTCACCCTGAGCTGGATGCACGATTGAAGGAGCATCAGCAGACAATTAGGGGTGAGTGTACTGGGAAGGGTGACTATGGCTGTGTGTGGCTGCATGTGTGCACAGCATGTGCCAGCGCTGGGCGATGTGATGTTGGTAGTGTGATGCATTGGCCTGTGAGTGTCAGCTTGTGCCGGTGCTGGGTGCAGATGTCATGCATGTGTCCTACCTGTACTTAACACTGGGAAACGGGTATGGGGCATTTAAATGGCATTGTGGGTGGTGTGAGACAGGTATGAGCTATCTGTGTTGCTGTTGTAATGGAGCCACATGCAGGATGTTGTGCTGTGTGGTCATCACATTGCTCACTTTGTCCTGGTTTGATAGTGCACACGCACTGTTGTGATGACAGAGGTGGGTTTGTATGATGTAATTGCACAGGGTGGCGTGCAACATGTAGATCTAGACATCTTAATGGTTGTCTGTAATGCATATGTTTGTTCTGTTGCTGCCACTGCACTGACCCTACATCTCTCTCTCTCATGCAGCATCTCCCGTGGTCACGGAGGAACATGGGACGGACACCAGTGGTGGGGAAACTAGCACAACAGCTGCAGAGGAGCCCTGTGAGACAGATGTGACCAGCGCCTCGGAGGGGGACAGGAGTCTGCTAGAGGAATCACAGCCCGAGACGCAAAGTACTACGTCATCTGATGCCAGCGGTGACGCAGACATGTTGGCAGGCACAGGGAATGGGGACTCTGCATCATCTTCCACCACACAGCGTGCAGTGCCCACCCTCCCAGCCACTTCCTCTGGTGCTGCCCGTGTTCGCACCGCTAAGAGGGGAAGGGTGTCCTTCACCCCGGCACCGCAGCCCCTGCCCCGGTCCCCCTACTACCATCAGTGCTGAGTCTGTGGACCTTTTGCGCCAGCTGTGTGTAGGCCAGACAGCTCTCCTCAATACATTCATGGACCACGACAGTAAATTGGCTCAGGTGGTTGCATTCATTGAGGGCATCCATTCAGACGTGTGTGAGCTGCACCGGACTTTCCAGTCATTGTCCACTGCAGTGACATCAGCCCTTCAACTGGCACAATCTGGGAGTCCAGCGAAAGTCCCTTTGTCCACACCCATGCCAGTGGCCATGTCGGACGACAGTGACCACGCTTCACAGACCTCTAAGTCACAATACGGCACACGTAGCACACAGCAGCAACAGAAGCCCAAGCGGTCCAGGCCGCAGACACCATCCCCACAGATGACCAAAGCCACCCCAGTGCACACAGATAAGAGCCCATCAGGCAACACCAGGGGACAAAGAGCCAAGAAGCAGGCGTCAGGGTCACGTGCCTCAGGGACATCCCCAGCCAAGGACTCTCCTGTCCCGAAAGCGTCTCCCAAAACCAAACATACAATTTCCATGCCCACTGAGAAGGTGGTGAGTGCCAAGGGTAGGCATAAGAAGGGCTGCAAGTCCGATTCACCCACTACCTCCACTCCGATAGCAAGCCCAGTGAAGCAGGGAATGGAGGGCACTGTGGGGGGACCACCTGGTAGGCAGGGGATGGAGGGGCAAAGCGAGGGCCATGCAAAGCGTTGCGCAGGTTCAAGCACGTCACCAGAGGGAGGGCCATCGTCTGCACCTGCTGCAGCCTTGGTGTTGAGTGAGCCTGATGTGTCCACGCCACTTCCCATTGTTCCCAAGACAGTGAAGCCATTGCGACTCCCCAAGAAGTGGAAAGGCACCCCTCCACAATCTCCCATCCACACTGTGTCTCATGTCTGCATGACTCCACCTCAACGTGCCACTACACCACCTGGTCCAAGCAGCCCTCCGTTTTGCCTAAACACTGATAGGTATACCTCAGCTGTGCCTCCCTCTCCCCAGTCAAGTACTCCAACTGGGCCCGACACACAGCCAGCTCCCAGTATGACTGACAGCCAAGTCTGAGTGTTGGTCGGCCTCACACGCCTGTCTCTTACACAGCGTGGCCTGTGCTGCACATCGTCACACCCCAGACTGTGTTGCTGACCATGGTTAGGGTACAGTTGCAGACATTCCCTGTGCAGCTTCTCATGGACTCACTCTGCACTTTGTCCTGCCCACTGGCCTTGTCGTGCGCTGCTGTGTGCCCCCCGCCTGTGCAGCTTCTCATGGACTCACTCTGCACTTTGTCCTGCCCACTGGCCTTGTCGTGCGCTGCTGTGTGCCCCCTGCCTGTGCAGCTTCTCATGGACTCACTCTGCACTTTGTCCTGCCCACTGGCCTTGTCGTGCGCTGCTGTGTGCCCCCTGCCTGTGCAGCTTCTCATGGACTCACTCTGCACTTTGTCCTGCTCACTGGCCTTGTCGTGCACTGCTGTGTGCCCCCTGCCTGTGCAGCTTCTCATGGACTCACTCTGCACTTTGTCCTGCCCATTGGCCTTGTCGTGCACTGCTGTGTGCCCCCTGCCTGTGCAGCTTCTCATGGACTCACTCTGCACTTTGTCCTGCCCACTGGCCTTGTCGTGCACTGCTGTGTGCCCCTGCCTGTGCAGCTTCTCATGGACTAACTCTGCACTTTGTCCTGCCCACTGGCCTTGTCGTGCACTGCTGTGTGCCCCCTGCCTGTGCAGCTTCTCATGGACTCACTCTGCACTTTGTCCTGCCCACTGGCCTTGCCGTTCACTGCTGTGTGCCCCCTGCCTGTGCAGCTTCTCATGGACTCACTCTGTACTTTGTCCTGCCCACTGGCCTTGCCGTTCACTGCTGTGTGCCCCCTGCCTGTGCAGCTTCTCATGGACTCACTCTGCACCTTGTCCTGCCCACTGGCCTTGTCGTGCACTGCTGTGTGCCCCCTGCCTGTGCAGCTTCTCATGGACTCACTCTGCACTTTGTCCTGCCCACTGGCCTTGCCGTTCTCTGCTGTGTGCCCCCTGCCTGTGCAGCTTCTCATGGACATGCTCTGCACCTTGGACTGGCCACTGGCCTTGCTGTTTTGCCCCTGCCTGTGCAGCTTCTCATGGACATGCCCTGCATTTTGTGCCTTGCTATTATCTACTCGTGTTGCCTATCTGTGCAATTTGTGAATAAAGACAGTTGATCCTGTTGTCTGTTTTGTCAGTGTCCTTACTGAATAAAGTTCTTTTGCTGTGTGTATATGGTTTACTGTGCCACATGCTGTGTGTGCCACTTCAACCTTGCCAATTTCTTTACTCACTTACTCTATTTTTTGCAGGGTTGAGGGACTTCAGTTTTTCCTGACCCTGATAATTGTGTGGGCAATATATTAGATTTGAGGTGTGATGCAGTTGTCATTGTTTGTTCATGTTGGCTGTGTTGTACACATGTCAAGTTGTGGTGCACTGCCAGCTCAGAATGGGATTCTGTCAAGAGGATTGCAGGCATGCTGGCCAGGCTCATCATGTATGTGTGTTCTTATTTTGTGTGCCCAGTAGTGTATGTTTGTGGTCATCTTGTGATGGGCAGTCATCCTAATCCCATGGGTTTCTTTCAATGTGTGCTCTTGGATGGTCAAGAAGTGTGCAGTGTGAAGGTCTTGACTTTGTCTGGAGTGTTGATATGTGTGTGCCCCTGCATTGTCAACGACACACATGTTTCACCCAGGATGTGTGTGCCTGTTGTTTGGATTGTTTCTCCCTGTTTTATGTGTTTGTATGCACATGTGTGAGTTGTATGTTGTGCAGTGTGCATTGTGTTTGTGTGTCCATGCAGTTGTGGCTGACTCCTACTTGTTATTTCTGTCACTTGTGAGTATGCAGTGTGTGTGTCTGTCAAGTCAGTGTTGTGTTTTGTTGTTCATCCATGTGTCATGTTACTGTTTGTGGAGGCAGTGCAGACCTGCTGATCCACACTGCCATTGTGGTTGTGTTTTCTCATGCATTGCTGTCACATGGTGCCTGTTTGCCTCCAGTATGTGATGTTGTGTGTGGTGTCTTGCAATCCCCTATCTGTGCTTGGGATGCCTACCCATTGTGAGTCTGCACTCCCTCTATTTGTGTATGGTAGACTCCTGCCATGGCACTTCACTTGGATGTCTGCTGTCCCCTTGTTTTACATGTGTGTGTGCCTCCCCATCACTTGATATGTTACACTGTGCTTTGTGGTGCAGTTCTTTGGACAGTGGCAATGTGCCACTCAGGACATTTCCCCAATGGGTTCTGTGTGATGTTCTTGGGCTGTTTGTCAATCATGTTTGCTCATATGCACTTCAACTGTGTGTGCTGCCCAGTCCCCTGGTCAAGTTGTTTCCACCTTTCTGTGACAGACTTGTGCATCTGTTGGTGTTGTGTTGCTTATATGTGTGTTTGCTGTGGTACTGCTTCACTTCCTGTGTGTGATGTTGTCTTTGTGCTGTGCTGATTGGTGTTGTGTGGGTTCATGTTGTGTCACTCATTTCTGTGTGTGGCTGGTATGCTTGTTGTGCAGACACTGCTTGTTGTGCATGCAGTGCTGTGGGGGTATGTTGCCTTGTCATTGGCTGGTATGCATTCACTTATGTCCTGCTGTGTTTGCTATGTGTTCTTTTTTTGGCTGTGCATCTGTTGTTTGTTTGCTGTGGCTGTGTTTATCTGTGATGGTACACTTCTTGTTTGTGTTGTGGTATGTTTTGTGTGCATTGTTCCTGACTGATGGGGTTGTGCACTCCTGTTGTGTCTGTGCTCCCATTGCCTTTCCACATTTTTGCTGCACAGGGCATGTCCGTTCTTGTTGTGGTTCTGTTGGGTTATGTGTTTGTCTGTTGTTTTTGTGCAGACATTGGTTCTGGCATCCCTGTGTGTATGTGATGTTTGTGGCTACCCCCAGGGAGTGTGACTGTTTGTCTGTGTATTGCCTGGACATTATTGCCACCCTTCTGTTTGTTTGACACTGGTGTTGTGTGCTGCAGATGTGAGGGTGGGTATGTGTGTGGATTCCTACTAGTGTTTGACAGTCATGGAGTGTGTCAATGGGCCCTGTGTGTTGTGCTGCTGGAGTATTCCTGTGAAGTATTTGTATACAATTGTGTGGCTGTTCACAGTTTGACTTCAGGGCCTTCATTTCATCCTTGTGCCTCTACATGTGTTGCCTTGCTGTCTCCTTGGGTTGTTGCACTGTGCTGTCTGTGGTTTGACTTCAATCACTATGCAAGCAATGTGTGATTAGGTGGGCTGGGGTGTTGTTCTATGTTCCTTGTCTTGCATGTGCTGTACACATGCTTGGTGGTTGTCTCCTTGGCCTTCCATTTGTGTGCACCTCACTTTGGCTTTCCTGTTTTGTGTGCTCCATTGCTGGTGGCATGTGGTGTGTGTATGTGTCTGTGTGTCAGTGTGGGGTATGTGTGTGTGACTTGGCAGGCTGTGTGTCCAGTGAGATGTTTGTTCCTTGTATGTGTGTGTGTCCATTTGATCCTTGTACTGAGTTTACTTGCCATTGGTGTGGTGTTGTTGTGGTGTGTGTGTGTAGCCCTGGCCCTGTGCTTCTGTGCTGTGTGTTCCTGTGCAGCCACTCCTGCTGTGGCTGTGTCCCTATTTGTTTTGTGTGTGGTGCAGGGTGTGGTGTCACCTGGCTTGTAGTTGTGCATGGGGGTGCACAGGTGTGGCACATGGCATGTCCCTTCAGTGGGGGGCTAGTGTGTGAGGGTGGAGTAGTGGCCCTGTGGTCTTTGTGCCCTGCCCATGCCTGGCGCTGGCCCAGCCTTCTGCATTGTGCGCATGTATTCCCTTGTCTTCACCGCTGCGGTGACGTGGCCGTGACATTGCCGCACGATCGCGGTCGATGTGTGACCTGGATGCGGAGGGGTGTATTGGTGGCAGGTGGGTCATGTGTGTGTGCACTTGGGGATGTGTTCCTATCTCCACCAGGGTATCTGATGTGGTTAGGGACCCTGTGCCAGTCCATGGTTTGTGTTTTGTGGTTGTGTGTGGGGTTGTGTTATTGCGTACCTGCGGTGGCATCCGCGACGGTCCATTACTGGTGATGTATCAGGTACAGCACCAGGAAAACGTAGAGTGCTGGGTCCATGGCGGTCGTGTCCGGGCGCTGTGGGCCGGGTCTCTGGTTTCGCGCTCCGCTGTCGAGGTTCCGCCGTGTAGGATTGGCCGGTTTCTCCGCTGCGGTGCGACTGGTTGTTTGGAGCATCCTAATTTGTGGAGCGGAGCGGACGTCATTCCGCACGGTGGTGTGTCTCCATTGGCTCCCACTGCCGCGCTTGCGGGCGCACTTTGATGGCGGTTCGCGTCGCACGGCGGAGGACGGGAAATGGTCTATGTTTGGCCATTCTAATATGGCGGACGTGAGTACCGCTGCTCGCTGGCGGAAAAATGCATTTTTCCGCACCGCCATCACCGCAGTGGTGCCACCGCCCGACATCCTAATGGACCCCAAAGTTTTACAATTCAAATTCTTCTTAATTCACATTTTCTAATTGAATGGTGTTCTAATCTCTGTTAATTTGACCCTCTGTTAACATGGTTTACACTTGATACACTTTTTTAAGCCTCTTTTGGATTTTAACCAGGTCTTCATCTCTTTATTGACCTCACTCCTTCCCAGTCTATCCTTCATAGAATGTGTCCTTCTATACGAAATCTGGAGTCTCCTGGACATGTCCTTGCCTATGACAGGTGTGTTCAGATGTCAATGTTTATTTAAGATATATCTTACTTTGGCCTGATGAGAATGGTAAGTAGCAGTAACTCTACAACCATTTTTCTTTTTCTTCCTATTTACCTTAAATAAAATATCCTCCCTAGTGCACTTTGCTATTCTACTGTTTGCTGTGTTAAGTATCCCATCAAAACATTTTCATCCTTTCAATCTGGATAACATTTCTTTTTCTGCTTTTTCATATCCCTCTTGTGTGCTACCAATTCTTCTGGCTTGCATAAGCTCACTGTATGGGATACTGCTTTTAAGGGCCACTGGACGGGAGTTGTGGGCATGTAGAATGCTTTTCCCTGCCATAGGTTTTCTATAAACCATCGTAACTAGCTTGTGTCCCTCTACTCTCACTTTCACATCCAGAAATTCAATTTCTGACCTACAGATCTGACTAGTGGCTGTCAGATTCAAATAATTTTTTTGGTCCTGCCCACTGGCATTGTCGTGCACTGCTGTGTGCCCCCTGCCTGTGCAGCTTCTCATGGACTCACTCTGCACTTTGTCCTGCCCACTGGCCTTGTCATGCACTGCTGTGTGCCCCCTGCCTGTGCAGCTTCTCATGGACTCACTCTGCACTTTGTCCTGCCCACTGGCCTTGTCGTGCACTGCTGTGTGCCCCCTGCCTGTGCAGCGTCTCATGGACTCACTATGCACTTTGTCCTGCCCACTGGCCTTGTCGTGCACTGCTGTGTTCCCCCTGCCTGTGCAGCTTCTCATGGACTCACTCTGCACTTTGTCCTGCCCACTGGCCTTGTTGTGCACTGCTGTGTGCCCCCTGCCTGTGCAGCTTCTCATGGACTCACTCTGCACTTTGTGCTGCCCACTGGCCTTGCCGTTCACTGCTGTGTGCCCCCTGCCTGTGTAGCTTCTCATGGACTCACTCTGTACTTTGTCCTGCCCACTGGCCTTGCCGTTCACTGCTGTGTGCCCCCTGCCTGTGCAGCTTCTCATGGACTCACTCTGCACTTTGTCCTGCCCACTGGCCTTGTCGTGCACTGCTGTGTGCCCCCTGCCTGTGCAGCTTCTCATGGACTCACTCTGCACTTTGTCCTGCCCACTGGCCTTGCCGTTCACTGCTGTGTGCCCCCTGCCTGTGCAGCTTCTCATGGACATGCTCTGCACCTTGGACTGGCCACTGGCCTTGCTGTTTTTCCCCTGCCTGTGCAGCTTCTCATGGACATGCTCTGCACCTTGGACTGGCCACTGGCCTTGCTGTTTTGCCCCTGCCTGTGCAGCTTCTCATGGACATGCCCTGCATTTTGTGCCTTGCTATTATCTACTCTTGTTGCCTATCTGTGCAATTTGTGAATAAAGACATTTGATCCTGTTGTCTGTTTTGTCAGTGTCCTTACTGAATAAAGTTCATTTGCTGTGTGTATATGGTTTACTGTGCCACATGCTGTGTGTGCCACTTCAACCTTGCCAATTTCTTTACTCACTTACTCTATTTTTTGCAGGGTTGAGGGACTTCAGTTTTTCCTGACCCTGATAATTGTGTGGGCAATATATTAGATTTGAGGTGTGATGCAGTTGTCATTGTTTGTTCATGTTGGCTGTGTTGTACACATGTCAAGTTGTGGTGCACTGCCAGCTCAGAATTGGATTCTGTCCAGAGGATTGCAGGCATGCTGGCCAGGCTCATCATGTATGTGTGTTCTTATTTTGTGTGCCCAGTAGTGTATGTGTGTGGTCATCTTGTGATGGGCAGTCATCCTAATCCCATTGGTTTCTTTCAATGTGTGCTCTTGGATGGTCAAGAAGTGTGCAGTGTGAAGGTCTTGACTTTGTCTGGAGTGTTGATATGTGTGTGCCCCTGCATTGTCAACTACACACATGTTTCACCCAGGATGTGTGTGTCTGTTGTTTGGATTGTTTCTCCCTGTGGATGTGTTTGTATGCACATGTGTGAGTTGTATGTTGTACAGTGTGCAGTGTGTTTGTGTGTCCATGCAGTTGTGGCTGACTCCTACTTGTTATTTCTGTCACTTGTGAGTATGCAGTGTGTGTGTCTGTCAAGTCAGTGTTGTGTTTTGTTGTTCATCCATCTGTCATGTTACTGTTTGTGGAGACAGTGCAGACCTGCTGATCCACACTGCCATTGTGGTTGTGTTTTCTCATGCATTGCTGTCACATGGTGCCTGTTTGCCTCCAGTATGTGATGTTGTGTGTGGTGTCTTGCCATCCCCTATCTGTGCTTGGGATGCCTACCCATTGTGAGTCTGCACTCCCTCTATTTGTGTATGGTAGACTCCTGCCATGGCACTTCACTTGGATGTCTGCTGTCCCCTTGTTTTACATGTGTGTGTGCCTCCCCATCACTTGATATGTTACACTGTGCTTTGTGGTGCAGTTCTTTGGACAGTGGCAATGTGCCACTCAGGACATTTCCCCAATGGGTTCTGTGTGATGTTCTTGGGCTGTTTGTCAATCATGTTTGCTCATATGCACTTCAACTGTGTGTGCTGCCCAGTCCCCTGGTCAAGTTGTTTCCACCTTTCTGTGACAGACTTGTGCATCTGTTGTTGTTGTGTTGCATGTATGTGTGTTTGCTGTGGTACTGCTTCACTTCCTGTGTGTGATGTTGTCTTTGTGCGTTGCTGATTGGTGTTGTGTGGGTTCATGTTGTGTCATTCATTTCTGTGTGTGGCTGGAATGCTTGTTGTGCAGACACTGCTTGTTGTGCATGCAGTGCTGTGGGGGTATGTTGCCTTGTCATTGGCTGGTATGCATCCACTTATGTCCTGCTGTGTTTGCTATGTGTTCTTTTTTTGACTGTGCATCTGTTGTTTGTTTGCTGTGGCTGTGCTTATCTGTGATGGTACACTTCTTGTCTGTGTTGTGGTATGTTGTGTGTGCATTGTTCCTGACTGATGGGGTTGTGCACTCCTGTTGTGTCTGGGCTCCCATTGCCTTTCCACATTTTTTCTGCACAGAGCATGTCTGTTCTTGTTGTGGTTCTGTGTGTGGGTCTGTTGGGTTATGTGTTTGTCTGTTGTTTTTGTGCAGACATTGGTTCTGGCATCCCTGTGTGTATGTGATGTTTGTGGCTACCCCAGGGAGTGTGACTGTTTGTCTGTGTATTGCCTGGACATTATTGCCACCCTTCTGTTTGTTTGACACTGGTGTTGTGTGCTGCAGATGTGAGGGTGGGTATGTGTGTGGATTCCTACTAGTGTTTGACAGTCATGGAGTGTGTCAATGGGCCCTGTGTGTTGTGCTGCTGGAGTATTCCTGTGAAGTATTTGTATACAATTGTGTGGCTGTTCACAGTTTGACTTCAGGGCCTTCATTTCATCCTTGTGCCTCTACATGTGTTGCCTTGCTGTCTCCTTGGGTTGTTGCACTGTGCTGTCTGTGGTTTGACTTCAATCACTATGCAAGCAATGTGTGATTAGGTGGGCTGGGGGTGTTGTTCTATGTTCCTTGTCTTGCATGTGCTGTACACATGCTTGGTGGTTGTCTCCTTGGCCTTCCATTTGTGTGCACATCACTTTGGCTTTCCTGTTTTGTGTGCTCCATTGCTGGTGGCATGTGGTGTGTGTATGTGTCTGTGTGTCAGTGTGGGGTATGTGTGTGTGACTTGGGAGGCTGTGTGTCCAGTGAGATGTTTGTTCCTTGTATGTGTGTGTGTCCATTTGATCCTTGTACTGAGTTTACTTGCCATTGGTGTGGTGTTGTTGTGGTGTGTGTGTGTGTGTAGCCCTGGCCCTGTGCTTCTGTGCTGTGTGTTCCTGTGCAGCCACTCCTACTGTGGCTGTGTCCCTATTTGTTTTGTGTGTGGTGCAGGGTGTGGTGTCACCTGGCTTGTTGCTGTGCATGGGGGTGCACAGGTGTGGCACATGGCATGTCCCTTCAGTGGGGGGCTAGTGTGTGAGGGTGGAGTAGTGGCCCTGTGGTCTTTGTGCCCTGCCCATGCCTGGCGCTGGCCCAGCCTTCTGCATTGTGCGCATGTATTCCCTTGTCTTCACCGCTGCGGTGACGTGGCCATGACATTGCCGCACGATCGCGGTCGATGTGTCACCTGGATGCGGAGGGGTGTATTGGTGGCAGGTGGGTCATGTGTGTGTGCACTTGGGGATGTGTTCCTATCCCCACCAGGGTATCTGATGTGGTTAGGGACCCTGTGCCAGTCCATGGTTTGTGTTTTGTGGTTGTGGGTGGGTTTGTGTTATTGCGTATCTGCGGCGGCGTCCGCGGCAGTCCATTATTTGCTGGTGATGAATCAGGTACAGCACCGGGAAAATGTGAAGTGCTGGGTCCATGGCGGTCGTGTCTGGGCGCTGTGGGCCGGGCCTCTGGTTTCGCACTCCGCTGTCGAGGTTCCGCCGTGTAGGATTGGCTGGTTTCCCCTCTGCGGTGCGACTGGTTGTTTGGAGCATCCTAATTTGTGGAGCGGAGCGGACGTCATTCCGCACGGTGGTGTGTCTCCAT